>JAVXUL010000004.1:2665807-2695606 GCA_035590515.1 Trichilia minutiflora | reverse complement strand
TGCAGGAGGTGATTGCTATGGATGCTTTATTTATGATATACCCAAACATATACATAGAATACAACAGAAGTGTGGGTCATATTTGAAAGTCTAGGTTATATAATTTTTTATCCAACCATTTTTTTCTAAAACAAATAAAATTTTGACATGTATATGTTTATACTAAAATGGTAAATTTCTTCTTGATCTTTATAATATTCAAACATTGTTTATTTAATTTTTGAAAGTCCAGAGTTTGGAACCTAACGCGGACTTGCTGTTTCTAGCAGCGTGAATGTGACGGTAAAGTCAGAAATATAATATTATTATATAATTTATTAATTATTTTGCATATAAATTGCATAAAAGTGACGTATCAACATTATATTTATTGAAATATAAAAATTTGAGAGGGAGTAAAAAGCAATTGATAGACTTGACTCGAGAACGTCGCGTTATCAGCCTTCGACTTTTACGAGTCAATTAATAATTTTTGGAACGGAGAACGACGTTTGCCCCGTTTTATGAAAAGCCAATTATCCTGTGGAAATTTTCAAATAAAATTATCCTATTATTTTTTAAAATAATAAATATTTTTTCGTTAAAAATAAAAACACATATTTTAATTTTTATCATATAAATCCTTAATTTTTATTATATAAATTTTTAAATTAAAATAATTAAAATTTTAAAATAATACTTTAAATTTTAATTTATAATTTACTAAAAAAACTTATAAATTAATCTTCAAAATTATATTTTAAATATTCATAAAAATTTTTAAATTTATTTTTATTTTATAATTTAAATTTATAAATATTTTATTTAAATTATTAAATGATTATAATACTTTATACTATAAAAAGTTTAATCTATAATTTTATATTTATAAAAAAATTTTAAAAATAATTTATTAAATATAATATAGAATTATAAATTAAATTTTTTATTTTATAATATTTTACACTAAATAAATTATAATTTTATATTTAAAATATTTAATTTTATATTCTTAAAAATTTATAAATTGATTTTTATTTTATAATTTAAACTTATAAAAAATTATTTTTAAAAATTAAATAAAAATAATTTAAATTATTAAATAATTATAATAGTTTATACTATAAAAAATTGAATTTGTAATTTATACTTATAAGTATTTTGAAAAAATTTATTAAATATAAATTGTAACATCTTGATTCTAGAGGGCAGGGAATAACGCTGTAATGAGAATGTTTAAGTAAGATGGATAAAAGGTAAGTCTAAATTTTATATTAGATTAGGAGAAAAAGTTACTCGGTTATATATATATATAAATAAAACCAATTTGTTAACAAAGTCTTTTGGTATAGGTTGTGTGAGGGCCAACATCGCGTGGATACTTTTCTCTTTGGCCGTCTACTAGTAGCCTGTTAGGTAATGTCCCTATTGCGATTTCGTCCACCTTATCCACATGATGTCTAATCTCAAGATTTGTTCAATGAACTATCCCAAAAGACTTCTACACAGAGAAGGAAACCTTCACCCTTATAAAGCAGTCTAATACTTCCTCCAAGTGATTTAGAATGTTACAATCCACTCCCTTAGAAAGCCTAGCACCATCATTGGCATACCACGGTTGGAAGTCGATTACAATATCACTGTAAGGGATGACACCGCATGGATACTATTCTCTTTTATTGCCTACCTATAATTTGTCAAGTGGTGCCCTTATTGTAACCTCGATTTTAAAATTTTTTCAAAAATAGTTCCAAAAAAACTCCATGCAAAGAAGAAAATCTTCATCTTTATAAAACAGTTCAAGACTCCCTCTAGGTAATGTGGGATGTTACACATTGAACTTATTACCAAATATAAAATCGTAAAATCCCAAATATTGAACCAAAAACGAAAATATTGTTGATAATATCAGATTAGGTGTTACATAAATATAAAATTATAAATTTATTTTTTATTTTATAATACTTTATACCAATATTTTTAAACTTAATTTTTTAAAAAATTAAATTTAAAATATTTTTATTTTATATTCATAAAAATTTATGAATTTATTTTTATTTTTATTTTATAATTAAGAATATATAAATAAAATATTTTTTTTGATGAATTCATAAATAAATAATAAAAAATAAAAAATTTAAATTATAAAATAAAAATAAATTTTTATAAATAAGAAATATAAATATTTTAAATTTAATTTTTAGAATTAAATTTAAAATTATTAGTATAAAATATTATAAATAATTTTTTTATAATTTTTATACTTATATTTAATAAATTTTTTCAAAATGCTTATGAATATAAATTACAAATTTAATTTTTTATAATCTAAAATATTATAGTTATTTAATAATTTAAATAAAGTATTTAAATTATTTTTATTTAATTTTTTGAATAACTTTTTTTATAAATTTAAATTATAAAATAAAAAAAATTTATAAATAAGAATATAAAATTAAATATTTTAAATTTTATTTTTAAAAATAAAATTATAAATTATTTTAGTGTAAAATATTATAAAAAAATTTAATTTATAATTCTATATTTATATTTGATAAATTCTTTTTAAAAAATATTTATGAATATAAAATTATAAATTAAATTTTTTATAGGACAAAATATTATAAATTTTTAATAATTTAAATTATTTTTATTTATTTTTAAAAATAAAATATTTATAAATTTAAATTATAAAATAAAAATAAATTAATGAATTTTTAATTAATATTTTAAATATAGTTTATGAAGATTAATTTATAAGTTTTTTTAGTAAAAAATATTATAAAATAAATTATAAATTAAATTTAAAGTATTTTTTAAAATTTTAATTATTTTAATTTAAGAGTTTATATAATAAAAATCAAATACTTAATGAAAGAAATATTTATTATTTTAAAAAATAATAAAAGAGTTTTTATTTAAAATTTTTTGACAAAATATTTAAATTTTCAGAAAACCAGCCACAGGGGACATATGTCGTTCTCTCAATAATAAAAATACAATTCTTGATTATAGTTGTAAAGATAATGTTTAGCAAAAATTTTTTTAATAAAGAATTATTATCTAATTTCTCAAGCATCGAGAGATCGAGAGCGGTCGACTCTAACAGTGGCAGGAAGGAACTTTCTCTTATTTATTTATTTTTCGAAAAATTAAATAAATAAATAAGGAAGGATTAGAAATCGAGAGAATCTGTGTGCCATTTAAAAAAGCCTCGGTTTTTTTCCTTCTCTCAACCGTTACCGTCTCTGCGTGTGGAACTCGCGTATTTTATAGCAGGCAAAACTCAAAAGCGAGAAACAACACAGAGAAAAAAGGAAGGATTAGAAATCGAGAGAATCTGTGTGCCATTTATTCAATTCGAGTCTCAGCCCATTCAAGGCGCCCCTTTTTTCTAGTTTCTGCAAGTATTCTCCAATTTCTTGATCTCCACCTTAGATCGCGATTTGATTGGTTAATAAACGCGAAAACCGTTTCTTTGATCGAAATTAATTTAATTATAAGAAGTTGAAAAGTAAGATGACGAAATTTTGTCGAGATTGAGTGGCTTTGTTAGACGTTTTTAACGATGTTAACATTAATTATTGGGTTGTGAAGTACTATGGAAGTTGTTGTTAGACGACAAAAAGAAGATGACTCTTTACATTGGTCGCGAAGCTTCAAAGGTTTCTTCCTCTTCGTAAATTTCTTCGTCTACTTCCTTCTTCTGACGCTTTCCAAATGTTTAGGTATTCTTTTTTGTGTTTTCGGCGTTTGATTGAAATGCTTATGGTTTATCGTTGGTCTGTTGTGAAGCTATGGAAGAGAATTTGTGCGGAGACTACTACAGAAATCAATCTCCTTGTCGACAACTGGAAATACCTTCTCGCCGGTTTAGTTTTTCAGGTCCCATATTATAATTTATTTATTTTACGAATTATTTTATATATTTATTGTTTTTATGGAGTTAGAGCACAATGGTCATCTGGCAATTGGGAGTAATATGCTATTACTATTGTTATTTTGGGATGTATTGATTAGAAATTTGTGATTTGATGAAACAAACGCATGATCTGGTAAGAGGTTGCAATCACTGTTTGTTACACTGTAACTTTGAGAGGAAATTTATGCTTTGTGCATCGGATAAAATTTTTCTCAGGTTATTTAGGAGGGGGACCTTGTTTGAATTGGCCAAATTTTGTCCGCAGTGAATGTCATTATCTGTGTATATCCCCACTATAATATGCGTCTCTGGTGCTTGCATCTTTATAATTTGAAACTTTTTATTGCTTTAGTTTGAATTGTAATTTGCTAATACCTGTCGTATTTGTTTTTCATAGTCAGCTCTCTTGCGTTGTTGTCATATTGGTTTTTCACAGTCTCCTCTCTTGCCTTCTTGTCTACGCATCACAGCAATCCAAAATTATCTGATTTTATTGTAATATGCTACTATGGTGTCCATGATTGTTTTTAAGTATATCTATTTTTTAACTGGGCTGATCTTTATCTATTGTGTAGACTTCTCATTTTGCCTTTTTGCTGATGTTTCTTTGTAATTCATTTGTAATGGATGATTTACTTTTTTCTTTTTACTTGTCCACAGTATATTCATGGTCTTGCAGCCCGAGGAGTACATTATCTACATCAACCAGGACCAACACTACAGGATCTTGGATTCATGTTTCTCCCGGTTTGTGTCATTTATTTATTTTTTTGCTTGTCTGCATGATGTAGGGTATGTTATCAGAATTGCTCACTTGCATTTCTTCCCGGTGCAAATTCAGGAGCTTGGGCAAGATAAAGCCTACATCAGTGAGACGTTGTTCACATTCATCTTTTTATCGTTTGTGTTGGTAGGTTTCTTCCCATATCTTGCATCCATTGTTTTGCTTATATCCTTACTGATTGATTCTTGCATTGTCAACATTCATTTGATTTTTTGTTCCGAAGATGCTATAGATTATCTATAGGTTGGGTGATTTATCAACTGATGGTGAAATTCTTGTTGAGAACAAAATACTACTGAGAATAAGCCTGTACATGTGTGACTGCTTACTGGAATTATTTCTGAGAGAAATATATTTCCTGCTGTCTACAATATTTATCAAATGGAGTGCAACCTGTTTTAGTTCTGCATAAATGAGGAGTTTTCACTATGCCACTAAAAAAAAGCGTGAACTGCTGTTCAAACTGGTGTTTGGCACATATTTCTAGTGATATTACAAAATTGCTAATCCATGATTTTCCTTGTCCAGTTTTACAGAATAGTTTTACAGAATCTTGTGTGGATGGGTAATAAAATGCGATTGATTTTGGAATTCGATTAATTTATTAATCTATGTCCAAATTGCTTTCCTATATAAATAACTTGCCATAAAATCTCTCCTGCAGATAGTTTTTTTTTTTTTCATTAATTTGTAGTTTCTTAACTTTTTTGTTTGTTAGAATATTTTGATTAAAACATAAGGAGTTTATTCTTCCATAGATTTGCTTGTCACAGGAGTGGAATCTATAATAAAAGAAGGCTCAAATGATTTATGTTTTCTACCAGGAGTGGAATCTATGTCCAAATTGTTTTTAGTTTGGGAACTTTGCTGGGTCATTCCAGTTAATTACTGCAGATGACATGAGTTGAAATATGTTACTTCTTGCCTTTTTCATTTCATGAACATTTATTCTTCTTTATGTTTGAGTTTTATGTTAGTGCATTAGCATAAATTCTCCATTTCATATTAAAGTTATCTAATTTCCGGTTTATTCATTTGCAGTGGACTTTCCATCCATTCATATTGAAGAGTAAAAAGATCTACACAGTCCTAGTATGGTGCAGGGTTCTAGCATTTTTAGTTGTAAGTGCTGATTACTTGATGCTTTTGGAACTGGTGATTTTCAATATACTGGTGTTATGCATGGATTTCATTTCCTTTTTCGATATTTTTGCCCCATCAATTCTTTCTTGTGACTTAATTACATTTTGAACTGCTCCCTCTCTTTCTAAGAGAGGCAGATGAATGATTTTTCAAAAAGTTTCTTTGTGTTCCTTGTGCGTGCACCACGTTCTGCACATATTTTGAACAAGAGAAGGGTTATCACGTAAAGAGATTTATCCATAAGTTTCATACTTGATAGTGTAATGGTGGCAGTATATAGAATTCTAAAATTGCTATATTACATAATAATGCCAGGTTAAACAAGTTGATGGTTAATGTACAACCCCTGCATAATATATTTGTGTCTCAGGAGGGGTTGGTCAAGTTATGTTTCTGGTGATATTAAAATGGCTATCACAAATAATTTCCTTATATATACATGCTCAAATTTTATGATCTACCTTGGTAAATCCAATTTCAATGCTGACCTTTACCAATTCTCACTTATTAATTTGATTGCTAGGTTTTTGTAATTTATGGACCTGTTTCTGAGATTTCTTCTTTTTTCTGGGATGGATGGGTCTTGGAAGCCAGTACTGTGTCTGTTTTCTAACAGTTGCTGTCTCCTTTTTCATCACAGCTTTCTCAAATTCTCAGGATTATTACATTCTATTCTACTCAGCTTCCAGGTCCAAACTATCATTGCCGTGAGGTATTATTCATTAATGGAATCATTTTTGTAAACATTTTTTCCTTCTTTGGTTGGGATTGGCTGTTTCTGAAAATTAAATGTTTTGATTTGAAACATTTGGCTGTGCTTTTGCATGTTTGCAGGGATCTAAACTTGCCACATTGCCACGTCCACAGAGTGTACTTGAAGTCCTCTTGATCAACTGTGTGTACTCTTGTTTGATTAAAGTCCTTTCTATTCCTTGCTTCAAATAGCTCTCTTACTCACTTGGTTTGTCGAATATACAGTTCCTCGGGGCGTAATATACGGTTGTGGGGACTTGATATTTTCATCACACATGATCTTTACTTTAGTCTTTGTCCTCGCTTACCAGAAATATGGCACTAGAAGGTAAAATTGCAGACTTACTCACTTTACCAATCATGTTATTGTTCATTTCTACTCTCCCCCCAAAGAGAATTTTCTAATGTGATTCTTTACCACGTACCACAATGCTTTATCTATCAGACTACTTGTAGATTTTAATTTTTATTTAAAGCTTATCGGTGCTTATCTAATTTATGGCCACTATGAAGACACTAGCTATGCTGTTATTTGGAAAAAAGAATCAGTTTAATGATGAGATCTTACTGTAATTTAATGGATTGTGTCTGCAAAAAACTTTCCACTACTATAAAAAGGATGTTTCTGTCTGGAGTTGTACTCAGATGGAATTTAACAGTATAATATTCATGTTTTGAATTTTTTTTGTTTGCTTTTTGCCCCTCTCTTTATGGAAAATTGCAGGTTTATAAAGCAGGTTGGTTGGTTGGTTGCTGTTGTTCAGAGCTTCTTGATTGTAGCATCCCGCAAACATTATACAGTTGATGTTGTTGTTGCTTGGTATGATTGTATGAAACATACTTTTTCTTTCAATATTATTTTTTATTATTTATGTGCAGTTTTTATCTAAGTTCAACAATGTAAATCTTTGCAGGTATACTGTTAATCTAGTGGTGTTCTTTTTAGACAAAAAGTTACCAGGTTAGTATTTTGTATTTTATTCAACTGGATATTGTTCATTTTATTTTCTTTTTGGTTGCTACCCTGACTTTTTGACGCTGCAGAATTGCCTGATCGTACCAGTGGAAATTCACCTCTGTTGTTACCTATGAGCATCAAAGACAAGGAGAGTAGGCCCAAAGAAGAGAATCACAAGCTCTTGAATGGAAACTCTGTAGAGCCTGCGGATTGGGTATAAATCCTTATAATTCTCTACAAATTCCTTTTCAAATAGTTTCCATCTGGTCTTAAACCTTGGGCATTTTCATGTTTGTCGCTATTTGCAGAGGCAGAGAACACAAGTGAATGGCAAGATTATGGAAGATGGAAATGCGATCCATGTGGATACAGCAATGAATGGCGCTTAGATGATGGAAGTTACTGCCGCCTTAATGGGGACTGTTGTGAGGACCACTAATTAAATTCTTATTACCATGGATTGAAGGGATTAGTTGCTTGAGTCATTGCTCCTTTACCCAAGACCGGTAAAAGAATGATTTGTATTTAGAGAAAATGGAATTGCATTTATAGGCTTTGTATATACTGCAGTCCTGCTCCAATCTTCTTTCGAACGATCGTCTTGTCGTCCATCATTAAGCATAAGCATGCCCTCTTAATTCCTCGTCATGTGGATTGTGTCAGTTTTTAGTACTTGCTTTGAAACTCTCCCTGCTCTTTATTAATTTATCTGGTAAGGCCGAAGGCTTTTGGCCAAAATAAAAGGAAAACAAAAAGATCTGATGCAATGGGCTCAGCCGAACTCTTTTAACAAACAGTTGGTGATCATCCATCAGCACGAGCACGATACGGCACGTGATCTTTCTTTTTGCTGATATGTGTTTCATGTGTTTGTAGTTCTGGTTTTCCTTGTCCATACCCCACGCCATGTTGCTTTGTCTATCCTGTCTTCCCACTGGGCAAAGCTTCACCATTGTTTCAATTTAAAACGGAAACCTCAACTTCCATCACACGCATTCTCTCTTTTTTGAACGATCCCAGGGTCCATGGTGTACTACATTACAAAATCTTCCAATGCTAAAGAAGTAAAACATTCATTATTCACAAAGCATGCCATACTGTTTGTAGCTCTACTTTTCAGAATGTGGTGTCATCTCACATGAGAAGATGGTCCTAATGGTTGGAAATAGTTGTTGATTGATTGATTGGTATGGTAAGTCGAATTTTATTTGGTCCCAACAATATGAAAGAGTGATACTATATACATCACTTCTTGATGGAGAAAATAATAGCTTAAATTACAATACAAGTAGTTCAGACTTCATACCTCGGGTTGTAAATTTAACTTCATGGGTTTTGTTGCCGTTTCCGCAATAAGCCCATTAATATTGATGACGTATTAATTGCCCAATTTCGTGTCGGCAAAATAAGTAACTGAAGCAGAGCTTTTCTCCGGTCATTTTTTTCAAGAATTCCTTCTTCGAAAGTGCTTGAATTGAATTACTTGAGATATTATTAACCTTGAGCCCCATCCGCTACATTGAAACAATGAACGATATAATCTTTTGCAGACGTTGGGGAACAACCGAACAAAGTATCTCGGCAGTCAAGTTTCTCTTATGTCTTGTATTTTATTCTTGATCGTTTCTACTCACGAGAATTTTCTACGGATATGGGCTGTACGCAGAACGCCTAGCCAAGCTAGCGTTGCTTTGCCCATGTGGGATCTCTTTGAAGTTCTGATGTTCTTGACAAGTGACAGCAAATAGACGCGGCACCATAGTTGGTGATGTTTACAAAAACAAAACTGAAATCTAATCTTAAAATATGCTCCTATAAATCAAGTAAATTAAACTGAAGTCTATTATAAAAAAATTGTTTCCTTCCCATATCATGTAACATCCATCAGAATCTCTGGTTTTCTTGTAATTTTAAACAATTCACCGTTGAAATGAAGAATTTCTTATGCAATGCCCTACATGTTGTAGTGGACGACCGAAAAAAATTCGGTGCTGGCGCAATTTAAGCTAGTAAACATTTGTTGAGTCAAATACAGAACAAGAATGGGTCTGTCTGATGATAATATATCATCATCAATCATTCTTTATTGCTATTGCTATACAAATAACGAACCACTTTCTTTCTTTTCTTTCTTTTTTTCTGGAACGCTGGGTCCTCTTGAACCCCAAACGTGGTTTACTCATTATTATACCAACTGTCAGATTGGGACTTGCTTCATGATTTTGTTTTTGTTGATTTGTCTGTGATCAGATCAGATTCACCCATGAACATGCTTCATTGGATGATTTGGTTATTTTATTCTATAATGGATATGTAAATATTCAAAGTCAATGCCATCGAAACGGATAATAAATAGAATTGTTCAATGCTTGTTAGAACTTGGATTTCCAGTTGTTTCTCATTCTTTTAATTTAGACGCGTACTTGAATGATTCATTAGAGACATTGCTACGTATATCAATTATCATTAATGTTGGTGTCTTTCTTTTGTCCTCGTTATTGAAAGTTTGATTTTACCATCTGGATATGCTCTAGAAAAGAAAGTAAGCCATATTTTCTACTAAAATATTGTTAATATATTTTATGCCTTTAATTTTTCTAATTTCTACATCAACCTTCTTTCTTTCTTTCCTTTTTTTTTTTCATTTATTTATTAAGTTTTATTTTTCTATTTGGAATATAGATTAATACAAAATAATAGATTATTAAATTTGACTTGATTAAATTCAAAGGTAACTCAATAAAATGCCAATTTTTTTCCACATTTATTTCATGTTCGGTTTAATAGTATGACACTTTGTATAATTAGAAATAGAATGCCATTTAGATTTGTTCAATTGATAAAAATATGGTTGATTGATTCTGAGTAAAATATCTCCCTCGACTCCATTTCCATGTGGTCATTCAGTCAATGCACGTTTCTGCCAATAGGATGAACCATTAAAAATGGTTGCACTCGCAATTTAGTATAACAAAATTCAAGCTAATGTTCAGTTGTTGCATGCAATGCACGAATTTTTACCGTATTTTAAGAATAAGTTAAAATTTTTCATGTTTTGATATTAATACTAAAAAAAATTTCTTATAATAATTATGATTTTGAAGTTATTTATTATAATATTATACAAAATATAAATTTTATGTAAATAATATAAATAATTTTAAACTTAAATCTCCTAAACTCCTAATATATATATATAGAGAGATATAAATATAGATATGTGTGATCCCTGTTTCTCTTATCACAGTCAATGACGTGCATGGTTTACCAAGTTCTATTGTATTCTAATATATAATATGGCTGGAACTTATAAAAGGATATAGATTGCTAGGAATTTGGTCACACATTTGTTGGGTCTTAGTTTGAATTGTTCAAATAAATCAAACAATTCATTAGTCTAAATCGGTCGTATTAATCCTCAAAAATAAAAATTATACCATATGCTTTCCAGTTGTTATTTTGTTAACCCTTAGAAGCCAAGCCAACAAGGATGGCCCTCGGAATATAACAAAAAACAAAATTTAAAGTTACTGGGTCCCACAATTTTCTAGAATGGGATAACTGAAAAACAGAAAAGAGTCTTAATTCTTAAAGTAATAATGTCCAGGTCCCTAATTTTTGAAAAATTAAAAATAAAAAAATAGTTTGCAATCTTTTTCACCGGAATCCTATAATGTAGTGGTTTGCTTAGCTTCATTGGTACGAAGGTTACAAATACTCTCTGGCAAAATCAATTGATCTCATATAAAAGTAGCTTTTATTTTTAAAAAAAAAAAACCTTAGTGTTAATTAAATATTTTAATTATTATATCTTTAAACTTCTTTTAAAATATTGGATATTATGTTTTGTCGGTAACCTTTCTAGAACTCAAGGACCGGGATGTTATCATCCATCCTAATGGTCTGATTTCATTCGTCATTTGATTTAATCTACACGTCAACCGAATTGTTATTTGACATTGACCCTTAGAATGCGACCGTTGATTCAATATCTCGCCGCCTACTTATACACAAAAAGAATGGTTGCGACATCAATGAAAATACAAAAGAGACCCTTGCAATACCCAAAATTGCCGGTACAAAGTCGAACTTAAAATGATGATTAGTAATGAAATAGAATGATGGTATTGGAGAAAAGAAGAATGCTAAGTAAAAAGGTTGGGAAAAGTTACTTTACATAACACATAAGGAGCGTGACGTTCACACATGGATAATGAGTTTATTTAAATTAAATTGATTTTACCAAGTAATTAATTGTATTTTACCGTCTAAATTTCTGAGTTCATAAAAGTATAGGTGAATGATAAAAAAAGTGCGTTGAATGATAAGTAATTTTATGTTTGATTTTTAGAAAATGTATTTTTATAAGAATATGAGATAATAAATAAATTTTAATTTAATATATATTAGTTTTGAAATAATTTTACGATATCAAAGAGTATCAAATTAAACCACATGATACCACGATATGATATAAAAAGATGTAGTAAATCTTTATATAAAAGGTTCTAAATTTATGAATTTTTATATTTTCTCGATCTCAAACAAAGATACAGTTTATCCACATGATTCAAACAACGCATTCTCATTAACTTACAAACTTTTATGAGAAGTCTCGTAATGGTAAGGTTAATTGAGTCACTATAGAAGAGGTTTGGGACCTAGAGAATATAAATTGAAAAACTAACTGTCTTCATTTGAGACTATATGAAAAATAAAGGGTCTATATGATAATCTCCGTTCAAATACTTCACATTTTATTACCGTGCAAGACAGCGGCAGCGTAAAATAAAATCTCTTTCCTTGTTTCTCCCTCTGTTCAGATTGAAGCTTATTTGACTGAGCAGAATCCAATCCAGAGGGTGTTACAGAATACAGAGTTGCAGTTGCGCGGAAGCAATGCGAACCTCCTGATCATTTGGAAAGATTTTTTCTCATTGACTATTCACCGTCGATTCGAAACAAATGGGAGCCCGTTGCTCCAAGTTTTCTCTCTGTTGGTTCCATTCTCACCTCAAACCTTCCGTCCTCGAATCCTCCGATCTCGGTACTCACTCTCCTTCTTTATAGTGTCATTTTTCTTTTTAAATTTTTGGGGACAAAGATGAGTGATTTTGTAATGTGAATGCAGAGAATGGGGGCAAAAATGACCGGAATGCATGGCCAAGTTTCACGGAGTTCAGTTTGGAGCAACTGAAGGCTGCCACGGGCGGTTTCTCTTCCGACAACATAGTGTCGGAACACGGTGAAAAAGCTCCCAACGTTGTTTACAGAGGAAAACTCGACAATGACCGTTGGATCGCCGTTAAGCGGTTCAACAAACTCGCCTGGCCAGATTCTCGCCAATTCCTCGTTCGTTAAGCAACTCCATTGCTTATTACATTTTTAATTAAGATCCCTTTTCTCCTTTTTCTTTTAATTTTTAAGTTAATGAGAGTTTCTAAGTATTGTTTAGGAGGAAGCAAGGACAGTGGGTAGTCTAAGGAGCGAGAGATTGGCGAATCTAATTGGTTGTTGCTATGAAGGCGATGAGAGATTGCTGGTCGCTGAGTTTATGTCAAATGAAACTCTTGCAAAACACCTCTTCCACTGTAAGTACTATTTTGAGTGGGGGTTGATAAGAAATTTTGATTTGATGCCTTCGTTACTATATTATAACGTATTAGCCATTCATCTATAATTTGTTTAAGATTGATCTTGGTTTTAAGCAGATATTTTATGTGCTTCGCAAGTCCCTTGGGTTGAAATGCAAAATAACTATGCTAATCATAAAGTTATGAGTTATCGCTTCAAAGCACAAAATTTATATGATTTATTGCAATTCTTCAAAGCACAAAAATTGTGGTTAAATATAACCAAATGACTAGTTTGTTTGTGAAATTATTTGATTCCATCGATAAATATTGCGGTCTGTATGGCAGTTCATCGTCTCTCATATAACATCAATTGCCATAGATGTATTGCATAAAGTGGTAGTTGTCTTATGTTTGAAATTATTGACTCTTGTGGTTATTAATGATAAAAAATGATGCAGGGGAGACCCAACCCATGAAATGGGCAATGAGGTTGAGAGTGGCACTCTATTTGGCTCAAGCTCTGGAATATTGCAGCAGCAAAGAAAGAGCACTGTACCATGATCTCAATGCATACAGAATTTTGTTTGATAAGGTCAATAGTTTTGTTATGCCCTTTGTTTTGTTTATTTTGACCATTTTGATATCTTTGGTAACATTGTAAAACTTCGTTGGCAGGATGGTAATCCCAGGCTCTCTTGCTTTGGCCTTATGAAAAATAGCAGAGATGGCAAAAGTTACAGCACAAACTTGGCTTTCACCCCTCCTGAATACTTGAGAACAGGTAGACATTGTTTCCTGGATTATATGCATTTTTAATCCTGACATGATATTTGTACAAAGATAAGTAGTAAAATTCTC
Source organism: Trichilia minutiflora (assembly GCA_035590515.1). Taxonomy (NCBI): domain Eukaryota; kingdom Viridiplantae; phylum Streptophyta; class Magnoliopsida; order Sapindales; family Meliaceae; genus Trichilia; species Trichilia minutiflora. The sequence goes on along the minus strand of JAVXUL010000004.1, from coordinate 2,681,633 downwards.
TCTATCAAACATTTTATTCCCACAGTAATTTTTAAACAAATTTCTAACCAACTGAACATGACATAGATTCTCCATAGAAAATCAGTTTGTATACAACTCATAATTTGTTATCTAAATGTCATCATTCCCAGTTTAAAGCTAAAGCTAACTGTGCGTATGTTATCTGTTGGCAGGTAGAGTGACCCCAGAAAGTGTAGTGTACAGCTTTGGTACTCTATTGCTAGATCTTCTGAGTGGCAAACATATTCCCCCAAACCATGTAATTCATTTTTCTTCTATAATAATAATTCTGGTTGCAAGTAGAAGAGGAAATGCTCGAACTAAACATTTGTAGATGTTATCATCATTAAGATGTCTAAGTTGAAAATTGTGGTTTTGTCAGTTAAGATCCCTTATGTTGTGCTTGCAGGCACTTGACCTGATTCGTGGCAAGAATTTCTTAATGCTGATGGACTCTGCTCTAGAGAGCCATTTCTCAAATGATGATGGAACCGAGTTAATGCGATTAGCTTCTCGTTGTCTGCAATATGAAGCTCGTGAGAGGCCAAATGCCAAGTCCCTTGTCACTGCTCTCTTTTCACTTCAGAAAGAAGCAGAGGTATACCAATAATTTGAATGAAAAAAATCCTTCAATGCTGGTGGCTCTCTGTTTGTGGAAAGTCCATTCCTAAATACAAAACACCCATCTATTTTATTTTTAACTCCATTGAGAATGTTCTGACAATCAATGTGATAATTCATACCTGGGTCATTTCTCTATCTCCATTCAGAAATGTGAATTGTATGTTTTTGACAGTGATGTTGATTGTGTGTGTTTGCAATGCCAGACATTCATAGAGGCTGATCTGCTTTTGCCCAATTGAATAATTTTGCTTGAGAAGACCATAATATCTCATAAGTTCGAGTTTTAGCAGGTTCCATCTTATGCTTTGCTGGGTATCCCTCACGAAAATGCACCTTCAACACAGCCACTGTCATTGACACCTTTTGGTGAAGCTTGCTTGAGATTGGATCTCACTGCCATACATGAAATATTAGAGAAGATTGGATACAAGGATGATGAGGGCGTTGCCAATGAGGTTTGTCACCACCTATCCTAGACTTTATATTCTATTTGCAGTGTACTAATTGTTATTGTGAACAAAATAGTAAACAACTGGACGGGGGAGATTTGGTCTGTATTACAGGTCGATGAAATTCATAGTTAGAAGCAGTTGATGCTTTACAATGTAAACAATTAACGATGAATTAGCATTTAACTAATTTCTCTTTTTCTCTAATAACCATGTTAGCTCTGACTTAGTTTTTGGTGGTCCTTTCGCCCTGCAGCTTTCATTCCAGATGTGGACCAGTCAGATGCAGGATACCTTAAATTCTAAGAAGCATGGAGATAAAGCATTTCGAGCCAAGGATTTTTCAACTGCCATTGATTGCTATACACAAGTAGGTCTTCTGTTTTGGAAATTATTTTGGCTAGCTCTGTTTAGAAACTATCAATTTATGTTGAACGCATACTTTAACTATTCATATTGATTTGCACTTAAACTTTTTCTTGTGTCTTTGTAGTTCATTGATGGTGGGACCATGGTTTCACCAACGGTGTATGCTCGGCGCTGCTTGTCTTACTTGATGAATGACATGCCACGAGAAGCCGTTGGGGATGCAATGCAAGCTCAGGTAGTGTCTCCTGAATGGTCCACTGCTCTATACCTGCAAGCAGCTTGCCTATTTAGCCTTGGGATGGAGAATGATGCACAAGAAACACTCAAAGATGGGACAAACATGGAAACCAAAAGGAACAAAACTTGAAGTGTATAGGTTTCTGTTTATTTTATTTTTAACTTTTCTCCTATAGTTTTGACTTTTGCGTAGGCTCTTGTATTTATCTAGTCATTCTGCTTATTTCTCTTCCTTTTTTCTTTCCATTTTCAGCTTTTCCAATGTGATAATTTATACTCCTACAGTCTATTAATGTTTATGCTTGCATCTTCAGATAATACGTGGACGAATGTTTAGACATATCTGAAATCTGAATGAAATTGGAGAAAATTTTACACGGGACAAATTCAATGGTATCATCGATAATTTTATGTGATTTGTTTGAAATACTTTGTCATTATTTTAATGATTATATCACGATTGATAAATTTTAAAATATAATTATATATGATAGTATTTGACCATATAAAGTTTATGGATGATATGTATAACCATCATATCTACTATTATAAAGCTAGTGTGAAATATAAATGATATTATTTATGAATGTTTTATGGTAAAATGTGGAATTTAAATATATGTTTTGAGTTAGATTTTAATAAATTATGTATGATTTAAACGAAATGTCTTTTAAATGTATGATATATTCGATCAATATCCCTATATATGTATTGAAATAAAATTATTGGAATAAAATTGAAATACTACGAGTTATAAAAATATATATATAAATGATCCCTCTGAAATTGATGACCAGATAATCTGACGACTTAGGCCCCACGAGTTTTAAATTGTCCTCAACTGTGATATTTCATGCTTAGTCTGTTGCCCCAATCACGAAAAAACTGAACTTTAATTTCGTGAGTGACCCGAGTGAGGACAATAAACCATTACATCATATCTGTGTTTACGGCACGGCTGATAAATGAAAATCCACATATTGCAATTCTTGGCATACTCAAAATGATCAACCAACGAGAAAATTAAGCAACAACGACCCAAAAAAAATAAAAAATCTAATAGCAATATAAAAAGTAGCTTAAACTATTCAGGGTAGGTCTCTTATTAAGGTATTATAAATTTTAATTTACAAACCATCAAGTGTAGTACATGTGTTATGTTTGAATTGTTTAAAAATAGGCGAACGCCGATTACAGCTGCACTATATTTTATTCAAAATTAAGCATAAATATTGCAGTTACAAACATCCCCTTAAGTTCTCCCTTTGTATATTCCGGGGCATACCACAAATATTCGCTTGTATGTAGCAAGAGTGATTTTCGTTGCATCCTTCTCACAAAACAAACCTACCTTGGATTTAGAGTTGCATCTTTACATACGAAAGCACATCCAAACGAAAGAAAAATAAAATTAGAAAAAACCAACAACTTGAGAACAGAAAAAGTTAATTATCACCACATCCACGGGTCAGTAGACATCAAAAATTATAGAATCAATTCAACATTCAGGTACAATCTAGAAAGGAGAAAAAACATACATTGATTTTAAATCATCCAACACAACAGCCAAACAACGCTTGATAATTTTGATTTTGAGGAGGTGCATATATAATAGATATGGCAAAAGCTCCACACTTATGAAGCAGAAAACTATGAAGCAGAAAACGAAGATGAACATGTATAAATAATACCTATTAAATAGCGCCAAGCTCTAAACTATCCCATTACTCATCGCCATTGGAACCATTTCTTCAGGCTCAATCATGGGATTCCTCTTTCTCTTTTTCCCTTTATTTTTGATTCTTTTGTTTTGTTTGATTTTCTCTTCAATAACTCATTCATAGAATCCTATGACGGCACGTTAAAGTGAAAGAGCCATGATATGACAAATGCAAATACCATGCAAGCAAGCAGAAAGTTCAGGAATCGGTGTCCACGCCAGAAGCTTCGAGTTTCTCCGTGGGGCACTGCAGCTGAGACCGCAGATGTTGTTGTCGCATTGTTGGTCTCGTTGGACTGCTCTGTTGTCTCAATCTCAGTTGCTCCAGAAACATTGCGGGCAATAGAGTTACAAATCTCACAAGTCCTGAAAGAATGAAACCAATCAAATAAATATAAAGATTACCAATAAAAACATGAAAGACAGAGGAGCAACTATGAGATTTCTTGACGGACGAGGTATGAACCATTAAGTCAATAATTGAAACCTGAGTTGTCAGCTCAATGCATATGTTCTTATTACCGTTAATTTCCATAATGGTTCATCTGATATTAATTAATAATGCAGCTCTTAAAAAGTTAAAACAACAGACATTATGGCAATACAGGAAAAATAATGCACAACCACAAAGACAGACAACAAAGAGAAAGAGAACAGCGAACAGAAATATCAGAATTCACATAAAGCATCAGTGGTACCAGCTTTTCCAGTGTGGAAAAGGATAAAAACTACCCATAGATGTTATCACTACAGGAATAATGACTCTTCCAGACTAGATTTCTGCTTAGATAAAATAGCTTTGCTTCTAATTGCATCCTTAACATACTCCACCAAAAATTCCACATTCATTTATACACAATAGTCTGATAATACATGTAGTTCAACAGAAACGCCCAGGTAAGAAGTCTAAAAGTGAAATATCCATTTTGAAGGCAAATACAAATTCTCAAGTTGAACCAATTGGTGTATATTAGACGGGCTCAAATAACTGCAATTCCGTTGGATTTTGGATAAAAAGCAAATTAGTTGACAGGCTTAAATTCAGTAGTATCTTAAATGACAATACCTAGAACTAAAAGAAGGAGAATTACTTTGTAAAGATTTAACCAGGGAATGAGATAGAATGGTAGGGTGACTTGCTGACATTGAAGCGCATAGGACACAGAAAACTAGTAAATCTGTCAAAATTTTGAGAACCATAGCTTGATCACAAAAATAATAATAAAAAAATGTTATCGCACCAAAACGGTATCCTAAGATACCCAACACTTTAAACTTAGCCGTAGAGAACAAGTCAATCGTCAACAAATACATTGGGTAAATAGCAAAATCTGGAATCTGCATCAGCGAATTAAAAAACGAATAGGTGGAGCACCAGAGACCAATGATAACCCACCAAGAAAACATCAATTAAGTAGTCAAGTCTCCACTTTCATAACAAAGAGATTCCTAAACCATAAAGAAAAAGCACAGAACGTGGAGGAATTGTCGGTGATGATGTTGTTAAACATATCATGACATGAGGACCTTCTCCTAATGCTTTACTCTTTTGCTTTACTTTTTTTGGTTCATCAATGTCTTTCCTTTTCTTTATCAACAACACGAAAGCCTCCTTCCAACTTTCCCTTCGACATTAATCAAAATTCTTTAATCTCACACATTACCCTTTACGATTCAGAAACTAATTAAACTGTAATCACGGTCCAGAGTTTCCAAATAATTACTACGAATCATGAGGAAATGGGAAATCTCTACTCGGTAATATAATTGAGAACAGGAAAACAGGAAAAGAAAGAGTTGGAATAGTTTGTTTTTTACTCACTTGTTTCCTCTAATCTTGAACCAGGCCTCAGCACACTGTTTATGTGCAGCAGCCAAATCATCTTTGCAAGAGCAACCCAATTGAATAGGGACCCCAGATTCATGGCTGTTACTCTCAAGACCCAGATGGCAAATTCTACAGTCTTTCTCTCCCTCCACTTTATTAGCCAAATGAACTTTTATTTCAATTTCTGGAACTTCACTCTCAATCTCCACCGAACAATCAGACGATGATGCAGAAACGGAAGATACTCTCCTCGAAACACCACCACCACCGATTTCTGGATCATCAGAAACGCAAACGAAACTGTATTCATCGTAGGACCCACCTGTTGTTGAGTAGAACTGAGAGTAGCATGAGCCACCGTCGTCGGCGTCGGAGAAGCAAATGCTGACGTCACTTCCGACAACGGAACGGCGGTGATGACTGTCTTGTTCTCTATCCATGTGGGACATTTCTTGAACTGACATTATTCAAACGCTTGGAAGCATTAAAACAGTTTTGAACAATAGTGGTATCATAAAATGTGAGATTTATAGAAGTGGGTATTGGATTAGGTGATCTCCCAACTCCATTAATGTATCTGATAACAAGATTTAATACTCAGAAGAAGCAGCACAAACTAAAGGATATTAAAGAAAAAAAGAAGGTAACAACTTTACAAACCTCGTTTGTTTATAATAGGGAACGCAAAGAGAAGCAAGAGTTTTTAAGTAATTAACAATAATCTAGAGACAAAAACTGATGCTTTTTCTAGGAAACTTGGACTGAAACCCACTGCAAAGAAGAACAAGAAACGAGCAGTGGGTACAGAGAAACTGAGATGAGATTTCGTTTGAGAAAAGTGAAAATTAATTAAAGACTTGATGTTACACTACACTCGGGATCTTTGTCTTGGTTGGATTCGCTAAGTTTAATGGCTTGGATTTGGTACTCATGTGAATCTTAGTGGAGATCTACGGCTAAAGATTGAAGCAGGACTTACTCCTTGCAAGAGCCACTTAGTTGCAAAGAAATTGCTAAGATTTATTATTACATGTGGGATGATCCACAGTGGTTTGTCGACTTCCTTTATGTCTGTGTTTTTTCCATGCGTAGGAAATACGGTAATTTGATTATATTAGAATTAATAATTATTTTATGTTACAAGTGTCAATATTTAATTACTGTCTACGTTTATTTGTGACCTTGCATTTGTTTATTTTATTTTGTGATTTCTTTTATAATTTTATTAAAACAATTGGAGAGAATTTTTGCTGTATATAAAAAAAATCCAAATATTTTCTGAATATGTTCTTATTTTATAAAATAAAAATAAATATTTAATATTGATAACTTAACAAAAATTAAGTACAAGTTCACATTTTAACAATTTCATAATTTGAATATTCATAACAATTAATAATTAATATTTATTTAATTTAAATATGAATGTCAGATTGAATGACTTAACTAAGCTGCTAGTATTAGATCTTGTTTATTTTAATTTTAAAAAGTTGTAAAATTTTCATCAAAATGATGGCTCCATCACTTCGTCTATCGCTGGGATTGGAGGATGTACATGAGGAGATGTACGCGTGAGAAGCATGGGATAAAATCCGAGATCATTAGTTATAGTCGTGAAAACAGTTTTGACTGAGGGTGGACCATACGAAGGTCCGTGACCGTGACGCGTATGTATCTGAGACGTTCTGCACTGCTGCTTGCATTGCGTAAACAACGGTGAAAGTTCTTGATTTATTGATTTTTTATTTATAGCCAGAAGAAAAAATAAATAAATAAAAAGAAGGAAACTCCGAAACAAAAAGATACGAAAACCCACCAACCAACAGAGACTGACAACATTACAAGATAAAATTGATAATGATATGACGGGAAATTTTCACATACCTCCCTCTTAAATTTAAATTTATAAAAATAATTCCTTAAAAGAAATAAGTAATTCAGGGATCTCAACTTTATATACTACTTCATCTTATTTTCGTGGACATATAAAGGTTATAGTAAGTCTGTAGCTTTTTAATTTAAGTTACAGGATTGATTTTTTATTTAAAAATAGAATTAAATTATATTTAAAATTAATATATCTTCAACAGTCAAATTCTTCTTGTACATTTTTTGATTTTTTCGTTCTATGTAATATTTTTACAAACGTGAAGAAAGATATATAAAAAATTTCTATGAAACGACTTTAGTAGAAATAAATTTTTTTAATAATTTAAAGTATTTGAATTTTATTTTAATTCATATATTTTATTGATTAATTTTTAAAAAAATATTAATTAAATATATTATTATTTAAATATTTTATTTAAATTATAAATAATTAATTATAATCGAATTTAATATATATATTCAAATCATATATTTTAAATTTAATTTATTATAATTAAATTACACATAGAAGTGATAAAAATAATATTAATATAAAATTTTGATAAAAATTTATGATACAAATTAAAAAAAATTTCTATATTAATATAAAATTTTAATAGAAACTGATGATACAGTAAAAGTTATCGAAGCTGAGCTTACCATATAATATTCTAATTTAGGGGGAAAAAAAATTGTACTATAATAATATTAATATTGATTTACGTTTTCGATGGACGTTTAATGTAATGTCAGTAAATTATAAATATTGTGATATTTTAAACAATAAAATATTTTTTGTCAACTTAAATGTTACTTATTTTATTCCCAATTGAGGTCCAAAGTTTGAAGTAGACATAAATAGAAGATTAGATCCAATTTAATTCAATTTTATAATTAATTCTGGTTTATTTCAATTAAATTGAATTCAAATTTTGATTCGTTGTTACATAATATTAAAGATTTAATAAAATTTAAAATGAAATTAAAAAAAAAATAATTTACTTAAATCAATTTGATTTTTTTTTTGTTTGAGCTCTATAAAAATAATTACTAACAATTTGATAGAATAGGATGGATGAGTTTAACTATCATACAATACAAAATACAAATTTTCAATTACAAAAATGTTTTTTTTTTTAATTTATACTCCGTCCTATTTTCGAAAATAGACAAGTCTCCTATGGATCACGATTTTATATTTCCAAATTACCAATTTATGTACAACTATTTTTTTTTAATTTATCAATTCAATGTGGCCAACATTATAAGAATATAAAATTTATATCTCAACTTCGTAAGATGTAACATTATTTATATTCTATGATTTACTAAGATGAAAATGATTATAACCGCTAACTCCAAAAAGATAGAATATCTTTTTGAATTGTCCCATATTTCTGAATGAGTCAGATATATTATGGGGTGGGGTAAGGGTAAGTATATAGTAATGGAAAAAGAAAATTGTACACAGCCGTTGAATCCTCCCATTTGGATTTATATTTATATAAATAGCCCATTTCCATTTTGGTTCAGATTAATTTCCAAAGGTTAGAATCCGTTAAGTTTGTGTTTGTTCACCAAATAATTCTTCAGAATTCCGAATTTCAGATTGAGAAGTTGACAAACACAAACATTTTCATGATCATTTCTTATTAGCAGGGTGACCAAGAGCTGAGCTCGTATGTTCAATTTCTATCATATAATTTTTCAGGTCCATCAATATACCCCGTGTTCAATTTCATTAACATATATGTCTTTGTATTTGCGTTTTTATTTGTTTGTTTATGTCTTTGTGATAAGTATAATTTAAAGAGAGAGAGGAGAGAAAAGATAATTACATAAACGAACAGATTATAATCATATAATTTAAAAAGAATAAGAATTTATATTAAGATAAAGAATTTTTTATACCGTACCTTTTATTGATGATATTAAGACTTTAATATAATTGTTATATGCGTTTAAAGAAAGCAAAAAAATAAGAACAAGATAACCTTATTAATAATACTAAACTTATAATTGCAATTCTGAGAATTACTCTGCATGTTTACTTCATGCATGTATGGCACAAATTAGGAAACCTTGTTGGCATGTCCCCACGTAACATGTACGTAACATTCCTCCCCCCTTAACAATCCTTGTTCGCAAGAATAATTTTGGGATAGAATTTGACAAGGTGTTATTTGTTCTTTTAAGTTAGATTTTTAAGCATGCCATCCTCAGTATCTCCTCCATCCTGACTTAAGTATTTAATTATGAACAATTATAGCCTTTTATAATAGTGATTCGGAGTAAATTTTTCATCGCAATAGTAATAGAGACCATTCTCTCGTCGTTATTTGGCTTTTTAGCTAGTGATCTGACGAAACGAGACCTGGTTAGTGTGTTGAGGAGGTGGTGGTCCTCGTATGATGGTAGTAGGATCCGTGGTAACCTTTGATGTGGTTATGGATGGCGAAAGATAATTGATGTGGCAATTTTTTTGACTAACTAGTTCCTCTCTTCAACCAAACGAGCAACTCCTGAAGGGTCTTCTCTGTCAAACTTAAGAAAAGATAACTTAAGTTGAGTATTGCTTATATGTTGAGGTAGGATTGTGTAGCTTGTGGAATGTGTTTCGCTGGTGGATGCTGCATGAAGATGAGTTGGTATGGGTTGGTTAAAGGGATTGATTTATTTTTTTTGGTGAGTTGAGCCAGAGGAAGTTCGGAGGGCATGCAATTCGGTTAATACTAAAATTAGTGTTGAGAAGATTAAAACTTGATTCATGTCGAGTTAGAATTTCGATAACCTCATTCCTGAATTTAGCATTGGTTTTAACCCGAGTATCCATAGTCGGAATTACGCTCTGATACCACTGATACGTATAATTTAGAAAGAGAGAGGAGAAAAAAGAGAGTTACAAAAGTAGACAGATTACAGTCATTGAAAAAGGATAAGAATTTATACTAACATAAAGAACTTTTTGTATTGTATCTTTTATTGATGACATTAAAACTTTATATAATTGTTACACATATTCAAAGAAAGCAAGAAAATAGGAATAAGATAATCCCACTAATAGAATTAAATCTATAACTACAATTATGAAAATCACTCTACAAATTTATTTTATCTATAACTACAATTATGAAAATCACTCTACAAATTTATTCTATGTAATATAGTAGGAATTAGGAAACCTTTATGACACGCTCCCACGGAACATGCAAGTAACACTTTGTTCGGACCTTTGATAGGGTTGTCCATCACCTTTCATTATGTGTAATAAGTTCATTTAGGATGAATATTGTTGCACAAAAAATACTATTAAAAATTAATACTATTATTCTTTTTTGGTTCAATTAATAAATGATGGATAATGTACAAACTTCGTTTTAGAATTGTTTTTTTTTTAAAATTTTGATTGGTTTAGGATTTCTTTTTTATTAGAATCATAATTCTGTGTTGTTAGACTCTTATTTGTAGTTAAAGCAACAAATCATAATCTTTTTCGCCAATTTTCCTTAAAACTCCAAAGGTTTTCTATTTTGTAGATCAAAAGAATCTTTTTAATATTAAAAATTCTTTTTTAATTTTTTTCTTCTCATATCATGAATGCTTTAGGGTATTATTATTATTAAAGGATTAAAATAGTTATTTTATTTTTATTAGAAGAACTATAAATTTTACTTTTTAAAAAATATATATATATTTATAAAAATAATTACATAATTTTTAATAAAAGATATTCATGACTATAAACATTTTATTTTAAAGCGAAGAGGACACATGGTGGAATCTCATTCAATAAATTGCATGCATGGCAAAAATTATAGAAGTGGAAAGCTTCAGTTGCTTGCTTTCACTCGGTGGCCGTCCATATAATAGATTAATAAAAACAAAAGAAGACCGAGAAGAGAGAAGACAAGAAAAAGAAGGAAAAAAAGAAGAGGAAGTGGAAGAGAATAAAGGAGAACAGGGAATTTTGCTGAAATTTGAATTGGGTAGGTTAAATTATCTTTGGATTAATTTCAGATAGTCAAGAACTACAAAGTTACAAAAATATACAAAATTAAATCGTAGAATTGGGAATTGATAATATTAATTGTTAGTGAGTTAATCGTAAGTTTATTCTTAATTAATATATGTGAATTAATTTAAGTAGAGTGTTATATAAGAAGTGATCATCAATTTATCACATACATAATATTTTTGGAATGTGTTGTAAATTTAAAACTTATTTGGGCATACAAATACTTTTGAAGTTGTGTGTCAAAGATAATTTGTTCTTTAGAGATTATACATATATATTTTGATATAATAATCGGGTAATGCTTTCTGCCTCTGCCCAAAGATTGCTTGGGCTCTTCTAGTTATTTTGCTTTCCTTGCTTTCAGTGTGAAAAATTAGAAACTCGCCTTTCAATTTGACTTCACTAACAGTTGCAAACACATTCGGAGACGTAGAGCTTGAGTTAAGAACACAACCAACCTTGCTTCAAGCATATCTTCTTCACATTCTTTGGGAAAAGCATAATAATAAAATACAAAATAATGTGAAATCACTTAAAAGGATTTTCAATTACCTGGATTGTAAGGTAAAAGCAGTCGCATCAATGGATGTTGATTCTTCCAAACTCCACCAGGTATGTGTCCCTTTCATGCTTCATCTAATGTAGTTTAGTGGAATTCTCATCTCTTTTCATCATTTTCCTTGCACTATCTATATTCAGAAGAGAAGAATCAAAATACACTTTTATTGCACATGGAAATGGTGAGGATTTTGTATCATTGAAAAAGGATTCATGTACCCCTCATTAAGCTTAGCACTCCGAATCAAACTCCATTCCCAGTCTTTCAAAATGACCCGGACATGGAGCATGGAGCATGGAGTTATTTCTGTATATAGTAATTAGAGATTACTTGAAACGAACAAAATGATTTCTAACCGTTCTTAAATTTGCCGCCTCCAGCTCGACAGAGTCACCTTTCTATTTGGGCAATCTGGAAATGATTCCTACCTCTGCTTTCTTCTATTCTATTTACTTGCCCAAACTTCATACCACCACACAATACAATTTCCAAAAGGACAAAATATTATCACCAGAAGAAATTTTAGATAAAAAGAAAATACTAATTTCTCTGTCACTTAGATCATTGTAATATTAGATATACAATATCCAACTCTAAAAAGAACAAAGTCAATGAAAAATGCAAGTGATTTTATAGGAACAAGCTGCTATGCAGAGATAAAATAATGCATTCTTGGGAAATAAGGTGTGTATATTAATAATAAATAAGATCCCACTTTATGAAATTTAATTACCAATTTGTAGCACATATATGGAACAATGTATAAACTGTAAAAAACAAACGATGGCCTTCTCCTTGTGTACGGTGTACCATATGACTTTGGATCCTTAAATCACAACATAAAACAAACCACAGTTCTCACACCACCTAGTCTAAGGCAACTAAGCCAATTGAAATGCTATTGAACTGTGGGTCTTCACCATTCGTCATTCATCCATGACTACTAAATGCTAAGTTTCTGATAGGGACATTTGATTCTTAATCACAGAGAATGAGTGATTTTAAAAATTACATATCTTGTTCTGGATTGTACTTCTGTCTTCTTGCAAGTTGCAACACCAGTTGTAGATAGGGAAACCATCGCATCCTCAACCTATGGTCCACAAATCTGGATTCATTTTGATTTCAATAGCACATCAGTGCACACTTCAAATTGGAAATTTTGGCCAGTTCTTGTAATCTCCTCAAAATACCCCATTTATATGAGATCCATCATATACTATTTTACCAGATGTACCACTCATTGGCATTTGAAGCCCATTAGATACTGACCTACCTACTGCATCACCCATTAGCATTTGGGGCCCATTAGTTTTTATCCTACCCACTGTATCTCCCATCACTCTCACACTGCTATTGTCCAACCCACTTTTCAGCCAAGCAAGGTTACTTATGTCAGTGGCTATGGCAGCCAATTCATAACTTGGGAAGGTTGGGGGCTCTGAAAAATCGACAAATTCAGGCCCTAACAAAGAGTTTAGAGAATTTTCACCATGTTGGCTCCCACAGCAGCCATAACCGCACCAGTGAGGCACCATCCTCTCACCATATACTCCTTCAGGCAATTTACAGATCCCACCATCTGGCATCGATGCTTGAACTAAAGGTGGTTGCAACAGAGTTGGCCTTGGATGCGGTGAAGCATGCTCTAGGCCATCCACTGTATTATAAACACTAAAAGCACTAACCCGTGCCACAGGACGGAAAAGAGTAGGTGGCTCTCTTGCTTCATGGTTGGATTGAACTGCTGTTTGAGATTTTTCTTGACAATGGCTATCCAAATTCTCTAGAGAACTGACATCCTTTTCCTCCAAGGATTTGAATGAACTGACATCCTTTTCCTCCAAGGATTTGAATGAACTGACATCGCCACAAGAAAGAGTTTCTTCAGATGATGCTTTGGTATTATCCAAATTGGTATCTCCCGTCATATTTACAGATCCAAGATTCTTTATTCTGTCAATCTCTATGGCCCGGCGCCTAAGGGTGGAATTCCAGTGGTTTTTAATACCATTATCTGTTCTCCCTGGTAAAAGCCTAGCAATTACTGCCCATTTGTTTCCATGAATTGCATGAGCTTCAACTATAGTTCGATCCTCCTCATCTGAAACAAATTTGGTTTGGTCAGTCCAGTTATCAGGAGCCACTAACATCAATTAAATGCAATAAATGACATGCCAGAATACGTTCGCAATGCTGATACATCTATTATAACATTACATGCAGCCAATTTCATGCCATAAAACCTTAAGGAGCACATTTATGATCAGCATATAGGGTCCTTAACTAGTCATTATTGTCATCAGAAATCAGAAACAAACATGACTGTCATTTTCGCAAGGAAGCATAACGCTTGCCTACATACTACATTACAGAATTACTTCTGTATGGCAGTAGCACGTTGTGTCCAGATCAGGAAACCGGACATGATTAATATGTGATCTTAACAGGGATCCGAATGCATATAGATTTAAGTTTACACTCTTGGCCCATCCTATAGGGACAACTTTCTCCGTAACTATAATGTTGTGGAATCTCTGACATCAACCTCTTTGAAATGTGCCAAAGAACAAGCTGATTTTCCCTATAAATTGCAAAAGTTGCTAGGCAGTTATTAGTTTCCACATTACTCATTGCTGTATGTCCGTAAATTTAAAGAAATAAATTCCCACACATTCAATGTAAAAAATTCCCAATATACAACCGTCCAAATGATTTCAAATCATTACCAACTGTAATAAAAACAATCTGCATAGCCAAAAAAACCCTCAGAATTCCACTTAATTCTCCAAAATTGGGTAACACCTATAACAACTTTTAACATGTATCCCGAATGGCTAGTAACCAGCAATTCAACATTACAAAGGTCAAAATTTGAACAGCAGAGTCACATTCACAAATACATATATAAAAAATACAGATCCCTACTTTTAAAGAGATTTTTAATCAGACAGTTTAGATTATAGTAATTACTGTTGTTTAATATATACCAGTAAATGGCTTGCGTTTGACAGATGGGTCGAGCTGATTACACCACCTGAGCCTGCAAGACTTGCCGGAACGACCAGCAATTCCTCGGGCAATCAAGCTCCAATTCCTCGCCCCGAACTTATTAACTAGTTCGCTTAATATCGCATCCTCTTCGGGCGACCAAGGCCCCTTCACTCGGCTTCTACCACCTTTCCTACTTCCATCCCCAACAACCGCTACGGAATCGTCGCCGCTCCCGCCACCATCTTCTGCACCCTCGGTGGTAGCTTCTCCGCCGTTGAGTTCGATTACCGTTGCTTCATCTTTTTCCGTTCCCGTTGATGGTTCCATCTTGCTTTTACTCTTTATTTGAATGTTTGTTAGAGACCGGATTTCACTTTTACTGCTAGTGTGATGTGAAGGAAAGACGGCCGAATAAATTGATACGGCGACTGTTTCGAGGATTCCACTGTTACCTGTTTTACATTGGTAGTTTTCCTGCAATGAGGTATCTCCGTATCTGTCCTAATCTCAGTTACTAACTTACCCTTCAGAATTTTTTTAAAATAAAAAATAATTAATACGTATAATTTATTATTATTATTATCTAATATTTTTAATAAGAATATTTTTTTTTTTAAATGCTAACTTAAACTACCAAAAAGAGGGAAAACTGGATTACAACTAAATTTATTTTCTCTATAGTATGTGCTGGAACTTTAAGCTAATTTATATTAACTTTTGAAAATTTATTATTCTAATTAAAATGATAATATTATAAAAAAAAATTTATTACCTTTGAAGTTGAGTATTCATACATTTGTAATTTTCAATAGAAATAAGCAAATAAATAAATACGAAGGTCATAAATGTGATTTTGATATAATTGGTCAGGATTATGATGTTTCGCCCATATTCATTATGGGAGGAACTAACTTTTTAACTATGTTTGTTGAACAGGTTGACTTCCCTCACCATTGCTAGAGTGGCGGGAAAACTCTTATAATTGCTAAGCGGCAATGTCAATATGGGCTGCCCCAAAATTAACAATGAATAACTCATCCGCTTATTGTGGTGGGCCTTGAGTGATGTTAAACTGGAATGCAGATTACTTCATTGGCAAGCCATTTCCCATTTTATTCACTGGGTAAACATATTGGCGAAGTGGTGGGAATATTTAGTAAAA
>JAVXUL010000004.1:2652215-2665797 GCA_035590515.1 Trichilia minutiflora | reverse complement strand
GTATAGTACGCAGCGTATTTGTGGGATTGTACTAACGAAAGCCTTGGTTTCTCTGCTCCACTAAAAGAAACCAGCATTCAAATCTTGTCAAGAATTAGGCAATATTAGGTATTGAGAGACTTTAAAGCTATTGTTGTGAATCAGTACAATATACATTTCTATTTCCTATTTGTTGTAAATTTCATTTGTATAGATCATAATTCCACAAAATTCAATTGCAAACATTGAATTTCCCACAATGTACAAGATAATGATCAACATGAGATAGTTTTACAATTTACACGACTAGATTATATGGATGAAGTTAATCTCTATGGAGACTTGTCACCAAATCACCGTTAAAAGAACATTAGGCAGAAACAAAGTTACGTAAATGGAAGTTTTTGAAGTACTCAAGACTCCTACGTCTTATTATATTGTCCAAATTATGCATAAAAGGATAGATGGACGAAATGTAATTAATAAACCAGTTTTATATTTTAAAAAGAAGTTATCTGTCGTCATCAAAACTCAATTATACTGAATCACGATTTTATATAAATTGCATTTCTTGTTATTTTTCAAGTTGATTGTGTTTTAGTTCATTGTGAAAACGATACCAAAGAAGGAAAGCAAAATAAAAAACAATATTCAAATATGTTTTAATATTTCGTTATTATATATAAAATCATATCGTAGTTGGTTTCTTATAAAGCTAAACTTTGTTCTGTTTTAGATCACCAAATGGGATGTGCATGGGTTTATATTATTTTTATTCTTTTTTTTTTCTCCCAATAACGCACATAAATTATTGATTAAATCAACATCGAATGTGATAACTAAACTGTTGGATGATATCTCCTTAACTACTACAACAAGTTAAGTGGTTTACCAATTCTTTGTGACTTCATAGTTTGTTAGAAGCTGTAAATCAGCGTATCATCGTTAACAAATTTAATTAAGGACACGATGATTTTTACAAAAATTATTTAATAATGTTAAATTTGACTAAGTTCTACTCATATTTTTAATTAGTATTTTAGATTTTTAATTTTTATTTGTCATAAAAGTTGTGGTTTCAAAATTAATTGTAATATCTCAATTCCTAATATAATAAAGTATTCTAATTGTGGGACTACGAAATTTATAGTAATTAAAATAGTAAATTGTTGAATATTTTTTATTTTTTAATTTTAATTTTAAAATAAAATCCAACTACACATTCTCAAAATGCAAGTCACAATCTTTAATAATCAATAAAGCTCTATGAATAATGATATTTTAATAACTTGTATAGAATTGAACTTCGCGTATACCCAACATATATACTAATGAATCCAAATGTTAGGCGAAAATGAAGACCCTGGACTTGGTGAAAGGAATTGAATAAACCTTGTGACTCATTGTGTGCAGCTATGAACAATCTTGGAAGGCAAGACAAGTAACCAACTTTCATCTATATCGTCCTAATTCACCAAATACATAGCGACAAATACAAACACAAAACGGTTTCTTTTACTATTCAGAAAGGAAGGATTCTGTGGAAATTAATAGAAAATTATGAAATACAACCATACGTTAGGAGGTGTTTGGACAAAAATAACGACTTTCAATAAGCCATTAAAATAATGTTAGGAATTATTTGATCTCCAAATGCTTTAACCAAAAGGAACAACACTGTTGGTTTTGACTTCTTCGTATAATTAATTTATATAATTATATAATAAGTGTCTCAATAAATTAATTAATTTATAAAACTATGTCATTATTGTGAACTTTATTTTGCTACAATACAACAGTTTTAACATTAAAATATAAATCATAAATTAAGAAATTTAATAAAAAATTTAAAACATGTAATCAAAAAATTTATCATAAATAATTGTAACGTTAATTACTTTATTTTCAAGATACACATATTTAATGATTCTTGTTTTTCTTGTAAGAAATCATTGCCTCGTCAGTATTAAAATACGAGGTGCATCAAGGTCGACAGACGTCACCTTCGATTTATAATTGTATTCTAAATTATCTACCAACAATCGTTATTTGCGTGTAATTTAAAATATATTAAAGAAATTATTGATAATGATGTGATATAATTCTCAATATCCTCTATAAGATTTTCTCTCATTTTTTAAGGATTTTAATTGGTCAAAGGCAAATCTGAGTTTGTGATTGGTTGAGTTTTCACAGCACAAGTTGATATCGTATTATATCCACCAAGTCTTCGTTTTCTTTCTTTTCTTCGACGAACGTGAGATAAAAAAGTAATCCTATCATTTTTAATTTTTTTACGTATACGTAAAAATTCTAATCTTTTAAATTGAATTGAATGCAAGGTATCGGTCAAATTAATCTATAGTTGTATTTTAAAAAATAATTTAAATAAAATTCATGACTTGACTTTTAATATTTTAATAAAGTAATATTTATGAAGTTCAAACATTAAATTTTTTAAAAGTTCATATTCTTGTTGTTAGACTAAATCCTAACTCTTTATAAAAACGTAAAATAAAAAGTAATCCTATAATATCTAACTTAGCTCTTCTTCGGATCAGCAAATTAAATGAGCTTTCTAAAACTTGGGAAATTTCCCAACTGATAGAAGCTTCTTAATTGGACACATATTCACCAAATTGATACTAGGATTATATTGCTCCCGTGTTGAATTTTCAAAGATTC
Organism: Trichilia minutiflora; assembly: GCA_035590515.1. Lineage (NCBI taxonomy): Eukaryota > Viridiplantae > Streptophyta > Magnoliopsida > Sapindales > Meliaceae > Trichilia > Trichilia minutiflora. Next base: position 2,663,133 of record JAVXUL010000004.1, on the reverse strand, counting down.
AAGATTTATTAACAACTAATTACGATGGATTTGCAATAAAATTTTCTTTGAAAAAGAAATGAAGTAAAAAATTATTAGTTTTATTAATTGGAGTAGGTGAATTCAATGAATTAGCTGTATCCCATCTGATTTTTGAACATCAAAAATAAAAATCAAATTTAATTAAACAGGAAAGTATAAAGATTAAAATTAGACTCATATATAAATAAATTAATTAAAATTAGTTTCAACTTTCAACTGATATAAATCTTCGTTAAATCAATTAATTATAATTATCTTTATAAAATTATAATTATAGGAATAGGATTTATAAGATCATATAACAAGAATGAACAAAGTTTCTGTATAAATTAAAAAAATTAAACCATTAATATTTTTTTAATTAAGAATAGTTTACAAGAATTGATTTGGTATACATTTTCATTAATTTGCCATATGTAGCCACTCAAATAAAATTCTGACGGTGTTATCGAGGAGTAGTAATACAATCAATCTCATGTAATTTTTTTTAAGTCAATTTGATCGATACTTCCTCACTCAGGATCAGGATATCAATTGGTTCTATTACATGCACCGAACTCTTCCAATAATTGAATTTTAATTTCTTTGACAATCTCCATATATATTATTGAAAATTTTTAAAATAAAATCAAAGACTCCATCAAACTAAAAATTTATTAAGTCGAACCTACTATGATGGGCTACAATTGACAAATTGGATATACAAAGAGAATTACTAAATTCAGTAAAGCAAAATTGTTATTGTTATATTAATTATCTCAATTTTAGTGAATGAATTATGGAATATCATTTCTCTATTAAGATTATTTCGGGAATATGATTTCTATCTTTTATATATATATATCAAGTAAAGAGAAATTAATGTTTATTAATTATCTGTCAAATTGTTGTAAATTTGACCGTATCTATCTTCCAATGTGACGCCCAAAAGCAACACAAATTTGCTGGACGGTTGCAACTTGTGATATATAATTGACATTTGAATTTCATTTATTATATCTATAATTGATAATGATTGTTATTATAACTTAAATTTTTAAAAGAATCTTTTATAATTATTAGAGAAAAATAATTCAGTCTCTTTTTAATTGAGAAAAAATTAAGCCTCAAATTTTTTATACCACTCAAAAATATTTTACTTATTAAAATAAGAGTCGACTTAGTATTTTGATGGGAAAAGTAAAAATAAAAAATTAACACTAATTTTTAATATTTAATATTTAAATTCTGTTCTCATAATAAATGTAGCTAGAAAACTACCACAAATAATTACTACATATTCATATTTAATTAAACAAGGGACAATTCACAATCTTGGCTTGGCATGATCAAATATTTGTAGTAAATAAACCCGGAATTGAAACGTGGTGAATGGTTGTTAATGTGTCAATTACATTCTTTCAACCCAAAACATGGAAAGACCAAGTATTTGTAAATAGTGCATTGGAAGTTTTAAGAAAGCAGCAAAAAATGGTATTAACTCGAGGCACATAGATTCCAATACAACTGTTTTTTTTTTCTCCAGGGAAAAATTAAAGCATATGATGGTTGAAAAAGAACGGGAAAGCAGAGATTACCCTAGCTAATTAAGCTATTGCGTCTTTGTTAGATCAGAGTTACCGAATTCTAAAAAGATTGTTTTGTTTTGCTTGATGAACCAAATCTCTCTGACTTGGTTTTCTTATTTATATTTGTATATTTTGATGACCAAACTTAAGCTGTTTCGATAACGAAGGTTTCTGCTAATAGATTAAATGCTTATCGCATTGTTAATCCTTGTAAAAAACCAACCCATTTTTCTGGCTTTAACTAGGTTATCACGCAACTCAGTCAAATATTAAGAGCCTGTTTGTATATTATTATTCAATATGTGGATGTAGCTGTTGAGATTTCATAGAAAAAAGACATAGTTTATGTTTAAAAATAGTAGGGCACATTCGTAGAAGAACCACCCGTTTCTTCCAATATAAATAGAGCTCCAGTTCTCTTTACTATCATCACTACATAGCCCTTCAATTTCTTCATTGGCGTAAAACCTTCTATTCATTTCTTCATCTCTTTTTAGGTTTATAGCTAGCTTACATTCGTCTAAACATGGCTCGTCCTATGCTTTTGCTAGCATGTGCTTTCGTTCTTCTGGCGTCTTCTACGTTGGCTTCTGCTGCAATCGTGGAACATACATTCCATGTAATCTACTTGCCTTTTTTAAAGCACCATTTCCATATTTCTCCCTACTCTCAATCTCCAAATTATTTTGTCAAGGAATTCCAATTTTGATCGTTGTAAAATTCATAGCAGTAGTATTAATTATCGCTGTGAGAATTAGTTAAAGAAAGTTAGTGCAACAAGCACACGTTCTATATTATAAACTGTAGAAAATGATTACTGTAAAACTATACCCTCGGTTATTTGTTTCCTAAAGATGGAAATGACAATTTTCTCTCCATTATCTTTGTCGGAAAATAATGTCTACACGAGTATGTCTGTACTTTGAAAAAGTATGTGAAGCTTAGTATATTATAACAGTTTTTTGGTTCTTGGATTGTATCAGGTGAAAAACTTGACGATCGGTCGGCTGTGCAGACAGCAAGTGATAACTGCAGTTAACGGAAGCCTTCCCGGTCCAACTATTCGCGTTCACGAGGGTGACACTCTGATTGTTCATGTCTTCAACAAGTCACCTTATGATCTCACCATTCACTGGTAATTACATTTAATCCTTAGTAGCTAAGATTAATATAAGTATTTGGATTGCTACTTAAATTTTGTAAAGCAAAACAGTTTGACTTTGACAATAAATTACCAAACGGTGTCATTGAAAATTCAAATTGTTTTGGTTCTGCTTTTCAATTTTGCACAAAATTAGAAAGTAGAAAATGTCGAGTATTTTTTCACAAAGCAGGAAGATAACAGAATAATAAGCCATAAAATAGGAAAGAAATGGTAATTTAGCCCATTGTTTTCGGTAAATGAATGATGATTTCATTCTTGACTAATTCTTTTGTTATTATTAATTTTCTCCAATCGACCTCAATGTGTATATTGTTTAGGTTTTACTTTCATTCTAATCCAAAAAGGCTCCCATCAGTTTTCTTTTCACAATAAAAAGAATTAAGACTAATTCAATATTTAATTATATATGCACATATTTTTCCATTAATAAAAGTCTAATTCATGTAACTAATAAGAAATATATATTTCTCCAACCACTACTTCACTGATTACTCGAAACGTAATTGATAAACTAAACAAAATGAACACTCTTCGTATTTATTACTATACAATTTTCATGTTTGTATTATCGGCATTAATTATTGTCATCATCTTCGGTGTTTGAATATTCTTAACTTTTATTTATTTATTTATTTTCCTGAAACTGATGATTGTACGATAGAATTAATTACACTGATTGAATCTTAATTATTTATGCAGGCATGGAATATTCCAGTTACTAAGCGGATGGGCAGACGGACCTAACATGATAACTCAATGTCCAATCAGACCAGGATGTAGCTACACATACAAATTTGATATAGTCAATCAGGAAGGAACCCTATGGTGGCATGCTCACGTATCATTTCTACGTGCCACCGTCTACGGTGCACTTATCATCCGCCCCAGATCCGGCCACAAGTATCCATTCCCTAAACCTCACAAAGAAGTCCCCATATTACTGGGTATGTATATATATAGCCAGTTGGCGTAGTATTTTTAATAATTTTCATTAATAATAATTAATAATTTGCATGAAAACAAAGCAGCGTGCTAATTTAGACTACATTAATCTTCTCGCAGGAGAGTGGTGGAATGCAGATGTTATCGATGTTGCAAACGAGGCGCAAATGTCTGGCGGAGCTCCTAATGTTTCTGACGCTTTCACAATTAATGGAAAGCCGGGAGACCTCTATCCATGCTCTCGGAAACGTAAGTATTAATTTGTTCATTTTGTTGTTTTGTAAACATTGGAAAATATGATACCATTAATGGCATTCAACTGATATGATTCTGTGTCCTTTTTTTTGTTTATCAGAAACATATAAGCTTACAGTGGAGAAAGGAAAAACCTATCTCCTACGTATAATCAATGCTGCACTCAATAACCAGCTATTCTTCAAGATAGCCAATCACAAGATGATAGTAGTCGGAGTCGATGCTGCCTACACCAACCCCTATGTCACCGACGTTGTTGTGGTTGCACCTGGCCAGACGACTGACGTTTTGCTTAAAGCCGACCAGCCGGTGGGTTCTTATTACATGGCTGCGAGAGCATATGCTAGCGCTCCGCAGTTACCATTTGATAATACGACTACGAGAGGCATTGTCGTCTACGAGGATTCCACGTCAGCTTATCCAGTAATGCCAGCCCTACCAGCTTTTAACGACACGCCTACGGCTCACAAGTTTTACAGTAACTTAACAAGTTTAGTGAATGCGCCTCAGTGGGTCCCAGTGCCACTTGACGTGGATGAGCATATGTTTGTGACCGTTGGATTAGGGCTTGATCGTTGCGCAGCAGATGCCACATGTCAAGGTCTAAACGGGCAGCGATTCTCTGCTAACCTGAACAATCACTCATTCCAACTCCCCACAAGTTTGTCGGTGTTGGAAGCATTTTTCTTCAACGTGGGCGGAATTTACACCCCCGATTTCCCTAACGAGCCGCCGATTCATTTTGACTTCACAAAAATCAACGTCAGCTCAAACGCGTCAATACTGTTTGCTCCAAAAGCAACGAGCGTCAAGAAATTGAAATTCAACTCGACGGTGCAGATGATCTTGCAAAACACAGCCTTGATCGCAATAGAGAGTCATCCCATGCACCTTCATGGCTTCGACTTCCACGTATTGGCTCAAGGATTTGGAAACTTCAACGCTAAAAGAGACAGTAAGAAGTTCAATCTCGCCGATCCACAACGGCGTAACACCATTGCTGTTCCTGTCGGAGGATGGGCTGTTATCAGATTCCGTGCAAATAATCCAGGTTCGTTTTCTATAATTACTTTCTTAATTAAGTTATTAATTAATTAATTAGCCTATCAAAATTATTTCTAAAATGCTGTTGGTTGGTATATTTCTAATGTCTTAGCTGTAAAGTTAAGGACGCAAGCCGCTGAGCAAAGTGATAGTTTAACTGATCGTTGAAAGTTTAAAATTAAAAACGTTTTATATTTAATTTACGGAGTTTACGGAGTCTACTAACCTATTCTTGTTCATGTGACTATGAACTTGACAGGTGCTTGGATCTTCCACTGCCATTTGGACGTGCACTTACCCTGGGGTCTAGCCACAACTTTTATCATCGAGAATGGCCCAACTCCATGGACAACGTTGCCTCCACCGCCGGCCGATCTTCCTAAATGTTAGAAGAGAAGTTAATTGATTATTATTCCACAAAAAAACTTGGGGGAATGTGATTGATTGTTTTCTCAACTCATAGTTTCATTCAATGTACTGTGCTATATCAATTTAATTTCATTTCCATTAATTTATTGCACTCTGAAAATTTGGTAATCGACGTAATAATGTTGTAATCAGTTCATTTTTGTCAAATCTGACGTATTAGTTTGTTCTTATTTAAATAATATTGTATTGTTTTCAATTTTTTGGTTCATGATATCTTCATTGAACAATTCCAGATTTTGGTTCAGTAGCCATCATACTAATTAAGGCTTGCCCTAAAAATTAAATTAAAAAATATTTAATAATATTAATTTTTAGTAAGAGTCATATATTTTTACATTAATATTTAATATTATAAAATTTTATTTCACAGCAACTCTAACTTAAGAATTACTACCTCATAATAATAATATTAAACAAGACTTGATTATTTGTATATGAGATTAAGGTACTGTGCTTGGTCAAAATATGCAAGTAGACAGAGGAACTCCTTTCGAGTAAACCAAAAGTGAATTTATAATTTTTTTTTCTTTAGTAAAAGAGTTGAAACATATATATTTATTTGTATATGTGTTAAAGATAAACTCGCAATGAAATCACAATGAAGACTTAAAACTGTAATAAAATAACGTTAACTTGTATAATTGGACTTTTTCTAACTGTAACTGTAGATTTGACCCAACTCTTCTGAGTTTGGCGATATCTAACATCCAAACTCATTGAATTGACTGACTGTCTTGCGGAATCCAGTTTGACTTAGTTAAATACAGATGGAATTTGTTGATCAATTTGTTAAAATAAATAAACAATGGCACCGTATATACAAAGAGTGTGATTTATACCTATTATTATGTGTATATATATATATAATCTAATATTATAATTATTAATTTGATGATTTAATCACGTTACGTACATCTTGAGACCCTACAATATTAATTTTATTAGAAGCAAATTATTTTGAATCAGTTGGTAGATTATAGATGTAAAATTTACACGTAGATTTTGTATTTGAGCGTGTTAAAAACCATGGAGTTAGGAACTACGTAAAATATATTTTCATGCAGTGCTATTTAAAATTTGAACACTGTCACTCAGAAAATTTAATAGAATTTGAATAAATGTTAAAAACAGTTCATTTTTATTCAAATGTCCCGTTTATTATCGACAGGAATAATATCATAAATCATAATTAAAGAATAATATAAAACGACAGTCATACTGTTACATATGTTTTTCGAAATACATCTGCTATTGTATATTGGAATGTATTTCATATTTTTAGTTCTTCCATTTTTTATTTTTTATTTTTCGCACCCTAAAAATTTTTAAATATAACTTATAAAGTTTTATAACATTAAAAGGACCAATACCATATGTACCCATAGCTATTGTCAGTTATGGCCCAAAATCAATTAAGCTGCTATTAAGCCTGATAAACAATTATGGGTCATAATGGCCTGTTAACTCTTTTTGAGACAAGATTTTCCAAATTAAGGGCATCCGGATCCGGTGTTGTTTTTAAATTAGAAATTTGCTGAAATGAAAATAATGTTTTTAAGTTGATATTTTAAAATTTGAAAAGGAGTTTGGTAACGTTTTTCTGATTATTATTTTGAGAATAATTGCTTTATTCTCAAAATAAAGCATGGAATTTCATTGTTCAGTGAAAAAATTTGAGAATGGAATTTCATTGTTTCATCATTGCTTTATTATTATTATTATTATTATTAAAGAATATATAATAATAAATATTATGTATTTATAGAAATAAATTAGTTAATTTTAATTTTTAACAAAGAAACATTAAATATAATTATGGTATTTTAAAAAAAATTTACTAACAAGAATTCTTAAGATACTTGTTAAGCTTTTTATATTTGATAGGTTGTATTTTCTAATGTATTAAAATTTATTATTAATTACTTTATTAAATATCAAAACTTACTATAAATAATAAATTATATTTTTTAATTTATTAAAATTCATTATTACTTATTATATTAAATACCAAAAATTATTATAAATAATAAATATAAAAAATTAACAAATATTTTAAATGTACTCTTTCGCAAAATTTAAATAGTAAATGTAAAAATTTTAACAAGTGCTTGAAGAGAATCCATTAGAAAAACCCTTTTAAAAATATTTTCTTTATTTTATTATTAACTGTGATAAGAACAAAAGCATCATTTTAACTAGATTTAATATATTGAATTAAATATCAAATATGTAATATAATTTTTTAATAATTAATATTAATTTTTGCTTCTTATATAAAATAATCAGAAGTTCTTTTGAATGGGAATCATTTTGAAAAAATATGCAAGACAATAAAAATCTGATTTCCTATTTCCTTCATAAAATAGGAAAAATATATTTTACATATTTTACAAAATATTTTCGTAAAACACTTTATCAAACAAGATTTTGTTTGTTTTTAAGAAATAAAAATGAAAATAGACTTTGCAAAAACAATGAAAGACGATCCATAAAATTACAGATCAAACGTTTCAGTGCATTTATTTAAAATATATATATATCAATTGTAATACAATTATTTAATAATATTATAATATAAATACATTAAAGTTGATATTACGAAAGTTTAAACATTTCTCATGTAATCAATCTCAATCACTCATTTTATTGCATAAGAGAAAAAAAACAACTAAATCTATAACTAATTTTATACAAGAAATAATATAAAAACGAAAATACTCAATCTCAAATTTCCGCATAATAATATTAAATTTTTTTTTTCCTTTTAAACAAACGAGAATGAATGCCTTCTGTTCTGCTGGTCCATTTGATTGCAGGAGAATCAATGGAATCCATGTATGCACATAACGCGAATCCATTGATTTTATGCCGTTGGGGAGGAGGCAGGGCTGATGCTCTGTTCTGCTGCACTCGAACTTACAAGTTGAATCATTGCGCGACGAGGGTTGGAGCGGCTAATCCGGCAGAGGTCAGGCAAGAATGCACCTGCAACATATAATTTTCTTATATTAATTAGTAGAAAATAAATTATTTAAAAATTTTATATCTTTACTTTAGTATTATTCAAGGTATAGCATGTCATGTAATGAAATGTTTTCATTTTACAAAGTTCTTATGTGACATAAATATGAGAATTAATATAATAACTTGTTTTTAATCATATGCCAAAACCAACCTACTTGATTGATTAATTCAATTTACCATCTCACGTATGAAACCAAATATTTCCTCGTTATTTATAAACTTTCTAAGATTTAACTGCAAATTGATATAAAATTTGATTCGTACCTTCTCCTGCAGCCAAGTTGAAGTACAGGTCAATAATGTTTGGACACTTTTGATAGCAATGAGGCGAACAAAGGTTCGAAGCAAATTCAGGCTCGAAAAGAGCATCGGATGAAATCCCAACAGTATTCCTATCAACACCACAAGCGTTTACACATCGATCCGTCTCAATATAATCTGCCATTCTCTCAACAATCACGTTAGACGTCTTGCACTGATATTCCATGCTGCCATCTTTCCTCGCAACAGTCTCCAACAAACACCTCTTACCAGAAGAAGAAATGGAAAAAGAGCAAACATCTTTCGGCAAACTCTCGCATATAATCTCAGCTGAAAATGGAAACACAGAAATTCATATGAGAGATGAATGAATAAATAAAACAAAAAAAATGATGAAGGAGAAATGATCTATGCATATATACCTAGAGCAGCATGGAGGAAGAGGGAGGAGAGAAAGAGAAAAAATGGCAATTTGATTGAAGAAGCCATGAATACAATTTCTTTCTTTCTTTCTTTTTCTTTTTTTGGAATTATAACGAAGAAGAATAAGGAGGAGGAGGAGGAGGAGAAGGATTTGTACAAGAATATGACAAAACAACCAAAATGGTTCTGTCAATTGAGGGTTTGATGTATTTATGACTCTTTAGAATCAAAGAATAGTTGAATCAAAAGCACTACGCGGGTTTCTATATAGAATGAGTGGACCGGCTTTAGGTTGTTGATAGAAAATAACGCGTCTCTTCATATTTATGGACGTGTTCGCAGGTTTACCGATCTCCGTGGGAACTCTGTTTCACGTTTTCTTACAAGTCAAGTCTGGCTTCATATTTTTGTAATAACATTCGAATTTTCTGTTTGACGCTGATTAGTAAAGACGTGTTGGATGGTCTTCAAGTTTAAATTTCCAACATTCGATGATGTAACATGTAAGAATAATCAAGGAATTCCTTCTAAATTTGGCATCGACTAAACGACTACCAGACCTTTTTTCTTTTTTTAATGTGTTTATTAAAATTAGACGAGTATTAAGAATACAAATATTTTACACAAATTTATATGTATAAAAAAGTATTGATTTATAAAAATAAAAAATTCATATAATAATAATAAATAATGTAAAACAAGGGAAAATACTATCATATTTCTTTGATTTATACATATAAATTTGTAAAAAAAATTATAAATTTAATATTAGTTCTATGTATTAAGAAATAAGATTAAGATCCTCATTCACCATAAATTAATAGATTATAATATAATCACCTACATACCTTTTTTTATCATTAATTTCTCTCTCATTATAATTAATTAATCGTCCATTCCAATATAAACGTGAAGTCAAGTTAGGAAATTAATTGGCAATTAAGCAAGATGGCCAACCCAACTCAAAGACCAGTAGACCACGTTGGAAATTGAATGGTCAACTAATTAATGGCCTCAATTACGTCTGTAATTTCGTTTTTGGTTTCGTTGCATCCATCGTTCTGATAGGAAAATGCGAAAGTCTTTCTTGTTGACAGCCAATATGAAAGAGGAACGCCACAAGTCTTGGAATCAAAGTATTATGTATGCATTGACATCCAGAAGTTTCTAGGAATTCGTAACTTGGAAATTTCTCCCACTCAATCTGACCAAGTCAGATGTAAAACACAAAGTCATTGTTAAAATTTAATTTCTTTTACGCGGAAAGATAAAATACATGTCGTAGTTGACTCAATCTTAGCTTAATCAAATGAAGAAGTAATTAACATAATTTTTGTATTAATATATTTAAATATTAGTTTTGACCAATGAACATAATTCATTACGACTAAAATTTATAATCTATAAGACTATAACCGTTCTTAAAAACATATTCAACAAACAAATATTTTGTTTCCATTATTATCAAATATTATATTAAACACTTTTCTAATTTTTAAAATCTAAAAATAATTTTAAAATATTATATTAATTCTTAAACAAAAATACTATTAACATAATCTTTTTAAGAGAGAGAAATATGTGATAATTATTTTTTTAAAATGTATTATTATCTTTTTCAAAAAAATTAATAGTCTCAAGGAATTAGAATTTTTTTTATTAAATTTTAGATGAGATGAGATAGTGGTGTCTAACGGGCCCGACCCGATGGGTTCGAGCCGGGTCGACGGGTCGGGGGCAGTGAAACCGGACCAGCCTGGGAACAGTAACGGGCCGAACCCGGAAT
>JAVXUL010000004.1:2639138-2652115 GCA_035590515.1 Trichilia minutiflora | reverse complement strand
ATATTCTCTAAAATTATCATTCTACAAGATATTCTTACAATTTAATTAAATTTAAAAAAAATTATAATAATAATAATTAAAATTTTAAAATAAATTATTAATAAAAATTGGATACCTAATAAAAACCGGTACCTTATTTGCTAGGATCTGATTCGGTCCTGTTTAAAAACAGATTTAAATTTTTGAACCTGATTCTGATCTTAATTAAACAGGACCTTATTTTTCTGATACCTAATTCCAAATCTAGATTAGTACCCTAAAAATCCGAATTTTTGAATAACCCTAGTTAGTATCCCATCTTTTAAATTGTAATTTAAATATAAGAATATAAACAATGTTTAATCGAAAATTTTTGAGACGAGAATTTCATTTTTTCAACCATTGATTTATTAAATAATAATAATAATAATAATAATAATAATAATAATAATAATAATAATAATGCATTTATAAAAATAGATTAAGTTCATTTTAATCTTTTAAAAAAGATTTAAAATATTATCTTCATTTTAATATTAATTGTGATTAAAACAAATAACTTCATAAATCTTTGACTAATTTTAACACATTGAATTAAATTGCAATCTGTGATATTACTCTTTAATAATTAATATAAATAATTTTTAATTTTTAAATAAACAAATTAAAAGTTTCAATTTTGAATAGGAATTATAATTTGCTAAAATATGCAGGACAATAAAAATCTGTTTTTAACTTTCCTTCATTAAATAATGAAAAAAACATTTTTATATGTTTTGCCATTTATTTTCATAAAACGCTCTATTGATCGAACAAGAATTTGTTCGTTTTTAAAAATTAAAAACAAAAAAAAATGGAGTTTGCAAATATATATATCAACTGTAATACATAAAGTTATTTAGTAATATTATATTACAAATACATCAAACTTGATATTGCGAAGTTTAAATATTTCTCATGTAATCAATCTCAATTCATGTGCAAAAAATGGAACTCATGTTATTTCCAAAGAGAAAAAGCAATAAAATCCATGTCTAATTTTATAAAAGAAATGAAAATAAACCAAAGAAAATACTTTAAAGCTCAAATTCCCGAATTATAATAAACTTTTTTTGTTTCACAAACGAGAATGAATGTGTGGAAGCCATTTATTCATATAAAGCGAATCCATTGATTTATGCCGTTGGTGCGGATGCAGGGCTGATGCTTTGTTCTGCGGCACTGGAACTCAAAAGTTGGATCATCGAGCGACGAGGGTTGGAACGGTTAATCCGGCAGAGGTCAGGCAAGAATGCACCTACAATGTTATATATATATATATATATATATATATATATTAAAATAATAATTAAAAATGTATTTTGTAACGACAGAAAATTCTTTCTTTGATTAAAGAAGGAGTTATATATTGAAAAATAATAACGTCACAAGAATTTAACTTGTAAATTAAAGAGAATTTTCTCCAGAAAATTACGTTAGATATGCTTACTTCGTTTCTATTCTTAATTCTGTGTTTTTTTTTTGGTTTAAACTAATGTAAGATAACAAGCTTAGAATGTATTGAACTAGAAACTTAGTTTTCACTTTTGAAAATGAAGTCTTAAATACGATTGATCTAATTACCATGCAATCATTTACTTATATAATATCCTACATATATACATACATGTGTATACATACGCATGCGCGCATATATGTACAAGTTATATAATAATAGAGCTAAAAATACAAATTTTTTTAACATGATAGCATCTAATTAATGAAAATAAAAAATGTGATATATATGTGTCTTATAGCAATGAAGATTATTATATCATATTAATTTGCAAGTAATTATTATTTAAAAAATTTATATCTCTAGGATCAATTAAATTATAGAATGTAGTGTAGGTAAATGATTTCGTAGAGTTGGACTTACTTTAAATGCTTTTATTTTACAAAGGTCTTAAGTGACGTAATTATATTATGATAATCAGTATAATAAATTGTTTTTAATCATATGCCAAAACCAACCTAGTTGATTGATTAATTTACCATCTACGTAACAAACCAATATTAATTTCCTCGTTAATTATAAACTTACTGAGATTTAAACCGATCGCCAGAAATGCAATTTGATATAAAATTAGATTGATACCTTCCCCGGCAGCCAAGTTGAAGTACAGGTCAACAATGTTGGGACATTTTTGATAGCAATGAGGCGAGCAAAGGTTTGTAGCAAATTCAGGCTCAAAAAGAGCGTCGGATGAAATCCCAACAGTGTTCCTATCAACACCACAAGCATTTACACATTGATCCGTCTCAATATAATCAGCCATTCTCTCAACAATCACGTCAGACGTCTTGCACTGATATTCCATGCTGCCATCTTTCCTCGCAAAAGTTTCCAACACACACCTCTTACCAGAAGAAGAAATGGAAAACGAGCAAGCATCATTCGGCAAACTCTCGCATATAATCTCAGCTGAAAATGAAAATGAAGAAATTCATATAAGAGATGAATGAATAAACAAAAAAAGAAAAAGATGAAGAAGAAATGATCCGTGCATATATACCTAGAGTAGCATGAAGGAAGAGGAAGGAAAGAAAGAGAACAAATGGCAATTTGATTGAAGAAGCCATGAATGTAGTTTCTATTTATTTATTTTTTTTTGAATTACAATAAAGAAGAAGAAGAATTTATACAAGAATTTGACAAAACAGCCAAAAGGGTTTTGTCAATGTAGAGTCGAATGAATTTATGCCTCTATAGAATCAAAGAATAGATTGAACCAAAAGTGGTACATGGGTTTCTATATAGAACGAGTGGACCAGCTTTAGGTTATTGCAGAAAATAACGCGTCTCTCCATATTTATGGTCGCGTTTGCCGGTTTACCGATCTTCGTGGAACCCATGTTTCATGTTTTCCTACTATTTTTAATTAATTATTAGTCAAATCTTTGTAAAGACGTGTTTGGTTGGTTTGCACGTTTCAATTTCCAACGTTCGAGAATGTCCGAATGATGAAGGAATTAACCCTTCAAAAATGAGCATTCACCAAACGTCTACTAGCCTTTTTGTGTATTTATTATAATCCGCATTTCTGTTTGAAGTACCGAACCATCAGGGAACTGATGGCTCGATGTATTTATTGTAGTCGATCAATAGAAGTATCAATAATATCTGCTTGGTATTTTTTCAAATTGCTAATACTTGTAAAGAAATAAGATCGTCATTAACCATAAATTATTGGATATATAATCAAAATACAAACTTTCTTTATTAATTAATCTCTCGCTATTAATTAGTCCATTTTAATATATATATATATACACACACACACACAAAAAGTGATGTACACACACACACAAAAAGTGATGTTGGGTAATAATTTGGAAATTAAGTAAGAGGGCCAATCCAAAGATCCTCATGGAAATTGAATGGTCAACTAATTAATGCAAATTAACTAACCAAATCTCATCATGTCTGTGCTTTCGTTGTATCCCTCCTTCCCTCCCTCTGGTAGGAAAATGTCCAATTCTTTCTGGTTGACAACCCAATATGAAATAGGAACGTATAACAAATCTTCGACCCAAAGGACTTATATATTTATGCATTGAAATAAAGAAGTTTCTAGGAATTCATAACTTTGAAATTTATCCCACGCTAAGGTGGAAGGATGGCAGTCCCAAGGAGCCATAAGGTGGCTGTATTAAATGTATAAGGCCACAACTCAAATCACCTCCAATATCAATGCTCCAGTTTTCAGTAAAAATTTATTTTTATTGAAAATTTACAGTCTGCATGGCCTTTCACAAGGATAGGGGCTTCATCTAGGATCTTAACATCATCAAACAAAAGAGCATAAAATCATGGAAGAGATAATACAGAATTATCGAGTGCACAAGCTCGGCATCATGAGAGAGATAATGCAGAATCATCGAACAGAGCGAATAAGCTCGGTATCATAAGAGAGATAACACAGAATTATCGAGCGCATAAGATCGACATCGAGCGAATAAACTCGGTATCATAAAAAAGATAAACCAGAATCATCAAGCGGGTGAGCTCGGTATCTAGCAAATAAGTTCGGTATCACGAGAGAGATAACACAGAATCATCGAGCGCATAAGCTCGTCATTGAGCAAATAAGCTCGGTATCATGAGAAAGATAACCCAGAATCATCGAGTGCGTAAGCTCGACATCGAGCGAATAAGCTCGGTATCATAAGAGAGATAACAAAGAATCATCAGCGTGTAAGCTTGGTATAGAGCGAATAAGCCCGAAATCAGCCAGTAGTTTTAATAAGTAGCCTCTATAAATAGCTCGAACAAGTAGCATAATTGCATAAGTTTCAAATCAAGGACGACATGGTCTAAATCGGATAGTGAATGATAAGTAGTATATGCTCACGGATTGGGAGCGACATGGTCCTATGCATAGAACATGTAGTCTTCAATCGGGGACGACGTGGTCCCAACAGTCGATCTCAGACGATGTAATCCATATGATCTTGGAATGACGTGATTTCATAAACTGCATATTGATGTGTATGTTATCTATTCACCACATCGCCCCAACAAATATCCTTAGCATAGAGACGATGTGGTCTGGTTAGCATAAGGTCTTCTCAAAGACTACGTGGTCCCATATCCATATGTGATCTATGATAAAAAACGACATGGTTCTATAGTCAACATATGGTCTTCAGCAAATCACTTTAAAAAGTCTATGTAAAATAATAGCAAAAATTAGTGCATCAAAAATAGTAGAAGTTATAATGCTCAATAAATATCATGCAGTTTTAATAACATGTATATTCATGATTTTCAGGTTCAGTCACAGTAGATATATTAGCCATTCCCATGCAAATAGAATTTAAGCTTTTCTAATGGCTGCTAAATAATTAATACGTAGCTAGCATTTATAATTAGAATTAATAAGAAATAAAGATCATTAAAAAAACTTTTCTGGATGAATCTTCTTTCAATGAAACAAATAAGAATATCTTAGAATGAGCCCTTCGAGATGAGCAGATGAGACCTCTGGGATGAGGCAAAAAGCCCTCTCTAGATGAGGCGAATAACACTTTGGGATGAGCAGAAATATCTTCCAAATGAGGTGAATAGCCCTCTCTAGATGAGGTGAATAACCCTCTGGGATAAGTAGAAATGTCCTCTGAATAAGGTGAATAGCCCTCTAGGATGAGCAGAAAATACCTCTAGATGAGGCGAATAGCCCTCTAGAATGAGTAAAAATGTCCTCCGAATGAGGCGAATAACCCTCTAAGATGAGCAGAAAAGTCCTTCGAGATGACCAGAAAATACCTCTGGGATGAAGCGATGAGTCCTCTCTAAGATGAGGCGAAAAGCCCTCTGGATGAGCAGAAATGTCCTCTGAGATGAGGCAAAAAGTCCTCTGAGATGAGGTGATGAGTCCTTTGAGATGAGCAGATGAGACTTTTGGGATGAGGTGATAAGTTCTCCAAGATAAGCAGATGAAACCTCTGGGATGAGGCGATGAAACCTCCGAGATAAGATGATAAGTCCTCCGGGATGAGACGATGAATCCTCCGGATGAGGTGATGAGACCCCTAGGATGAGCAGAAATGACCTCTGGATGAGACAAAAAAAAACCTCTGGGATGAGCAGAAAAGTCATCCGGATGAGGTGATGAGACATATGGGATGAGCAAAAATGTACTCCGGATGAGTAGAAAATTTCTCCGAGATGAGCAAAAAAGTCTTTTGGATGAGGCAATGAGACCTCTGAGATGAGGCGAAAAGCCTCCAAAATGAGCAGAAATAACCTTCTAGGATGAGGCAAAAAGTCCTCCAAGATGAGGCGAAATGGCCTTCAGGGATAAGGCGAATAGTCCTTCAAGGTAAGGCGAAAAGTCCTTTGGATGAGCAGAAAAGCTCTCTGGATGAGCAAAAATGTCCTCTAAGATGAGCAGAAAAGTCCTCCGGATGAGACGAATAGCCCTCTAGGATGAGCAGAAAAGTTCTCCAAGATGAGCAGAAAATACCTCTAGATGAGGCGAATAGCCCTTTGGGATGAGCAGAAATGACCTCTGGATGAGGCAAAAAATCCTCTGGGATGAACAAAAAAGTCATCTGGATGAGGCGATGAGACCTCTGAGATGAGTAGAAATGCTCTCCGGATGAGCAGAAAAGACCTTTGGATGAGCAAAAAATTCCGAGATGAGCAGAAAAGTCCTTTGGATGAGGCAATGAGACCTCTAGGATGAACAGAAAAGTCCTCCAAATGAGTAGAAATGCCCTTTGAGATGAGCAGAAAAGGCCTCCGAGATGAGACAAAACAGCCTCGGGATGAGGCGAAACAGCCTCCGGATGAGCAGAAATGTCCTCTGAGATGAGCAAAAAAGTCCTCCGAGATGAGGCGAAAAGCCCTCTAGATGAGCAGAAATGCCCTTTGAGATGAGTAAAAATGTCCTATGAGATGAAAAAAATGCCCTCCGAGGTGAGGAGATGTAACATCTGGGATGAGGTGAAAAGTCCTCTAGATAAGGCGAAATAGCTTCCGGATGAGCAAAAGAGACCTCTGGGATAAGGCGATAAGACCTCGAGATGAGATGATAAGTTTTCCAAGATGAGGCGATGAACTCTCTGAGATGAGGCGAAAGGCCCTCTGGGATAAGGTGATGAGACCTCCGAGATTAGCATATATATCCTCCGGATAAGCAGCAAATTCCTTTGAGGTAAGCAAAAAAGTCCTTTGGATAAGGCAATAAGACCTCTGAGATGAGACAAAAAGCCTTTCGAAATGAGCAGAAACAGCCTTCTGGGATAAGGTGATAAGACCTCTGAGATAAGGTGAAAAGTCCTTCGAGATGAGGCGATGAGCTCTCTGAGATGAGACGAAAGACCCTCTGGGATGAGGCGATGAGTACTCTTTGAGATGAGCAGATGAGACCTATAGGATGAGGCAATAAGGCAAAAAGTCCTCTAAGATAAAGCAATGAGACCTCTAAGGTAAGGTGATAAGTCCTCTGTGATAAAAGATGAGGCATCTGCAGTGAGAGATGAGACCTCCGAGTCAAATGGGATCACCTCGGGCTTCAATCAAATTACCTCGGATTAGAGCAAAATAAGGTTGGAATCACCTCGAACTTGAGAAAAAATCACCTCGGATTAAGCAAAATCACCTTGAACTGGAGCAAAATCACCTCGGGTCAGGAGAGAAATCACCTCGGGTCGGGGAAGAAATCACCTTGGATTAGAGCAAAATAAGGTTGGAATCACCTCGAACTTGAGAAAAAATCACATCGGATTGAGCAGAATCACCTCGGACAGGAACAAAATCACCTGGTGTCGGGAGAGAAATCACCTCGAGTCGAGGGAGAAATCACCTTGGATTGGAAAAAAATCACCTCAAACTTGAGCAGAATCACCTCGGACTAGAGCAAAATAACCTCGGGTCGGGAGAGAAATCACCTCGGATCAGGGGAGAAATCAAAAATGAAAGTTTCTATTCATATCCCAAATTTGAAGCTAACATAATAGAACACCATCTTCACCATTCATATCGTAGAACCATATTTCATAATTATCTCGACCATATTTCAGCACGATCCAACGGTTAAATTAAAAGAAACAGGATGTTGAATGTTCGAAGTTCGTTGGATGACCAAATTACAGGTTACCTCTGGTTCCAAACACCAATTTCTCCACCAGAAGCTGTTCTCAGCAATCCAACCGTTGAAACTGAATAAATATATTCCAAGATATGAAAGAAAAAATTTTGTCTCAATCCAACGGTGAAATAAAACGATATACAATAAAGTTGAAAGGCTATGCAATTTAGAAAACCAGACCAAATAGAGAAGAAATTTTTCAAAAGTTCAAAATCTGGACTGGAGAATTATTATTCAAATATGAATGATCCAAATAAATAAAACATATGGATAAAAATTCTGTTAAAATTTGGAGTCAATCCGACGGTCGAAGAAGAAGATATCGTCAATAGACATAAGCTCCCAAAACGAACAAAAAACTAGATTATTCTTGTAGCAAAATTGATTTATCAGATATTCCACCAGAAAGATTATTAATTAAATCCGTTCGGTCATATTGTATATAGATAAGTAAACTTCTTTTCACAAAAAAATTAGATTAATCCAACGGTCGGATGAAAAGTTACAAGCAAAAATGATGACTATGATGGCTGAAAAAAATTTCAGAATTGAGAGAAAATCTCCCATCTTCTTTGATTCAGTTGGAAAATGGGTTTTTGTAAGCGTTCCTACAGACGACGTCAAATGTTGATGCAAGAAATCTCCAGTGACTTTCTTACACCAAGCATTGAGTAGCTCACGGTGGTTGAAGGGTATTTTGTGTATTTGTGACTGGACTTGGGTCTCTCCCAAACTACCTATGTACCCCCTTTTCTTTTCCTCCTCTTAGTTTCCCTCTTCTTCTCTTTTTTCTTTTCTTCTTCTGGAGTTGGGGGATCAAGTCACACATAGTTCTTGTGGGGATAAGAGATGATGATTGTATAAGGGAATGGTGATATTACAGGTTAGGGTGGTAGGATGACAGTCCTAAAAAACCATAGGATGACTGTATTAAATGTGTCGGCTTAAATCACCTTCAACATAATCATTATTATTCAATAAAGTACAATATGTACAAAATACCAAATGTAAAGCTTGAAATATGTGTTAATCCAATTCTTAAAATCCCTAATAAGACTCAAATTTATCTCGATGTGAACTGAGATTTCAAAATCCGATCCCAATTTTGCCTACCCTAATATCAATTTCAAATATTGTGTTGGAGTCAGAGTTGAGATTAAGTGTCCTTGTCTCCAAGGCTTCACAAAATTTTGTTAAGTTATATATAACATATTTATAATCGAACTTATAACTGTTAAATATATATTTTAATGCTTTGGTTCTCACAGCTTTAAGAAGTAATGTTTTGTTATTAAATTACCTTTCAATTATTCTTAAAATATTATATTATACTAATATTATTATCCATGTAAAAAATCTTCGAGAAAAATCTTAATATTATATAAATTTTGTCATTTTCTCTTGTTGATAGTGATACGTATTCACCTCTTCAATAACCTGTAACGTAAACCAATCAGAACATTTGTTGGTTTTTCAATAAAAAAATTTTGACATTTATATCAGAGACTTAAAATTTTGGGGTCACAACTTTTTGAAAGTATAAAATTTTTTTTAAAAAGTTAAGAGGGAGAGAGAGTTACTGTTTTTTGTATTTTTTGCTATCAAAAAGAGCCAATGTAACCCCAAAAAAAAAACTTGTTACCTATAGATGGTTAGTATTTATAAACCGAATTAGCTTCCTACTCAGGAGATTGATGCATAATTTATCTCTCCTTTGGTCCAGTAGCCTTTAGTTAAAATTAAAGACAGGTTTTATGTGATCTAAATTGCAACCTAGGAGGAGGTAAAAAAGAGAGGATAGAATGACAAGGATGGGTGGGAAAAGAAGGTAAGTCATGCCACCTTCGCTATGAAGTTGGTGATATAACTCTTAGTCTGCGAGTTATAGGATTCTATTTCCTATAAAGATTTCATATAGTGTTATGACTACTCTGACCCCAAAGTTAATAAGGTGACTTTATAATCAATATTTTATGGGATTTACATTCCGTATAGATAAGGCGGTAACCAAGAACTTCGTTATTCATGGCACCCAATCGCAGGATCGAATTCTTGATCGGGAGATTGGTTGAGATTGACTTGGATAACGGTGAGCCCGATACCTATCCCTATCAATTATATTTTATTAGTATAAAAATATGAATTAAGATTTAAACTTTCTTAATTTGAATAGAAGCCCTACCTAAATTTGAGTAGAAACTTGCCAAAAAAGAAACCTCGAAGTCAAAAGAATTACAAGTCTTCAGTAAAATTGTATATTACAGAAGACTTGGGAGGCTAATATTGGCGATAAGTATCAGGCTCACCATTATCCTAGCCAATCTCAATCAATCCTCTAATTGAGAATTTAACCTTATGATGGAGTGTCATGAATAGCAAATTTCTTGGTTACCTCTCTTTCTATTTGAGAACCTAAATTTCGTATAATATTGATTAGAAGGTCTTTAATCAATCTCAGAATCGAAGTAGTCAAAACACCACTCAAAATATTTATAGAAAACATAATCTTATAGTTTTCGGATTAAGGGCCACATTGCTAACTTCATAGTTAAGGCAATCATGACCCATCGCATTTTTATAGTTATATAGAAAAAAAGTCCCATCCCTACCATCTGGTCTTCTCTTTTTTATTGACTTCTAAGTATCGATTTGTACCACACAAGACCTGCATTTGATTTTAACTAAAGACTACTAAGCCAAAGAAGAAGTGAATCATATACTGACCTTCTAAGTAAAAAGTTGATTTAAAAGTCGAGATGTCGATCTCAACGATAGCCATTATTAGCAAAAATGAGAAACAATAAAGAAAGAAACACATTAAAAATCTCAAGATATACGATAATTCCTTAAAAAGCCTGTAAATTGCCTTTAAGACTATTATGATATAGTGGTGTGACGAGCAAAAATCTACGGATAATCATGGCAACTACCCTTTAAATAACCATGATTGTGAAAAAATTCAATGAATAGAGTTTCTATGTAGGATCCTTCAAAAATTATTAATCATTCTTATTCTTCAATGTCCGTCACATAAAAAGATTTTGAATTTATGTCGTTCACTTTTATAAATACCACCCTCATTCACAGGGTAAAAGTTTGTTTTTGCTACATTGATATTTTTCAGCAACAAAAATTACAAAAACGGTAACTCTTTCTCTCTTTCATCTTGTTAAAAAAATCTTTCTATTTTTCAAAAATTTACTATCCCCCAAATCTCAAATCTCTAACTTAATATCGGAGTTTTCTTGACAAAAAGACAGCAAGTGTTCTGGTTGTATTTATATTACAAATTGTTGGAAAGAGTGAATATCTATCATTACCAACAAGAACCGACTACGAAATCTATTGATGTCAAGATTTTTCTTTCTAAAAATTTTTGGTATCGACATATTATATAGTATTAAATGTACAATTTTTTTTTACGTACTCTTATATATAATTTGGTATTGCATAGTCGTATTGATTAATAAAAATATAAAATTAATATAATTAAAAATACATAATATAAATATAAGATAGCCAAAACTCTCATATCTTTAATTTAGACATAATAATTTGTAAAAGACGGTTGTATTTAATATTTTATTCATTTAAATACAATTTGTGTTCTTGAAAGTAAAATATATAAGAAATTCTAAAAAAATATTTGACTAAAATTTATCTAAAAAATCGTTGAATTAATAAAAATTAAAAAGTAGGAAAAAGTTATTTTTCTTTTTTAATTAATTTTATCCAAATCAAGTTCAAAAATAAGTTTCTTAATTTATTTTGAACATGTTTTTTTCAACTTTTAATTATTTTCTTTATACTTTGTATTCATTAGAGCCACTCTTTTCTCATGTAACTTAAGCAATTGCTGAAAGTCTGAATATATATTTAACTAATAATTTGGACTAATGAACATAATTGATTACTAGTAAAATTATAATCTATAACTGCTCTTAAAAAAATATTCAACCAACCAAGCATTTTTTTTTATTATTATCAAATATTATATTAAACACTTTTCTCATTCTTAAAATTAAAAAATAATTTTTAAATATTATATTATTAAACATATTCTTAAATATTGAAAATACTAAAAATTATGTATCAGAAATTTTTTTAACAGGGAGAATTATATTATAATAATTTTTTTTTGTCATGTTAAGGGCAATATGATCTTTTACAATAAAATTAGCAGTACTAAAGATTTTTTCCCGAGAGTATCTGACTGTCATTAACCATCGCTAATAAATTTATTATCACTATAATAACATTGAATTATTATTATTATTATTATTATTTTGCTGAGTGGGCCTGACCAAGGCCTGTGATATGGTCTTTTCATGGCTCAAAGACATTGTAATCTACAGAACGGGCGTCCTGGCCTCAGCCATAAGCGTGTGGTTTGTAAACACTCATACCTCCTCCTGTTGAAGACTCCTCAACGAAGCATGGTCACAAAATCGATACTCAACACACAAAGCAAGATAAGTGGGACCACAATTAACAGAAATCGTTGCTAACCTTACAATCGCACACTCAACACAATCGAAGCAGATGAAAAATTGCTTGTTGCACAACAAAAATATCATCAGAATACAAGCAGAGGAAAGCTGAGAAAACAGAAGAAAATCAAGCAGTGAACATGGTTGCAGCAACAGCAGTAGCAACAGCATCACAGCTTCTTTGTCCGAGCTCTCGCTCTTTCTCTCGTCTCTCTCCTCACCAATTATGTGTTGTTGACTCCAAAACACTTGTTTCATGTCCCACCAACGTTGTAAAGAGAAGACATGTTGCAGCTGGTGTCCGGTGCATGGCTGTTGAAACGGCAGCGGAGTCTGAAACCAGAAAGAAGACTGGGTTTGAGATTCTAACACTCACAAGCTGGTTGTTGAAGCAGGAACAAGCTGGCGTTATTGACGGTGAGCTCACGATCGTGCTTTCCAGCATTTCGATGGCGTGTAAACAGATTGCTTCTTTGGTTCAAAGATCTAGCATTTCAAATTTGACTGGAGTTCAGGGTGCCGTGAATGTTCAAGGAGAAGACCAGAAGAAGCTCGACGTAGTTTCAAATGAGGTTGGTAACCCTCATTTCATATCATTATGCACTGTATGCACTGCAAACAACCTGCACTATGAACATACAACCAAATTGGTAACATCAGTTGCTTGCTTGGGTAGAATTACTTAAAAAATGCAAATTATTTTAATTTTTTTAACTCTCATAAAAAATTTCCACAAGTAATGATATTACTTTATTAGAATTCTCAGTTTAGACAGATTTGAATTGAATACTTTGCACTTGCAGGTGTTCTCAAACTGTTTGAGATCAAGTGGAAGAACAGGGATTATAGCATCAGAGGAAGAGGATGTACC
>JAVXUL010000004.1:2612862-2625159 GCA_035590515.1 Trichilia minutiflora | reverse complement strand
ATATTCTCTAAAATTATCATTCTACAAGATATTCTTACAATTTAATTAAATTTTTAAAAAATAATAATAATAATAATAATTAAAATTTTAAAATAAATTATTAATAAAAATCGAGTACCTGTTTAAAACCAATACCCTGTTTACTAGGATCAGATCCAGATCCTAATTAAATCGGATCTAAATTTTTGGACCAAATCTAGATCCTAATTAAATCGGTACCCTATTTTTCGGGTACTTAATTCCGGATCTGGACCGGTACCCTAAAAAATCAGATTTTTTAAACAGTCCTAACCCTGGACACGTCAGTCATGTAATAATACGTGTCCAACGACACGCACTCTTAGGCTTACCATATACAGCATCCAGTAATCAAGAGAAAGGGATTCGATAAAAAGGAGATTTGAGACAATTGACAGCCAGATTCGTGAGAACAACATTGAGAGAAAACCACTGTCAGACATTATTTGAACCTTTTCAGTGCATACAGGCATCATACTCAGGAATATAGCATTCCATGTCATCCATATTCTTCGTATAATTGCTTACTTGCATGCATACCTATTGCATACACCAAGTAAAACCTTCTCTGACTTAAGTATCGGAGGATTTTCGCCGAGAAATCGGCTTTACCCCTGAGGTGTTTTGCAGTTCTAAACTCAAGGACAAGAAGAAAAAACTGCTGATGCTCGGAGTCGTGAACGAGACCGATTTCTTGCATCAACACTTTCTATATTTGAACAAAATATTTGAA
Source organism: Trichilia minutiflora (assembly GCA_035590515.1). NCBI lineage: Eukaryota > Viridiplantae > Streptophyta > Magnoliopsida > Sapindales > Meliaceae > Trichilia > Trichilia minutiflora. Next base: position 2,624,408 of record JAVXUL010000004.1, on the reverse strand, counting down.
AAGGTGAATTTTTTATTTAGGAAAATACGGCAAAATCCTCGTTATGTTAAAAAATAAATGTATTTAATTATCTTAAATAGTTAAATTTAGTAGATTAAGTACTAAATAAAAAATAAATATATTTAATTATCATATTAAGGGAAAAAACAAATATTAATGCTTGCTTATATTTTTTTTAATGTAAATTTGAATATAATCTAATGTAGTTATAGTTATTTAGCTATTTGAATTTTTTTTTTAATTTAATAGACAAAATTTATCAACTATATATAAATAAATAAAATTTAATTTTATCAAGAAAATAATCTAAAAAAATTATTATCATTTAATTAACTTGCTGTAACTCGAGAAACAACTCTAATAAACTAAAACGAGCCAGATCTCTATCCAATTTTGGGCCTAATGGCACTATCGTAATTATCCCAAATCAAACCTCCAATGTCTGCTTATCGACAGTTCCAAACGGCCTTCAAAGCATCACCCAAAACGAAGAGGATGAAGCAAGGGCTGCTTCTATGGAGTTCTTGCCACCACCCCCGCCTTCTTTCTCCCTTCTCCATTCCTTTCATTTCTTTCACATTCCCTGCAATCAAACACGCCCAAGTACAACCCATATACGCGACTATAGACTCCGCAAACGCCCAACAACAACAGCAGCTATCAGCCAGGCAGAGAAGGCAGATGAGAAACGAGCGCAGAGAAAGCAAAGCTGGTTACAACTGGAGGGAAGAAGTTGAAGAGAGGCTTTTGAAGAAGCCGAAGAAACGGTACGCTTCGTGGACTGAAGAGCTCAATCTTGATAACTTGGCTCAACTGGGGCCGCAGTGGTGGGTCGTCCGGGTTTCTCGGATCAGGTACGAAGAGATTACAGAACGACTTGCTCGATCATTTGCTAGAAACTTCCCAGCCATTGACTTTAAGGTATTCTTTTTGATTATAATGTTCTCTAAGGTTTCAAAAATTGTTTACAAGGATTTGACTTTAATTTGATGTGAACTATAACTTGATAAATGTTAGTATTATTTTGGAAATAATATAAAACGTTGTTGAAGATTTGAAATTAGTTTTCTGCAACAGTAGTTGATAACGAAAATTAACGTTGGCTAGTAACATTATGCTCATGAATTGGTGACATGGCTGTGAACATTCAGACTTCTTTTTCTCCTCATCAGTTGTTAGTTTGTACCGGAATGCTCAAATTATACGCAATTCAATCTGGGCATACAAAATACATACTCGAAAGAGACCTCTAGCATTTCAATTTAGTTTGAATAATAAAAGGGGGATTCAGATGAGTTCTAAGTCAAAACTTATTCATAATTAATTTGGTATCAAGCTTTTTTTGCAGCTTATGTCATTCTGGTGCATATAATTTTTGTGTGGATGTTCCTATGTGATATGCTAAAAAAGTAATGACCAAGAAAAATGAAATGAGTTTCTCAATCCTTTTTTTCCTTTTTCTTTTTTTGTGTTTTCAGATGTATGCTCCAGCTGTTCAGGTGAGGAGGAAACTGAAAAAAGGTTCCTACTCAGTTAAACCCAAGCCCATTTTTCCGGGCTGTGTTTTCTTAAGGTGTTTGTTGAACAAAGAGATACATGATTTCATAAGAGAGTGTGATGGAGTTGGAGGTTTTGTTGGTTCCAAGGTCGGAAATACGTGAGTATTATATTTTTTCTTCTTATATTTGTTTGTTTTCTCGAAATCATTTTTACAATATCATGCTAGGACTATATTGAACTTGTAATAAGCATGACTCACCACTAAAGAAATTTTACATAGACATGTCAACTTACAATTGCTTTACTAAACCCTGTTATGATCTGTTTGAAGTTGAAGTTCCCTCATATGTGTTGGTGCAAATATTTTAAGTATATCCAAGTTGGGATACCTTCTTAATTGAGTAGCTTGATATCCTAGGAAGTGGAGAATGTAAATCCTGTATTATGTTTTCTGTTGTTGTCTTACAGTTCCCTGAACTGCCTCATGCTTGTTGATAGAGAATCTTTAGCTCACAGCACTGCCAATGATCTTTTCAGCCATTCTAACAAGAACTTCTCTGCTTTTGTTTGCAGAAAAAGACAGATAAACAAACCTAGGCCAGTATCCCTTGATGATATGGAAGCAATTTTTCGAGAGGCAAAAGATGAACAACAAAAAACTGATCAAGCCTTTGAGGAAGAACAGCAAAGAGAAGGAACTCTCAAATCTGAGAAGCCCAAAATAGAATCAAATACATTTTCCATTGCTATTGCAGAATCTGTTACGGAGTCCAAGCCTAAAAGGCGATCCAGAAAAGTTTCTGACATAAATGGTTCACCTCCAGCAAAGGGTAATAAGCTCCTTGTCCCAGGTTCAACTGTTCGAGTTGTATCTGGGATGTTTGCAGAATATGTAGGAAGCCTTAAGAAACTGAACCGTAAAACTGGAAAGGTATGTTTTTTATTTCACATAAATTATTTGTCCTACACAGGATAATTTGAGGAATTGTGCCTGATGCTATTTGAAAAGAGACCTGAGTATCCAATTTATGCTTCTGATGACTGCAAAGGTCCTTTTGACTATACAAGTGTGTTTAGTGTATTTACATTACTCAAACAATTGGAAATAATTTTTACACTATGTTTTCTTGCAGGCAACTGTTAGATTTACATTGTTTGGAAAAGAAAGCTTAGTAGACATAGATGTTGGAGAAATTGTTCCAGAGACAACGTGATGCAGATAAGCTCTCTCCTCATAATCATTATACTGGTCTGTTGATCAATATTTTTAGCTTCAACCCCCGCAAATATAGTTCTTCTTTCTTTTTGCTTTTTTTATTGTTTTTTAAAAGTAATACTATGAACAGAATTGGGCACTGTTGACATCAATTTGTTTTTTTATTCACTTTGTAGTTTCTTAGGTGCCACTTTCTAGCTGCTCTATGTGGCAACTGCACCGTTAACTGAATGAACAGAAATACAAAATGGTATCATTTTCAATGTCAGTTACCAGTCAAATTAGAAGAATTTTGTTCGCCTCAGATGTGCTTACCATCCAATCTGTCAAATGTACAATATAACTTCCAGAGAATAATTATCTGATACAGGCAATAAATCAAAGTTTTAAGAAATGATTGAAGGTTTACAGTATATACTCTACTAGTCTGAGTTCGTACATAAGCAACAAATAGTATGTAAGTTGCCAACTACATTGAAGGATCTTCAAGCTGTCACTAAGCAGAAAAAATGCAAGTCTTCAACTTCACGATCTTAACAATGTCTAAAGAAAAAGTGAAACAGATAGGATATATGCATTGTAAAGGATATACCTAATGGATGTACTTTAACTATTTGGACGTTAACCAAGTTAGAAAGAAAGGGAAGGAACAAAATTCCGATTAAAACCAGAATCTTGTATGTTTGTGGTTGGGTTCTCTTTCGTTGCTTCACACTGGTAAGTTTTATGTGAATTTATGATTTCCATTATGTCTCCATGTGTCTAAAAGTTTGTCTATTTGGTGTTCTTCTTGGTAAACCTCCGCAGATATGCCTGAGAAAAACCCAGAACTGGAATTCCAATCCAAACAGGCTGACATGCCCTTGAACGGCATGGAGAAATCATCTATAATTCATTTATCAGAACCTCTTTTACTTTCTTGAATTCTCTCTACCCTCATTCTTTTCTATTGATTATTTATTTAAATTTGCCTAAATGCACATGCCTGACCCATTATGGTGACATTTATCCAGTCATAACTGTTGACAAGTATAAAAAATTTCAGAACAGAGAAAATTTGTGTAACATAATATAGGATTGGATGGTGGTGATGTCAATGGACAAGGTATTACCATTCTGTATGAATTCACACATGATATATGTGACGTACAAGATTGAACCATGATTAATAACACCCCACCCCCATGATGAGAAAGAGACTAGGGTATCCATAATTTCATTGATTTGCATCCTCATTTTTTGTTTTTTGAGTACACTAGTGTATCACAACTAGATGGAAGCTGATATGAGACAGGATTGTATTACAGATATGAGTACAGTCCATATGTAATGCAGCAATTAGAATGAACTAAGCTTCCATAAATATTAGAGAGGTGGAGGCACTCATAGTATATAAAAAAGGGGTGTAGACCAACACATTACGCCATTCAAAGGGTGGGTTGGAGTCTGGCAGTTGTTAGGACTCAAGGCCGGGACCTCCCTTTGAAGGGCAAGGCTTCGCAACCTGCTTAGCTAGGAGCTGGTTGCCTTGCATTTGCTTATTGTTTTTTATTGCTTATTTTACTTACTGCTTTTCATTGCTTCTTTTACGTCCTTTTTAGTAACCCAAAAAATAGACAGATTATTGTTTACTGGACCTAGTTAATGTTAACTGACCGCCTTCCTCAAAAGATGGAGAACACTTATAAAATGAAATCCACTAACTAAAACCATTGATAAAGATTGAGTTGAATGGGGAAAGCCTTGTATCTGCAGGCTTTTGACAGTCAAGTTTGCTTTCTTGTTGACCATTTTGTGTATAGCTGGGAATTGTGGAGAACTTCTTTGAGCAGTATAATGACATGTTCTTAAGGGTATGTTTTGTACTATTGACTTAATTTTAAAAACAAATTTATAAATAACACCAACTTATATTTTAGCCAACTTATTTTTTTGACGAACATTTGACATTTTTAGATTCTATGTCTCAGCAGTTGAGGCAGTAGAAGCTTTGAAGCGACAATACCTTAATCTCAAACACACCTTAACTATATGTTTGGAATTAAGTCTTTGAGACTTGATTTGTAGTTGTTTTGGAATGAAATTCGTTACTGTGAAAGATAATTGGGAGGATGATTTGTAATTCTTAATTATCATGTAAAAGTGGGTGTTTATAAAAAATTTCAGTTGTTGCTTTTTTAAAATTAGGTAGAATTACAATAGTTACAAACATACCATTAGATTATTTATAATGGCTAGCCACTGAAATGAGTGGAAACTTTTCGCCCATCAAATTTTTCTTTCAATTGCTAAAGATATCTTTGAACTTCAATAATTCTACCCCAAAGTTGAGATGTTCCACGGCACAGCTAGCTTTATCAATTTACCTTTGGTATATGGTATAAGCTACTCTTTTCTTCTCTTTCTTTTTCCTTTTGTTATAATATAAATCTACATTGGCTGTCTGATGTCTCAGCATAGGGTGGTCCTTTCATTCTATAAATTTGCAGATTTTACAAGCCCTAAGCAATTCAATGTGCCAGCTTAACATGCAGAAAGGCTTTGTTACCTTTTGCTCTTTTAGCTCGTAATTAGTGATAGCTACTTTTCATTTCTTTATTTCTGTTAAGTTGCTTTCTCTTTTCTTTTCTTTGTTCAATGCCAGCTTTTGTGAAACATAATCTATACCCCGATGAACTAAATTGATTGTAAATTTCGTATTCGAAGTTTTAAAGGTTTTAAATTATGCGTCATCGTGCATAACTTACTGTATATTAGTCAATCTCTTTGATACAGTGAAACTCCTCAGTCATTTACAAAATAAAGAATAGTTTAATCCCACGCCAAGAATCATTATCTGGGTTTAAACTTTGCATGTGCAAGACCCAAATCTGAATCATTTTCACCTATCACATGGACCTCTGGACTCAGACGACGCACACAAATCACAAGGTTTACTGGTCCAACGTTTCAATTTTCATGCGTATACGTACGTGTTTTTCTTTTATGTCGTAAATTTTGCACACTTAAGTGGAAAGTAGGCACAAAGTTTTACTGCGAGGCCCACATTTTTCATTCCAAAAACTGATGATAAGAAACAACGAAACGCTCTAATTTTTGCAATCTCTTTTGTTTCTTCTTTTCCCTTCATTTAACTTGGCAAAATGCCAAGAAAATGCCCATAGAGAACGATATCCTTGGGCAACTCCAATTTTACTGGTCGATCACTTAATTCCGAAATTTCACCTATCCAAGCTCAGTAGAGACCCGACACCAGCAGAAGAATCACGGAACATGACCATCACTGAGTATTACAACATTTAATTCTCCTCATTAATTGAAGAATAAATAATTTATTATCCTTCAATTAAATGCAACATCAGACGGTGGGTAGGTAGGTCCTCCATCGATCCACCAAAAACTCTGATAGTCTGATTGCATTAATTATAACCTACAAATACTATCACCTTTTAATGTTAAAATCTTTAAAAATAAACAAATAAATAAAACCTCTGCACTCAGACGATGGCTCATCGAAAGTTCGTTAAACGAACCACCTGTTTCAAATTAATAAGACTGATTCGTTACATTACCTAGAGGACAAAGCACGCGCACATTAGTTTTCCTGAAAAGACACTGCATACTAAACGATAAGCACTACCGGAACAGAGCACTACTTCTTATTTTATGCTTTGTAGGCTTTCGACGCCCACTGCGCAAGATCGATGTTACTTCCCCGAGAGAAAGAGAATCCTTATACTTCTTTTTATAACGTGCCAAGGTGAGAACCGGCGCGTACAGTAGATCCTGGCGCGTAAGATGCAGGTTCGGACGGTAGAGTTGTTATTGTGAAAGAGTTGGAGAGCGTGTGGATAACTGAGCGTACGATTGAAGCTCTTTTTCTGGTAGCAAAGTCGACGGTAACTTCGATTTGGTAGGGAGAGCTTTGGACAATTGTAATTAAGGGGCCCAAAGTTGCAGTTTCGTACCTAAAATTTTACATATTTTTAATATATTCCCGAAATTTTGTTATAATTTGCAATAATACCACAACCTTGAAGTCACGCAAAAGCTTGAATTGGACGATGTAACGAAAATTATGAACTCATATTTACAATAATTTTTTGAATTTAAATTTTATAAAAAAATTTAGTTTTTGAACTCATAATTTTTGTATTTTTGCAAATAAGATTCTTTTTAACATCTAACATAGATTTGTATAGAAAATTAAGCATAGAGTCATATAAATATAATTTTTTAAAGTAAAAAATATAATAAAAATAATAGTGATCATTTAGATGACAATTAAAAAAATAAAATAAAATAAAATATATAATATTTGTTTACACCACATCATTTATGCAAAATTTGATAAAATTTTTACATTTATAGATTTATAGTAAATTTTTCTTTGGTAGTTTTGATAAATGAATATTCAATATATAGTTGACATATTATCAAAATTACCAACAATATATTTTATTAAATAGAACGAAATATTAAAAAAATAAAAATAAAAGTAAAAATGAGAATCGATAAAAAGTCTATTTGATATACACCATAGAATAAAAGTACTTATTTCTTAAGAAATAATTTTTCCTTCAAATGATAAAATTTGTATTCTCTCACAAAACTATGACATGGATTATTTCATTATTTATATATTATATTTATGATAAGATTATTCGTATTATTTATTAAAATTTAAAATTATCTTTTATTAAAAAATAAATTAAACAAAACTTTAAATTATAATCACTGTCCATTTATTTTTTGGTATAAACTATTGATAGATATTTATTATATTTTATTATAAATATATTATTGTTATTAATTACTTTTTTTATTTTATTCCTATAAAATTTTTTCTATACCAAACATAAAAAATATAATAGAATGTCTTTTTTATTCTTGACTACATCAAATATAATTTTATTTTCATTCTCAATTTTATTCTGATTCTCTTCTATTTTATTTCTCTTCTTTTTTATTTCATTCCATCTAACTAAATAGTAAATACAACGTAAGTTTGAAATTTATCATTTTATTTATTACAATTTGGAATTTCCAGAAATTTATGGGGCAAAATATACAATTTCACAGGGCGCAAGGGGCATATGAAAATATAAGTGTACAATTACAAAATATCCTTTGAAAATATTCCCTCAGTCAGCAACTACTGAGTGAAAGTGAATCAGAGAAGTTGCAAAAACAAGTAAACGTATTTAATTTTCACAAGCCTCCAAGCCAAACCCAACCGCTTCTTCTTTACTTTCTTCCTCTGGCTCTGATTTATACATTCCTAACCCTCGAAGTGAGATTGAAGAACTTGTAAATGAATCACCTCAATAACCCTTAAATCCCATTCAGGAAACGTAACCACAGATTCAGTTGGCTCGAACCCGGTTGAGCAATGGCCACATCCTTCATGTCCAGGTACTTTGCAACATTATCTTTACTCATTTTCCATTTTAGGATCCTAACTGCAGAACAAAGCTTCTTTTCCTTGAAAAGTTTTGGTAAAGATCCAAACTTTGAGTCCAACATTGCTTTACATGGGGATTCCAAGGTGGTTAATGGTGGTTCCTCCGTTCTACTCACTAACTATGTGAGTTCAAGTGCCGGGAGAGTTATGTACAAGAAGCCAATCAAGCTTGTCGGACGTAATCCTAGGAATTTGGTTTCCTTTTCGACAAACTTCTCGTTTTCAATGTCTAAGGAAAGTGGTGATGGTTTAGCTTTTGTTATGGTTCCAAGTGGTTTTAATTTTGTTATGTCCGGTAACAGCTCATTTGGGCTGTCCCTAGGATTGGATAAGAGTAAATTTAGAGTTGTTGCTGTTGAGTTTGATACCTTAAGAGATGTTAAGTATGGTGATTTGAATGAGAATCACGTGGGAATTGATGTGGGCAGTCTTGTATCGGTGAAAGTGAGCAATGTCTCATCTCACAACATTTTATTGAATAACAATAAGAAACTGAATTCTTGGATAGATTATGAAGCTAGTTCAAAGAGATTAGAGGTGAGATTGAGTCATTCGGATGCAACGAAGCCCGTTGATCCACTGCTTTCATACCCAATTGACTTGTCGAAAATGTGGAATGACGAGGAAGTGTTTGTGGGCTTAAGCTCTTCAAATGCAAATTCTACACAGACTTGTTATCTTTATTCATGGAGCTTTACCCTAAGACATGTACCAAATTGGATGCATTCCCAGCCGCTGGATCCCCAGACTTTTGTTAAGAACAGTAGAACACCACAGCCACTTCCCAATCGGAGTGACTGCCTGTTGAGAGTACTTGCTGCGCTGATTTTTGGCGCTGCTTGTGGAGTTTTGGGAGCATCCATTGTGTTGTATCTGTGGGCCATCTTCGCAAATAGGCACCCAGTTGTTCCTGATGTGTGTGCTGTGCACCCTGTGGATTTTGATTACAACAAGGTCAAAGTAGTGGTGGATAAACCTGTCGAAGAAGGCAAAAAGTAGACGATTACGGGCAGTGTTCTGTGTTGTAAATTCATGTTATTTTTTTGTATTCTTAGTTGCAGGTTTTGTTGTGTGGTTGTAACTGATATTCAATTGTGAAAATGTAGCTTTCCGTTACATATTGGCTGATGACGGGATTACTGATACCGGAGTATTAGCTTTCAATTGAAAATGCATCTCTTTACAATACTTGAGCTAGTGCATTTGCCTGTAAAACCCTGTCAAGAGTTTGATTTTAAGAGTTAACAAAATATTATAAGCTCTATACTATTAGCTTTCAGATTATTAATGACTTGTAATCACATGCATTCTGAATTTTGATCTCTACAGATGTTCAGGCATTTACTTGTTGCCGGTACTTCAAATTCTAGTAACTTGATTGTACTATATTGTGTAATCAGACGGTGACTGATAAAGAAAGAGCGAATGAAGAAGAGTCTAGTTTCTTGAATTAATTTGTGCTCTTGTGCTTGAATGATTTTCAACACATGAAGTTTGACCTATCATCCTTTCCAATTACTGCTCATTATGTTTAGATAGTTATTGGCGAAGCATTGAACTTCATAAATCTTGTAATATAGATGACGTTGATCGGGCTTTCAAATCAGAGTTCCGGTTTTTTGTAGAATCGTTATTTAGATTTGTGTATTCATTTGTTAATAACTATTAACATGATTATTAATTTTTGCAACGCTATTCACTTGTGTATTCGTTTTCAGCCACTGCTGCTTATGAAGCGAGAGAGATGCAAAAAAAGCCACCAAGAAACGACGAGACACTGCTAAATGGTTGAGAATTTTGCATCCACCGAGTTCGTCTCTCAAGATTAACTTTTGACTTATGATTTATGAACTAAGTTTAAACCATTCCATCATAAAACTTATGAATCTAAGTTTAATTACAGTGAAGTGACCATAAATTTCAGTCTTTTCTTTATTTAAAGGGAAGGAAATTCATTAACATACAAGAGCAAGTGATTTAAGTCGGAACATCCTCCGGCAAAAACTATATAATCAGGATGCAACAGTGCATCTAAGCTATTATGGGCAATCATTAAAATGTTATCTCTGACTCTGATTATCCGAGGCAATCCCACTCATGCTTGAAATTTTCCAAGTAATGGGATTTACCATATTCATAGAATTCATGCAATCATCAAAAGATTCCTTGCCAATGTGGAGATAGTTCCTTGACATTCATATGGGGCTACTATCAAACAGGACTAAATATCTCATAACTTATGCTAAACAGTGCATTTCAGATGACAAGTAAAATGATATTTTTTTATTTTTTTAATAATAAAATTTTAAAATTTTAAGATTATTTACTACACCTCTCAAATCAATAACACCAATTTAAAATATACATTTTGGAATAAATTTTGGGAATAAAATATAGGCAGGCTTTACGAGGGATGCTACTTCTTGCATTTGAAGAACATTGGTGGTACATCCTTTGTCGGTCATGGGAGAGATTAATTAATATATAGTGTGTAGATACTCCCGTAACTTTCACGACTCACCAAAGCATGATAAATGTTTTCTTGGAAAAATCCGACTATTGCACACTTAACACCGTCAGAATCTTTCTCCTTAGACTAAATTATTGCAGGTGGGCAAACATGAATGTCAATGTTGAATTATTTTAGGCTAGCAAAATTGTCCTTGATGATCAAGAATTGCATAGTGGATAGTTGGGCTAGCAATCAGATTTTGAGAGTTAGGCCATAAAACAGTGAGAGGTTATGTTGATGCTCATTCTCTTCAAAATTTACGAGTACCTAACAGGAATTTTCTTTCTATAAATTAATTTTTATGGTACTAGAATCATCAGAGAGGAAAACTAATCTTGCAAGATTTAATGTATCTACTGAGATTTGAGAAATTTGAAAAAAAAAAAACATGTCGCAGAACTTGATTATATAAGCATAAGTAACATTCATACTGGTTATTTGGTTTTCTTTTTATAAGTTCATTTTTATGGTACTAGAATCATCGGAGAGAAAAACTAGTCTTGCAAGATTTAATGCATCTACTGAGTGTGAGTTCGTGGCCCATGATGGTCACGGTTTATTTCTATTTTTTTGGTAGTTTATAATCACCCATAATCCACAAAATCATCGTCCATATTTTATTAATTCCTCATAATTTTTTGATGGAAGAAGTTTATAAATTCGGAGAGTTTTGAGATCTCTTTGCTTGCTAAATTGATTAAGATACAATACACCATCAAATTGAAGTTCAGAAAGACAGAAAAGCTTCTCAAATTCGTTTTCAAATTCAAAAAAAATTCAATGGCCGGAGGTACGGTTTTAAGCTTCCGCAATTGTGTTCTAATGCTTTATATTATTAAAGATTAATTAGAACA
>JAVXUL010000004.1:2592749-2612762 GCA_035590515.1 Trichilia minutiflora | reverse complement strand
GTTCTGTGTTGTAAATTCATGTTATTTTTTTGTATTTGTATTGGCTGTTTTTGTTTTGTGGTTGTAACTAATATTCAATGAAAATGCAGCTTTCTATTACATATTGTCTGATGATGGAATTACTGCTACTGGAGTATTAACTTTCAATCGAGAATGTGTAGCCCTTTTATAAATTCTTGAGCTAGTGCAGTCGCATGTAAAGCTCCGTCAAGAGTTCGATTTCAAGAGTTAGCAAATATTTATAAGCTCTATACTATTACTCTATTAGCTTTCAGATTATTAGTGACTTGTAATCATATGTATTCTGAATTTTGTTGTCTACATATTTTGGCCTGTACTTGTCACCGGTACTTCGATTTCTAGTAACTTGATTGTAGTGGATTGTGCTATCACATAGTGACTGATGAAGAAGAGTCTAGTTTCATGAATTAATCTGTGCTCTTGTGCTTATATGATCAACACCTATCATGTTCAATTTCTGCTCATTATGTTTAGATGGTTATTGGTGAAGCATAGAACTAGATAAAACTTGTAATATAGATGACGTTGATCAGGCTGTCACAATCACAGTTAAGGTTTCCTAATCGTTATTTGGACTTGTTAATAACAATAAACGTTTTTAGTTGTATTTGCCTTCGGCCACTGCTGCTTGTGCAGTACGAGAGACGCTAAAAAGCCACCAAAAACTGAAGAGACGCTGCTAAATGGTTGGGAATTTGGCATCCACCGAATTCGGTCTTCCAAGAGTAGCTTTTTATTAATGAACTAGTTTAAACCATTCCATTATGGAATAGAATTACGGCTAAAATAATAATTGAAGTGACACATAAATTTCAATATGTCGTTTTTTAAAGGAAAGGAAATTCATTAACACATAGGAGTGAGTGATCGATTTAAGTCGGAACTTCCTCCGGCGAAACTACACATTCAGGATGCAACAGTGCATGTTAACTCTTATGCTCAGGGCTATCATTAAAATGTTATCTCCGACTCTCAGATTATCCGAAGCAATCTTACTCATGCTTGAAATTTTCCGAGTAATGGGATTTACCTTATTTATAGAATCAGATGCAATCATCGAAAGATTCCTTGCCAATGTGAAGATTGACCATTATATGGGCCTTCTATCAAAGAGTAATAAACAGAGACAATCACGCAAAGATTCCTTGCCAATGTGAAGATTGACATTTATATGGAGCTACCATCAAAGAGTACTAAACATATCAAAACTTAAAAAGTGCATCGTCTACAGTGAGCTTCGCTGCTAAGACCGTTCTATTTTCACTTGATCCTTGAAATAGTGAGCTTATGATATTGAGACTGTGCTGCTTCTCTTGACGACTCTACTTCGACTCTACTATCATTGAACATGGTTAGCTTCGCTTTCACTCCATAACTGTTCTGAGGTGAAGCGAGTAGAGATAATTATAACTTAGCTTTCAATTGATCTTTCCCACTTCTAACGGCAGATTTCTTTCAACTACCGGACAGACTGAAACCGGCCTAAAAACAGCCATTCTCATTCCCTTCAAAATCAGCCTAGCTCATTCATGACCTTTCCGTTTCAAATGACATTATTTTTTTAATAATAAATTTTTATAAAATTTAAGATTATTTACTATACATTTTGATGCCCATAATTTCTTTCCAAATTCCAATCACCAAAGAAATTGTCCTATCTTATAACTGAAACCATTCGTACCATGCCTACCTTGATCTGAAACTGCAACGATATAAGGCCTCGGGTCTCAGATATTATTATTCTTTCAAACTCTACAACACATCTCAAATGAATAAGACTCATTTAAAATATATTTTTTGAAATAAATTTTGCGGTTTCTAAGCATTATTTAGAAGTTCAAAGTCAGGCATTATTGTGTAACACCTGTTTAGAAGTTCAAGAAGGATGCTACTTCTTGCATTCAAGGACATCCACTGGTGATAATCCACCCTTGGTCAAATATTCCTCTCCAACTTTTACAACTCAACAAAGCATTATTGTGTAACACCTGGCATCCGTCAAAATCTTTTCCCTCAGACTAAATTATTGCAGTGGGCAAACACTAATGGCAAATTTGAATTATTTTAGTCGTTATATTTTCCTAGATGATCAAGAATTGCTTAGTGGACAGTTGGGTACATAGCAGTGAGATTTTGAGAATTTATGAAGCTCATTCTCTTCAAAATTTACAAATACCCAACAGGAATCTCCATTAAATTATCCAAACGGAAATCTTCATTCAACAACTGATTTTCATGGTACTAGAATCATCATCGGATAGAAAAACAAGTCTTGCAAGATTTAATATATCTACTGAGATTTGAGAGAAACATTCCGCCCATAGAAACGCGTCATAGAACTTAATCATATAGCACAAGTGATATTGGTTATTTGGTTTAACATCTTATCAGAACTTCCCTACAATTGCCAGAGACTGGCAACCGGAAATTACAACATTCTATATTCCATTAACCAAAGTTGCCAAACACAATCAACCCTACATGTCATGATCCTCCTCTTCTATATTCCATTAACCAAAGTTGCCAAACGCAATCAACCCTACATGTCATGATCCTCCTCTTCCTCCTCATAATAATCATCCTCTTCCGCTACTGCATCTTGATACTGCTGATATTCAGAAACCAAATCATTCATATTGCTTTCTGCCTCAGTAAATTCCATCTCATCCATACCTTCTCCTGTGTACCAATGCAAGAAAGCCTTTCTCCTAAACATGGCTGTGAACTGCTCACTCACACGGCGGAACATCTCCTGAATTGAGGTCGAGTTTCCAATGAATGTTGATGCCATTTTCAGGCCGGTTGGAGGTATATCACAGACAGTTGATTTGACATTATTGGGAATCCATTCCACAAAGTAAGAAGAGTTCTTGTTCTGCACATTGATCATCTGCTCATCAACTTCTTTCGTACTCATTTTCCCCCTGAACATGGCTGAAGCAGTCAAGTAACGTCCATGGCGCGGATCAGCTGCGCACATCATGTTCTTAGCATCCCACATTTGCTGAGTAAGCTCGGGGACAGTCAGGTTGCTGTATTGTTGTGAACCACGCGATGTCAGGGGAGCAAAACCCATCATGAAAAAGTGAAGCCTGGGAAAGGGAATGAGATTAACAGCTAGCTTTCTCAGATCAGAGTTCAGTTGACCGGGGAATCTCAAACAGCAAGTAACACCGGACATTGTTGCAGAGATCAAATGGTTTAGGTCACCAACTGCATTGACAAATAAGGTCAAAATGTAGAAACCAATAGAAAAAATAAGCAAACAGAAAAAAGAAACAAATTCGAATGAAAGGGTTGAAACTTACAGCTTGGAGTAGTGAGTTTAAGAGTGCGGAAACAGATGTCATATAGAGCTTCATTATCAAGAACCATGCACTCATCTGCATTTTCAACAAGCTGGTGAACAGAAAGAGTTGCATTGTAGGGCTCCACAACCGTGTCGGAGACCTTAGGAGATGGGAAAACTGAGAAAGTAAGCATCATTCTATCTGGGTATTCCTCTCTTATCTTCGATATCAACAGAGTTCCCATCCCAGATCCAGTCCCTCCTCCCAAAGAATGGCACACCTGAAATCCTGCATTCCATTCGCAATTCATTATCGCCAACAAGAAAAGAAGAAAAACAAGATATGTCCAAGTTCCTAAATTTATTGGAGTTTTAAAATCAAAATTTAACAAATTTAGGATTTCTTTTAAAGAATTTGAACTACAATAAAAAAAATAACGAAATTATGTGTTCAAACTATACATAGAAGGAGTTTTAAGAACAAACCCTGCAAGCAATCACAATTCTCTGCTTCTTTGCGAACAACATCAAGAACGGAATCAATCAGCTCTGCACCTTCTGTATAATGCCCTTTAGCCCAGTTGTTTCCGGCCCCAGACTGGCCGAACACAAAGTTATCTGGCCTAAAGATCTGACCATAAGGACCAGACCTGATACTGTCCATAGTCCCAGGTTCAAGATCCATAAGCACAGCTCTAGGCACATACCTTCCACCACTTGCCTCATTGTAATAGACATTGATCCTGTCCAGCTGCAGTTCAGAATCCCCGTGATACCTTCCCGTCGAGTCTATGCCGTGCTCGGAGCAAACTACTTCCCAGAATTTGGCTCCGATTTGATTTCCACATTGGCCACCTTGGATGTGGAGAATTTCACGCATTTTGGAATTGGATTAAAGAAATTTGCAGAAAGAATTAGATGAAACCCTTTCAAGGTTCAAGAGTAGAAAGGGAAGTGGGGACCATGGGGTCTTTATAGAATTTTTGCTTTCAAACCGTTGGATTTTAATGGCGAAGCGGGATCTGTTTGGTTTTCGAATAAGAGTGAAAATGAGTTGTAATTTTCCAACGGTCAGCTTTAAGATTGAGCTGGATTTAGTTTTTGAATTTTAAATTTAGATTCCTTTTTAGCTGGATGGAACTTGAAAAATGACTTTTGAAATTTTTGATGAGCTGGTGGAATATGATTGCTTTAACAGTGTTCGAGATCTGTATCAACAAGTTACTTAAAGGGTATAATAGTCAAATTAAGCCATCAGTCCTATACAATTTTTGTGTATTCGCTTAATATTTTGGACCTTTTGGTTGAATTTCAAGTTTCAGCGACTTCTGTAAATTTCTGGAATATTTAATGTAAATTGAAATTATTAACTAGAAATGATTGAAAAAAAATTGCATCGTTGCGTAGAAAATAGGTAAATATTTCAACAGTTAAAATATGAAAAGATCACTTAATAAAATAATAATGGTATAAAATTACAAATTCTATTTCAAAATGACATGATATTTATTTATTAGTTAGTTGAATTGAAAAGTATAATAAATAATTTTAATAATTATAAAAATATAATATTTAATAAATAATTATAAGAATTGGAAAGATTTAATATTTAATGAATGAATGAATGTAATTTCAATAGATAAGTTATTTAATAAACAAATTTAGAATTAAAATTAAAAATATATAATATTCTTAATAATAAAAACACCTTTTAAAATTATGGTAATTCTAACCTTTTTTTGCATTAACGGGAAAAGCCAATAATTATACCCAACTCATATATATCATGTTTGAAAAAGATTTTGACAAAAATATGCACTAAACAATTAACTTTTTAATTTTTTATTAAAAATATTTTTATTCTAAAAGTTAAATTTAAGTTGTTTTTTTTAATTGGGATGCTTGGGTTAATTAATATTTATAAAATAAAAAACTATGCAAATATTTAAATAGCTTAGAAGATGTAAAACTGATGAAATCTTTGATAAAACTCTATATTAATAATCTATGTTTACTTGCCTTGTTATTGTCAAGTAAATGAAACTACATATGTCTTGCAAATTATATAAAAAGATTAATTATTATTATTGATGTTTGTGATTTAAAATAAATATCAAAGTATTATTTATGTCATGGTTTGCATAGCCACTTGGGCTTTCAGGGCTGGACCATACCGCTAAAGGGTTTTAGGTTTACTCAATCGAGTTTCGGCCAACGGAACCCGGACGCCAAACGGGTCCTTCCAGAGTTAGGGTTAAGTTTTTGTAAATCCCATAAATCCCAAAGTACAACTGGAATTATTTCAGATACGCCATGAACGTTTTATCACTGATTTAGGGTTTCACCTATTTTTCTTCTTGTTGATAATTTTGGGTGCATGAATTGGGCACCAGTGATGAGTCGATACAATTGTTATCCTTGCACTTTGATTGCCAGTGAAGAAACTAATGGGGAATTTTTTCCCTGAGGTGCTATCTTATAATTGGTAAAATAATAACAGTTTTCCAATATTTTAAAGTTCAAAAATTTTTATACTTGGCTACATTTTTTTTTGGATCAATGATGTTATTATTAAACTGCGTTATCTATCTGCAATTTCCCATAAGGAATGGAAGATAATTGTAATTGACTGAGATCCAAACCAAATTGTGAAACTTGTAGTTTATGGTCAATGATGACAACTCTAAAGGCTTATTTCTCAAAACATTCGCAGTGGCCGTCTAAGAGCTTTCGCCTTCGCCGGGCTTGAGAGCTAATGCTGCCATAATCCTTCCTTGGATGTCTGAGACCATTATTTGCTCAGTTTTATTTTATATTCAATTTACCATTGTTTGCTTAGTTTTATTTTAAATGTTTAGGTACTGGAATTTATTAGTTTTATTGCATTGCTTGAATCAAATATGTTCATACTTCTGATTGTGGGTTTTTTTTTTTTGTGTAACTCTTAGCCATTGGCTTAATTATGATAGTTATTCACCTGAATGATACTAAAATTATGCTCTATATAATTTCAATTCTGTTTAAACTAATCTTTCTGCCCATCGTTGGATTGTCTGTGAAAAAGCTATTGGGTAGTTTAAATAATTCATTTTCTTTTTGTTTGTTGTTTGGAGCACTTTTCAGTTGGAGGCATGCTGAAATTGGATCAATGGAGCTTTTTACTAACTGTGTTATCTATGTGCAACTTGGTAATGGGAATTGAATATAATAACAAGATCCTGAGATCATACTGGCTTATATTTATGTTTTGTGCTGTGATTTCTTAACATTGAGAAATTATCATTCAGGTACTCAGGTTTAGGCTTCTTGGTCAATTATAAATGGTGTATGACCATTTGCATCTTTCTGGGGACTTTGTACCTGGTCTCTTTTGTTAGGGAAAACCTTTTCCCTAACAATGTAAACAGCTGATCTCACCTACCAATGTAGGTAAATATTTATATGCTTAATACACTGCCTTGCAGTTCAGTATAGGATAATGATACTGCACATTGTCCATACAGATTTTGCTAGTCCAGTGTCAGAGTGTTTGAGTAAAATAGATATATCAGAGCGTACATAGTAATGTATTTGATAATTTATTTCCATGGCTAACTTACTTTTGTGAATGTAGTTGCCTAATTTCTTATTTTATTAATACTAATATCTGTTAGTTTACTTATTGACCGAAAATTATACGGTCTAGATCTTAGGCAGGAATAACACACGTTCAGAAGGGAAGAGTTCTTCCAATCAAATTTTGTGCTGCTGGTACAATTGCACCTTACCCAGAAGTGAAGGGAGATGGGGAATAGGTCGTATAAGACAGAGGAGAAATCGGATATGATGATTTTAGTTTTGTGAATCGGTCTAATTGGTTTCTTGGAAATTTAGTCTCAAATTTTGTGCATTATATAACAAAGATATTGTTCAAGCTATTGGGCTGCTGAAGTAGAGTTTAGCAAAAATAGAACATGTTCCTGTCATTCCTGAATCCAACATTTAGAGCTGCAAATATACTCATGAGTCTTGGATTAGTTCTTGGTTGCTGCTGAAGAATTGGGATACCCCACATTGTAGTTTCACAATATACTTTATGAAATTTTTGGCTGTTATGATTGAAAAATGTTTTCGTTAGTTATAACCGTGCGTGCTGACTCATTTGTACATCGCTTGTGTTTAATTTTAAAAGATTGTGTTTATATGGTGTTTTATTTAAAAGGTTGGCCTTGCATAATTCTAAGTTCATTGTTTCATATGGGTGCTGTGTTGGCATTTGAGTTTTTCATAATTTTAATTAATTAAAATATTAAAATATCATTAAATTTGATTTTTATATAATGATTATTATGTGTCTTTTTTTATTTAACTATTTTATTTAATAGCCCTTTAAATTTTTGTGCGAAAGTATTGAGTTCCGCTTTGGCTCATGGGGATTTATGTCGTATTGGCTTGTTATTTTTCAGTCGGGTTTACTTATTTGCTATATAGCGTACTGATGAAACCCCATTAAATTTTTCGTTTATTGTTTGTCCATTCAATTGATTTTAAAGGCTCGTTATAAAGCTTCAACTAAATTGTAAACTATGATTGTTTCGAGTAATTGTGTTTGACCGTAAGTTTATGTTTTTCCATTTCAAATTTCTTAATTGGACATTAAAATAATGTAGAAAATTGTTTAAAAATTATAAAAGTAATAATGTCGTAAATTGTTTAAAAATTGCAAAAGTTGTTCGAAGATGAAGTGCAAAATTAGGAATAAGAGTTAAAAAGGGCAGTAGTTCGGTTTGCTTTTATTATAGCCCTATCTTGAACCAAAAGAAAGAAGCTGAAATATTCTGCCCATAATATTTCAATTAATAGGCTCAAATCAATAAATTACAGTAACTACTTGAACTGAATTTATACTTTCCGTGAGAAGGCGATACTTTTTGTTCCCTTAAAACAGGCTACAGTTGTATTGTCGACAACGAGGACGTGGCGAAACAAATTCCACAAACAATACTACCAGAACTCTCTCTAACAAGTTTAAACCCCCTTACCAAGAAACCACAAAGATAACTTGATCGTACACTTATATAATCACCTCCCTTAGCAAATTATTCAGTTACACACCATTATTAGAATCAAGCAGCTTTCAGTCTCTGAAAACCAAACTCGATTTATCAACATAGGCATAGTTTTTGGGAAAATCAGCGTTGAAAGTTGAAACTCGAAATTCGAAGTGATTCAATCCACGGCCGAATATGAAATCCGAAAATATGCACTCTCAGTTCTAGCTGAAGTCTCATATGATCCATCTTCATTCAAAGTTAACAAAGACGGAGGCTTTTCTGTGTTGGCCAATTAAATAGCGACTTGGGAAATCCACAGAACACCAAGCCTGAAAAGATTGCTATGACAGCTCCAGTGATTACAAAATCCTCTTAAGGGAAGTCAAAAGATTGTGATGACAACTCCAGTGATAACAAAGAGTGATGAGATGCTAGTGACAATGCAGTTTGTTTTGCCAGCAAAGTATTAAAAGGCGGAGGATGCACCGGAAGCAGTGGATGAGAGGGTGGTGATAAGAGAGGATGGGGAGAGGAAGTATAGAGGGGTGAAATTTGGAGGAGTTGCGTCAGAGCAAGTGGTGGAGAAAGTTGATAAGCTTAAGAAAAACTTGGAGAAAGCTTGGTATGAAGTGATTGGTGAATTCTTGCTGGCTAGGTACAATCCATCTTGGACTCTGCCTGTTTTCAGGACCAATGAGATTTTAATTCCAGCGGAGCGAATGGTTCAATGAAATGATAACTTGTGTGTGTTTGTAATGTGGTTTTCTATTCGGTAATTCAAACAATAACATCTATATGGCAAGGAAAGTTGTTCTTAGATAATGTTGAGTAAATAATGCAAGTTCTAATGTTAAACATCCTTTGCTTTAGGAAGGGTCACAAGAGTGAAGTATCTTATCTCTCTTGCAACAAAAATGTAAATGGTAGGACTGCTACAAGTAATAAGTTGCTCATTTGACAAGATCAAACAACCCAGAAAAGAAGGCAAGGAAACATTTTGAAGACAACATTATGTACATGGAGTCTAAGCAAACAGATTATATTCACAGATTATACCTAGTGTTTTTTTAGAGGCTTCAAACTAATAGATGAACATATAGCTGTAAATCATTCTGTTGTACATCAGCCAATGTATGTAATAAGCTATGACTGAATCTCTCTGATTCTCTTCAACCTCATCCAGAAACCAGTTTCACAACGATAATGATGATATTCAAAAGAATAAGTGGTAATCTCATGAACTGACATGCATGTATAAGCCCGATGACCTGCCCTTTTAGTGAATTTCTTCTACCTGCTTGCAGTTCTGCCAATGTCCACCCTCTTGGAGAAAGGAACCGATCCTCATTTAGTATTGCCAATGCATTAGCTAAAAGCAGAAAACCTTCCAGAAAAGTCCACAAACCCATTATTTTCTGCACCAAATAAAGCTAACCTCTGAATTTTGAGACAGACAGTTTGCTTAAAATCCAACAGGGGATCTAGTAAATACTTTAATAAAGTAACTTCAATCATGTGAGAAACTGAAACTGCTCACCAAAGAATCACAATTCACGAATCATAACAGGGCCCATGATATTAGAACATTTCCTGGACGCTGATTCCTCAAAGTATACAATTCTTTACAACAAAGCTAATTCATGAATTTGATTTATTGCAACTTAATCAAAGAGTCCAAAACATGTTTCGATTTACATTTCATCATTCCCCAAAAAACATCGGAAAAGAACAAAGCATAACAGAGTTGAAGACATTGTCAGAAACTACAACACTAATAAATAGCCTGACCTGATATGATCTCTGCTACTAAAAACTGCCACAAGAAAGCTAGAATTCGAAACCCAGGTTTGGAACAAGTTCTAACATCAACAAATCAAACATTTATAAGGCAAAACATAAGATCCTGGAATTTGGATATAGATCGCGGCAAATCAACAGGTAGGTGTGAGTGCAAGATGAAAGAATCATTAGTTTTAATCACTACGAGCAGCAGAAAGAAATGAGAATGAACGGCTGAAACTGCTTCTTGAAAATAAAAATAAACGATAGGATCATAGTAATACAGAATACTCACCAGTAGCTTTGAACCACCCAGAAGAGAAAAATTTCAAAGAAATGGTTTCGTTGTTTTTCTAGAACCCTTGCATGATATCTAAATAGAAAACCACAACGTTTTGGTTACAAAGAACACACAAGATGAAAAACCCCTCTAGAGAAAAATCAACGAGGAAACATCTTTACAACAATTTGTTGTCAGCATCTTGAGAACATTGTCATCGAACGGTTGAAATACATTCATGCTGACAAAACCATCGCACTTTCAGCCGTTGGTTTATAAGACTTGAAAAATCACTGACAAGACCCATGTTGCCTAGGCCCCGTTATTGGAGCCCAAAAATGACAACCCGATAAAATTTAGATGCCCTATAAACCCGTGGATAAACCCTGAAACAATGGCGACATTTCTTCTTCCTCGTATCTTTTTTACTCTCATTCTTTGCTTATAAACCCTAACGAAGCAATTAGCCAACTTTTTAGACGCAGGACGTTGACTCGAGAATTGAAGCAGTTAGGAGTTTGAATCAATTTAAAAATTTTCTATATATTATAATTTAAAATAAATTAATTTAATTTAATTTATTAAAATATTATAAATTAATTCAATTTAAATTATATTATAAAATAAAAAATAATAATTAATTATCGTAAATTATATAATTTTTTATTAATATTTAAACGAAAATTTTGTTAATAATTTTTTAATTTTTTATGAATAATATTTTTTAAATTATTTATAAATAATATTTTTGTTAATTATTATTATATAAAAGAAACGAAGATAAATTTATATATTAGGGTGATAAATAAATAATAATAATAAATTTATAAAATAATATTAAATAAAATATTAAATAATTTTATAATTTAAAATTAATTTCATTTATAATTTAAACTGTAAATAATGATTTTAAAAAATATTAATTTATAAATTTTTTAAATTAATTTTAATAATTTAAATTGGATCGAGGAGCCGCAATATTATTATTTGCTAAGCCCCCTAAAGCTTCTACAGTAGACGATAATAATTAATAACAAGCTAACAGTAACAATGGAGCCATTGAATCACCAAAACCCAGTCGCCGGGGCCGTAAAAAAACAGCCACGTCAACTTCTTCAGCTACGGAAACTTCTACGACGAAGAAAACTGCACGTTCAAAGAAAACACCATTCGAAAACGGCTCGATCGAGACTAAAGAAACAACTACAACAGGAGAATCGAGCGAAGATTTGAGGATTACGATGACGAGATGGATTTCCTGTACGATGATCCTCCTTTGATATGCTGTTCGGCACCGTACAGAAGGAGTTCGTGCCGACTGTGAGATTGCACGATAACCAGGTGCACCTTGATATCTACTCGTCGTGGAAAATGCTCCAATATGGGATCCACCAGAGTTTGTAAGGGCGCCAGGCGGGCCGCCATCCAACGTGGTAATATCCCACGTGAGGCTGGGCAAGAGGGCAGCTTTCATGGGGAAGGTGGGCAACGATGATTTGGGGGACGAGTTGGTTTTGACGATGAATAAAGAGAAAATGCAGACGCGCGCGGTGAAGTTTAACGAGAATGTGAAGACTGCGTGCTCATATGTGATTAAGTTTGAGAATGGGAAGATGAAGACCGAGACAGTGAAATCTGCAGCTGAGGACTCGTTTTTTAGCTCTGAATTGAACTTGGCTGTCCTCGAAGAGGTAAAATTTAGTGAACTTTGTGCCGAGGTTGTAGGTTCATGATTAACTTACTCTATACAGATTGCAGAAATTCAAATTCATTGTTACATGTGAAGGAGGCTAGGTAAAAATTAGCGGACTTTGTGCTGACGTTTTAGGTTCGTGATTATATTTGATCTTAAATTTATTTGTTGGATTTTTTATGCCCTTATCTTAAGTTAGTGTAATTTTATTAAAAATAGTCAAAAGAGTTACATATCTTTAACTTGAATAAGATTTAATTTTTAAAACTATTATATCAATTATTAAAAAAAATAGGCATCTCTACCTCATAATTTATAATCTACAATTATATATTAAAAATCTCGGTATATAAAAGAATTTTAATTCCAACACTTATATAGGTGCCTATGGAATATAAGATTCTTGGCCTACTGCTTATGTAATTCATATTTTTTTTCTAAGGAGAGCAAATTGCTCAAATTGGTTGAGCTGGGTGGGAGTATATGGACAAAATTGTAAAGCAAGTAAATGAAATATATTGATTTCATTGAATTTCATATTTTGTTTGTAATTGATGGAACACTTCGGATTCATTACTATGGCCCGTCATTTGATGGTGTCGTGGTTGGAACAGAAGATGTGCTCATAACACCCTTCACGTGTGATAGGACAGGTTCTGGAGACTCTGTAGTAACTGGTATTGTAAGAAAGTTGACCACTAATCCTGAGATGTTTGAAAATCAAGACAGTGTTGGAAAGGCAGCTTCGCTTTGCAATTTCTGAGGGGATTAATAGCACAGTGGACGATTGGTGGGTAGGTTTTCCTACTGAAAGCACAACTCAAAATCCGAAAGAACAGGTATGCGTACCTTCAATGTTGTATTTGGAAGTCAAAGATATGCAGCTCCGTAGGCATATTATTTAAATTGTATCGGATTAGTATGGGGCTGCTTCAAGGCTGCTTCAAATGTACATTAACGGACTTCGTGAAAGTCAAATCATCTTGAGTTCTTCGGCTGTTTACCTCGGAAATTTGTTTTGATTTTTTAATCTAATTAATTTGGAAAAGGAAAACTGTCATTCCCGTTAGTTTCATTAATTTAGTAATAATCTGAGAGATCAAGTGCAGCCCTTTGCCTTTGGTTATGCGACAACAAAAATGTAGCTATGTAGCTATGTACAAGAAAAGAAAAAAGTAAAGAAGTTTGTATTTGTGTAAAAAATATTAGTTGATTTTTATACACCCAATAATAAATTTTTTTTAGGAATTTCTTATATCAAATAAGAAATAACTTATGATAGATGAGTGATTTTTGATAGTTGTGTTTGTATTTGTATTTGTATTTATATTTATGATTAGACTTGGATTACTTCTAAACTACCTTCTTCTCTCTTTTTTTAGCTTTCTTTCTCTTCTAGTTCTTCTTCTTCTTTTCTTCGATGAAAAAATTGAGTCACACGTAATTCTTTTAGGGGGAGAGGATAATATATTTATAGAAGAGATGGTAATCTAACACGTTAGGGTGGCAGGATGACAACCCAGAGAAGTCATAGGGTGGCTTTTAAGAGAGGTAGAGGTCACATAATTAATGTGATAGGAAACGTATTGTAGGGGCTTCAAATCACCACCAACATCCAGTCCTCCAGTTTTCAGTGAAAATTTATTTTTACTGAAAATTACAGTTTACAAGGACATCTCACAGGGATCAGAGCTTTGTATGGGATCTTGACACCATCGAATGAGCACGCCTAGAATCATAGAGCCCGTAAGCTCGGCATCGAGTGAATACACTTTGTAATATGGAGCGAGAGAGCTCCGAATCATCGAGCGCGTAAGCTCAAAAATACGGATATTCTTGACGCAGGTTAGGGCTTACAAAGGCCTAATACGAGTCAGAAATAAAGTTCGACTAGTGTCCAGGGATTTTACGAACTAAACAACCAACCGAGATACTAAGAGAAAGGCTTGACTGGTGCCCGAAAGAACCGAAATATTAGGAGGAAGCTCGACTAGTGTTCAGAGATTTTACGGCTAAACAACCAATCAGAGTGCGAGGAGAAGGCTCGACTAGTATCAGGGGATTTAGGCCTATAAAGCCAACCGTGACACTAAGAGGAAACTCAATCAGTGTCCGAAAAAATCGGAACACTAGGAGGAAGCTCGACTAATATCTGAGAATTTACGCCTAAACAGCCAATCAGAGCACGAGAAAAAGGCTCGACTAGTGTTAGGGGATTTTAGGGCTATAAAGCCAACCGTGACACTAGGAAAAAACTTGATTAGTGCCCGAAAATAAAGATAGCTACGAAATGATGAAACTAACTATTGATGCTATTAGCAGTGTTGTTTTTTTTTATTTAAGATTAACTACAGTTAGAGTTCAATCATTTAGAGAATTATACCGTTAACACGGATTAA
This sequence comes from Trichilia minutiflora, assembly GCA_035590515.1. NCBI lineage: Eukaryota > Viridiplantae > Streptophyta > Magnoliopsida > Sapindales > Meliaceae > Trichilia > Trichilia minutiflora. Next base: position 2,598,268 of record JAVXUL010000004.1, on the reverse strand, counting down.
GGGTTAAAAAATTGATATTAGACATGCTAATAAAGCGGAACACGATCTATGAAATGCTTAAAAATATTTTACCTTACTGAATTTCAATAATAAAATTGTAGAATATAAAAATGAGCTATTATGAATTAACTAAAGAGTATTTTCGACTGCAGAAATTATCTTATAGTTTTTATCAACGCTAAAAAAAATTATAGAACTTTTATATGAGTAATATTATCTAACAATATATCACGTAATTTCAATGTTATATAGTGTTACATATGTATTTAAATAATAAATGAAACATTTATTACTTTTTATAATCATGTTGATTGTGATAGAAAAATTTATGAAGTATTACGATAATATATCACTTTTCTATTATATTGCATTATATCTAGATTATAGGATTAAGGTTTCTGATTGTGAAACCTTTATACAATGATTTTATTTATTTTTATATTTAAATGATTCCAACATTTGAGTTATGAAACTCAAAGATAGATTCATTAGTGTAAAGAAAATTTATCATCCAATTTTATAGATATTTTTTATTTGTACGAGATTGAGTATTTTATAGGTACTTTTATTTCTACAGGTCGAGAGAGTTCTTCTTTCTCTTCATCAGCTCTTATTATTTCTAATAGCGGTTCTAATTCGTATGTAAAATTCAGTAAAAGACTATAAAGAATGTCATCTTCATTCAACGAGCTTTCATATACATGAAAGGTTCTACCGTTGAACCAAAGACAAATTTTAATATTTTAAAATGATAAAAAAAATAATAAATTGTATCCTATTTTAATAAGAATGTCAAAAGATTTTCTCATACCATAAGTATTGACAGTTTTATTAGAAAGTATATTTACTTTGAACGGTTGAACATTGGACATACGTAGAAATATAATAGTCTTAAAGATACTAGAGATACGCATATATTTTAGAGATTGGATCAATAAAAAAAAAGATTATAATAACTTTAATATCAATAAACTCCTATCACCCACTTTAACTACAAATGGAATTAAGAAGACGAAGATGAGGACGCGAAATGATGATTGTTAAATTAGAATTTAAATTTTATAATTTTTAATAAGGTAAGATCTAATATCTCCCTTTTTAAAATATTTTTAATTAATTAATTTTATTTTTTATTTAATGTTATAAGATATAAAAATGATTGAATATAAAAAAAAATTTATACGATTGAGGTTGAAATATTTTTTGTTATATTTTTAATTAATTAATAAAGATTTATATTATTAATTATTTTTAATTTTTAAAAATATTTTAATTAATTAAATTAAAAAATTAATTTACTCGAAATCGGTTCAAAATTAAATCGGAATCGAATCCAATGAATCGATTCGTTATTATTTTATTTTTAATTTTAGATTAATTTTATTAATATGAATTATTACATCGATCCAATCCGATCCGATCCGATCCGTTATTGCTATTAATTCAAATCGATTTTTTTATTTTTTTGATTTGATGAGGATTAATTCGGAATCATTGATTCAGATCTGTTAAATAGCTCTGGGTCGTGAGTTAAAGCAAACGACGGTTACGTGTTAAGAGGAAGACCAAGTTCTCTACACCCTACAGACTATAATTTCATCTATCCGTATGATATCCCATCCGTCAATACGTTTGCCGTCTCTGAACAAATCCTGAGACCACACATTAACCCCAGCTGATGCTTGATGCAGCGCAGATATCTAGCTGAGCTGTTGGTACGGTTTGCCCACCCTGATAATTACTGCACCCACTTGTTGTCGTTGATTTTCAAACGTTATAGTACAACAACTTGCACAGTTGCACACTTGTTTTGTCTTTTAAGACACTTAGGAGTTATGTTCCAATGTTCCAATTGTATATTATAATCGTTACTGTTAAAATAAAAGTGGGACTTTTACTTTATTTTTTAATTGTTGAATTATATTTTGAACAATCTAACGATTGAAATTTTTTAAGTGTTATATAATAGTAGCACTAGATTGTACTATAGTGTATAGTGTTTCATTCCCTTACAGTTGATCAAGTGGGCATGAGTAGACATTAAAAATCATGAATCATTACAATCCAAGATCCAATGTTGATACTGTCAGACTGTCCGGTAAAGATGCGTATCTCAGATTGTATGATAATTTGTCATACCACGTATAACATTCACCAACAGAAAGGATAAGGCAGGATACACCAGTAACCACTTCAAAGACCTTTCCACGAGAGTAGTCTCCCTAAATGAGTAAATGATGTGTGTTTGATATTCTTAATTTTTTTAAAATTGATTTTCAAAAATTAAAAAAAAAAATATTTTTTATTATTTCGTATTATAGTATGATGTGATTTTCTCGTCGTCCCAAATTTTAAATATATTCTATAATAATTTAAAATTATTTTTATTTTACTTAATTTTTTTATATACCAAAAACTTACATATACTCAATTATTATTGTAATATTCAATTATATCAGACCAAATATCTATTTTATAGATAAGTGTATATAGATCATACCCATCTATTTTAAATTCAATTTTTAATATAAATACAAAATTTACACATAATAATATCAAATATAAAATAAAATCCTATCCCTAATACTTTAAAAAAAAAATTCAAAATAAAAATCAAACTTAAAACATTGAAATCCCAAACCCAATCCCCCCATCATACCACCCTTTGAGTTTTATTTTACTTAATATTAAGTATTAATTCAAGACAACCACCATTAGATCTCTCTCGTGGACAAATTAAAACTATCCCATAAATCCTGATTGATATGTAGCAACCAGTGAAAAAAACTAATATGGGAGCTTAGTATGTCCTATATGAATTCCTTTTAAACAATTGGTATTTGTATATTCGTTGAGATACTTGTATACAGTTTAATTAATTTTGTTCGAAACAAACTATATGATATATTTCAGACTCATATTCCTTTGATAGGTTTGGAAGCATGGATGCATATCTAATTAAATATGAAGAGAGAATTTCTTTCGATTTTTACCATGTTCAAGAGAGGGAGAGGGGCAGAAAAAGAAGAGCGTCTTCAAATAACCATAATAACGGCCTACAACAGCAAGTAGATCTTGTTTCGGAACAACAAATTAGACGGAAAAGTGGACAAAAAGGACAAACAAAAACTGGTTAAAATTTTATCATAGACAGCCAAATTAAAGCTTTAAGATGTAGCCACCACATAAGCCTCCCAATTTACCAATCCTTCTTTCTCAGTCTCTCCTTTGCAGCTCCCTGGCCTTTGGAACTTTTTCATTCCCATTTTACCCCCAACAGCTCTCTTTTTTCCACTATTCTCTACTCCCATGTATACATCATTTTCTTCAACAAAATCATCTTCTTCTTCCTCCCTTCCTCCTCCTCCTCCTTCTTCTACACAGTTACCGTCGTCATTTTCAATGTCTTCTTCTTCACAGTCGCCATTGTCATCATGAATTTCATCTGAGACCGTTTCCTCTTCTGAGTCAAAAAAAGGAGGAGAATCTTTGAAAAGGTAGAGTCGAAGGCGGCCATGGCTTCTCTCAGCTTGAAAGAGAGAGTGTTTTGATGGGGCCTTGATGGCTTTGATTATTAGCCGCCCATCTTCCCGGTGGGATCTCACTTGGAGAGAATCCATGCCACTTATTGTCGTCAACGGAGGAGGAAAACTACGAGAACTCGCTTTCTTGGCTCCCAAAAGTTGACGCGATTTCTGTTGTTCCCTTGTTGGAGAATCTTCTCCATAAGAGTAATTGTCTTCTGGTGATGATGATAAAGAAGAAGAAGACAATGAGAATGTGCTGTCTTCAATGATGTCGGTTCCAGTTTCACTGCCTAAATTCTCAGTACATAATTCCAAGCTCTTCTCACTCAGCGTAGACGTCGAACGCTTAACTAGAGGATGAACATATGCGCTCTCTTTATCTGTTGTCTCTGATTTGGAGCTTAACTGGGAGCCATTGGAGATAGCTTGGAGGAAGCTCCAGCAGTCTGAATCAGTATTTGGGGAGATATTCATGTTCTTATCATGAACAGAATCAGACTGTTTGGTATTTTCATCGACTTGTTTGGCGTTGGAATCAAAGAAACAAGATTTAAAGTTTAATTCAAGGGTTCGAGAGAATTGAGGTTTTGGTGAAGACAATCTCAGCCTCAGCGTTCTTGGCTCAAGTACCTGAGACTCGAGAGATGGCTGTAAACCTTGGCAGACAATTGTTGCCATAAGTGTTAAAGAGGTATATATAAATTAAAACTGATTTTTCAAAAGAAAAAAATATATACGACGGCAGAGGAAAAACAGAGGAGTTAAGCTTCTGGATATGAAGCTGAGTGGAGAAACAGATAGAGCGTATAGGAAGTGAAGGGAAGAGAAGAGTTTGAATATGAGAGAGAAGTGAAGGGGGAGCTGTGTATTTGTAGACGCTAAAAGTGCCCTTTTTACGCCACTTGAATTATATTCTTAACTCTGCCCCACGCTGGAAAAGAGAATAAAGAAACAAAAAATAGAAAATTAGGGAAAAAGGAAAAACACCCTTTTGTATTTGTTTGGTTGTTGTATGTTTTGATTTTTGAAATTGATTTAATTGGTAGAAATAATTTAAATTTCAACATCAATTTTCTGCTGGAGACGCATGTGGGCACAGAATTATGGGTGTCTTATATTACATGGGCATGAGTGTAGTTAAAGAGGAAGACAGAAAAGGGTTTAACATCACTCCAAAATTTACCAGCTTGACTATTCCCTTTTCTTTTACTGCCAAAAGAAAACCAACAAAACCCAAACACCAGGGAACAAGAGATTCTCCCAAATTTTTCTTGATACTTTGATAGCGATTTCTCATTTCTTCATTTTTTTGTCAGTAACAAAAACAGAGGATTAATTGTTTCATGCATGATTCTTATGTCTTAAGAGTCAAAAACCACATTAATTGAATAATTTATATGATAATAACATCAGCCTGGTCCATGCTCCCACACCCTTTGAAATTAGTAGGCAATGAAGTTTTATGCGGACATGAACATCATACCAACCAAACATTTCAATTTGATTATTTGACTAAACGTGTTTTCCACTGTTGCTGAAAGCGCTTTTAATCATAAGTGCTTTGGAAAAGAGCGTAACATATTACATAAATATCAAGTGAAGAATAATAATTTTTTTTGAGATTCGAAAATAATAGTTGTATGACATTTTCAAATCTGCTTTAATGATCAATAAAAGAGACTTCATATATCTATAAAAAACGGGGAAGAAATTAGTCATATTATAGACTCAAATGTAGGGACGGATGTTTGTTATTTGAATTGATTGGAGATAAAATTTTAAATTAATTTAAATATTATATAATTTAAATTAATTTGATAATATATTATAAATAAATTTTAAATTAAAATTAAAATAATTTATTAATTTAAATTTAATTAAAAAATAAAATTTTAATTTTAATTTATTTTTTAATTTAATTTTAAAATAATAAATTTATTAATTAATTATAAAATATTAAAAAAATAATTAATATATTATTTTATTATATAA
>JAVXUL010000004.1:2575613-2592649 GCA_035590515.1 Trichilia minutiflora | reverse complement strand
GTATCCTGTGTTATTGGGTACACCCTGGAGGTCTGTGGCGTTGTCACAGGTGGAACCCACGGGTCGGGTCGTGACACTTGATCTGGTTAGAGAAAGCTTTCAAGAGTCTTTTGTGGATGCAGTAAGCTTATTTTGAGGAGGTGGTGAAACACGACCTCGCTTTCCTTTAATTACCCCTTTCGATGTCAATCCCTTCCCAACTCTGAACTTCAACTTCAAGTAATGGATGCTTTCCATCACTTTAGTGTTTCTGAGAAAATGTCTTTCCAGGATGGCAGAGTAGGGGATTTTTAAATCGACCACTTGGAAACACACCATGGCAGTCTTTTGATAAGGCCTTTCTCCCATCTTGACTAGCAACTGAATTGACCCTAAGGGGGTGATACAGGAATCCCTGAATTCATGCAAAGTAGAATTGGATGAGGCCAATTCTACATCTTCAATGCCTAGGGCATTCAACGTATCCTTAAAGATTATGTTGGCTAAACTGTTAGGAAATCGGAACCATACAAGCAGCGAAAAAATAAAATTTTTTCGATTCCCTCACAAGATCCATGCGATAAACCTATTGTTTTTAACATTATGAATCTGAATATTCATACTTTTATGTGATGATGAAGAACCACAAAACGCAAACGAACTCTGTATCTCAACGGTATCCACACAATCAAGATGATTGAAGACGAGTGTTAGCTCTTGTTTTCATATCAAGACGAGTGATTTGACCCTATTATGATTTTCAGTAAAATCTAGGCAAAAGCATTACCATTAATGCAAATAAAAGTTCCTTTTTATATTGTGTTTTAGGGTTAAAATTTTAATGATATAATAATAAACCCAACATTCATGATGGGCTTGGCCTTACTATTAAGGCCCCAATCCATTTAGTAAAGTTTAAACCAACATGAACTACCCGTATCGATCAGGATTCTGCTAACCTGTTTGGAAGCAATCCCTATTGCCTCTATCAAGGCATCATCATGACGATAGTGGACTCCTATTTTATCTTTATCAATGAACATAATAGGGATGGTGGAGTGACTAGACAGTGAATAGCATGCATAATTCCTGTGGGAGTTGTTTGATAATCCCGTCAGGTTAAGAACCCCTGAGATGACCATAACGCCTGGATTCGGCTTCGGGTAATCTTCATCGCCCTGATATTGCTCATCTCTAGGGAGGACATGCTGAGAATCAATATAATTTGTGAGATAACTGTTTTTGACTAGTACCTCAATCTGATTTCGTAGGTCCTCAAATTGATCAGTAGTGTAGTCGTCCTCTTTATGGAATTCACAAAATCGGCCTTTATTTCTTTTGGGCACCTTTACTTTCATGGCTTGGGGATATGGTGTCAGGAGCCCTCAACTTTTTGTATACTCGTATATCTCAAACAAACGAGCTTTCAGTGGAGTGAATCTTTGAGCAGTCGTCTGTTCCACTCTTTTGAGAGAGTTCCTGCCTAGAGGTTATTTCGGTGGTCTATCATCCCTGGGGTGCCGGGATAGAAACTCTCTCTGACCCCGATCTCCCTTGTCATACTTGAGATTCCCATAACGAGCTCTTTTTCCTTTCTACCACGTATCCTGAGGATGTTCTCTCCTGGCTGAGGTTGCTCAAGCCTCTTTCTTCAGCCTTAAGAGCATCTCCCCCTCGATCTTAATTTCATCGAGTAGTTTTATATGGGCTTCTTCATATGTATCTACTGTATTTCGATGAACAGCATACCAAGCCCTTTCCAATCGTAGACTTTTCTTCAACTCTTATAGAGCTAAAGGGTGATGATAGATCCCTAACTCCATTACTTCTTCGTGGTACCTTTGCACGAAGCTTTTCAAGATTTTCACAGCTCTCTGGTGTATTGACAATAAAGTGCTTAGGTTTCGACTGGTGGCCATCGCCCTTTTGAATTCATTCTCAAAAAGGATCACCAGTTGGTTGAAGCTGCTGATGCTGGACGGCGATAGGTTCTTGTACCAATGTCTTGCTGGCCCTTCTAGAGTCAAGAGAAAAGGTCGGCACATTTGCAGCTCTGTCAATCCTTGAATTAACATCATTTCTCTGAATGTGTCAATGTGCAGGGAATGGTCGATTTTTCCTGAATAGGGATGTAGTTAGGGCATCTTGAACTTCTTAGGAAGGAGTAAGGACAAGATTTCCTCTGAAATGGGGGACTTGAACCCAGAAGTAGGGACTTTTTCGGTTCCTGGGTTTCTTTTCTGGGCAGGGACACTGTATGCTCCCATTTCACAGAGCATCCTCTTCACACACTCTTCCATCTCTTTCCTGCTAATGGCTGCTGCTATCTCATTCTCTCGAGCATGCTTCTTATTGAGGAAGAATCTCATGTCGCTAGAGGCGAGACTGGGCTCCATCCCTGATTGCCTCACCCCTTTATAATTTTCGTTAACACTGTTTCTTCTGTGTCCCCGTTCTTCATAAATTTTGAAGGGGGTGTTAACCTCCTGAGGCGTATGAGACTCCTCCAACCTTTCAGTCACTTTAACTTTTTCCTTCTGCTCGGTTGTCAGTCTGGGCTCAGGCACATAGCCACATACCTCTTTGGATCCCCGAGCTCTCTCTGCACGATCGCATCGAGGAGTTTGACTTTTCTGCTCTTCAGGGGAAAATGGCATTCTCCCGTCTTTCAGGGAGACGGGTTCCCTGGCCATCTGCTTTCTGACCTCCAGGAGTTCCATCTTTAGTGCTTCGGCCCTGCTGGTCAGGAGTTTGTCTGCATATCTGCCTCCTGATTGAGGCCCCTCCAGTGTCAGGGAGGTTCTCCTTCCTCCACGGGCAGTGCTTTTGCTAGAGCTAGAACCTTCATCTCCTTGTCTTCTTTCTATTATGTTCAAGTTTTCTAAGTTAGCAAAACTTTCAAAAAATATTTTTCCTTCTTCCTTCCTTCACTAAATGGTGCTTCAATGGCTTTTTGTTTGCATCACACAAACGGTGCTAGCTGTTGGTATGAGAATTGTCTGCGGACCCTCCTCACAGCCAACTAGGAATGACTCAGCTGGTGAGGTGTGAAGGCGATGTGGCTATGATCGGACGATGAGGTTTTCATTGGAGAATGACTGGATACTTAGCTATTTCTGACGAAGCTTCATCTCCTAAGCCTGCAAAATAATAACACCTTCGGAGTGACATCGGGTGGGGTTCCCAGCAAGAAAACTCCGATGCCTAAGTTAGAAAATAGTGAAAGAAGATAATGCCAATTTTGGCAAATAAGAAAGAAAGAAATCAGAACTAAATTCTACCAAGAGCTAAAATCACCAAAAAAGTTCTGCTAGAGAAGAAAAAGTTTGGTTCCAGAAATATTATGTTTGCCAAACCTCTCAATCAGAAAAAGATCAGATCCCCCATCCATTGAAAAATACTATCTTTATATAGTGTCCCATGACAATGATTAGGTATCGGAGAATGGGAATGATATGACGTTTATCATGGGACAGAGTGCAACCGCATTTCATAAATATCCCCGCTGACACATCTGAAGGTTACAGACTTGACACCGTCACATCATCTGAAGATGGTCAGAGGATGGGATGGGTGCCTTTATGGTGGGGTGACTACCTTGATAGTAGGCCTACTATCAGCGCTTATTCCCATTTTTGGATAGTAGGGGCACGTGTCCACAGGTTCTCGGGTCAGGTGCTATCTAAGAATTAGACGCAAAAGAAACTCCTGCCTGTGACCCTTGCGGGACTTGAGGACCAGTTCTAATACCTAGGGCGGAGATACCCTAAAACCTACAGCTAGTGGACACTTGAAGACTGGGAGACATCTTTGATTACTAAAAGGGGATACCTGAAAACAGAGTATGGAACCTGGGACGGTGAAACTCCTGAGGCGATGGACTACCTAGGGCGAGAGTTACTTGGAACGATAGAATTCCCGAGTCGAATGACGCATGGGATGATGAGATTCCTGGGATGCAAGGCATCCGGATAAGGGAACACCTGACGCATGTAACATATGAGACGATGGTCGTCAGGTATCCCGCTAACGGGGGATCCACGTGTCGACTCCACATTTTCTCCCAAACAAAATTATTTTTTTTTAAGCAATATTATTATTATTATTATTATTATTATTATTGATGTTTGTGATTTAACTAAATACCAAAGTATTGTTTATCTCAGGGTTTGTACAAGTATTTGGGCTTTTAGGGCTGGCCCATACTAATGGAAGTTTTAGGCTCATGATCGAGTCGAGTTTACGACAGCACACGATGCCCAATTTACTGAGATCGCTCGCGAAACGGGTTCCTCTACAGTTAGGGTTAAGTTTTTCTCTCTTAGAAATCCCAAATTAGAACCAGAATCATTTCAGCTTCGCCATGAATGGTTTATCACTAATTTAGAGTTTCCCCAATGTTTCTTCTTGTTGATAATTTTGGGTTAATGAAGTGGGCACCGGTGATGAGTCGATACTATTGTTATCCTTGCACTTTGATTGCCAGTGAAGAAACTGATGGGGAAGTTTTTCTCTGAGGTGCTCTCTTATTATTGGTAAAATGATAAAAGATCTCCAATATTTCAAGTTAAAATTTTTCTATTTAGCTACATATTTTGGGGATCAATGATGTTATTATTATACTGCGTTATCTATCTGCAAATTCCTGGATGGAATTGAGGAGAATTGTTATTGACTGAGATCCAAAATTGTGAAACTTGTAGTTTATGATCAACGATGACAACTTTAAAGGCTTGTTTCTCAAAACATTCGCAGTGGCCGTCTAAGAGCTTTCGCCTTCGCTGGGCTTGAGAGCTAGTGCTGCTATAATCCTTACTTGGATATCTGATACCTTTATTCAATTTAGCATTATTTGCTTAGTTTTATTTTTAGATGTTTAGGTACTGGAATTTATTAGTTTCATTGGCATTGCATGAATCAAATAGATTCGTACTTCTGATTGTGGGTATTATTTCTATATAACTTTTGGGTATTGGGTTAATTAGGATAATTAGTAACCTGAATGATATTAAAATTATTTTCTATATTATTTTACTTCTGTTTAGCCTAATCTTTCTAATAGGCCAATCCTTGGATCTTCTGTGAAGAAGCTTTTGGGAGTAATTTGAATAATTCATTTTCTATTTGTTTGTTGTTTGTAGCATTTTCATTTGAAGGCATCCTGAAATTGGATCGATAGTGTTTTTTACTAACTGCGCTTGAATATAATAACAATATCCTGAGATCCTACTGGCTCTTCATTCAGCCACACAGGTTTTAGGATCCTTGGTTGAATCTAACAGTCAGAATGGTGTATGACCATTGGGGTCTTTCTGTGGACTTTGTACCCAGTCTCTTTTGCTAGGGGCAAACTTTTCCCTAACAATGTAAATAACAGATCTCACCTACCAATTTAGGTAAATATTTACCTACTTAGTACACTATATTGTAGTTTAGTATAGGTTAATGATACACCGCAATGTGTGGACATACTTAGCTTGTCTAGTATCTGAGTCTTTGATTAAAATAGATATATCAGAACATACATTGTAATGTATTTGACAATTTATTTCCTGTGGCTAATTTGCTTTTGCGAATGTAGTCCTAATTTCTCATTTTATTATACTAATATCGATTAGTTTTCTTATTGGCTGAAAATTATATAATTTAGATCTTAGGTGGGTATGGCTCATATTCAGAAGGGGAAGGTTCTTCCCATCAAATTCAATTACATCATCCCCAGAAATAGAGAGGGAAATAGGGAGTAATAGGACAGTGGAGAAATCGGATATGATGTTTATAGTTGTATGAATCTTCTGATTGCTTTCTTGGAAATTTATCATCTCAAATTCCCAGGGAAATTAAATAAGCTTATTTGAGTCATGTCACCATAAGGATATTGTTCAAGCTTTGGGCTGCTGGAGTAGAGTTTTGGCAACAATAGAACATTTTCCCCCTGTCATTCCTGAATCAAACATGTAGAGAAGATGCAATATATACTCAAGCCTTGGATTGTTTCGTAGTTGCTGCTGAAGAATTGTTATACTCCTTACACTCTAGTTTATATTGTATGAAATTTTGTATCCAATGTCTTCATTTCAAGCGGATTACACTTTCATTAACATTTTGATTGAAAAATGTTGGTTAGTGGTAGGATGTTGATTGTTAGAGATGGTACAATCGCTCTATCGTTCGGACTCATAAAATTCAAACCAATTTGTATAATGTGTTGCGTTGGGTTTATGTCGTGTTTAATTTTAAAAGGTTGTGTTTAATTTAAAAGCTCATTAAATCATATGGATATGGTGCTCTGTTGAGGGGGGATTTGAGTTTTTCTTAATTTTAATTACCTTAAATTATTAAAATGTCATTAATTAATTTTAATTCATGGGCCGTGTTGGATCGTTATTTTCCAATTGGATCGGACTTATTTGCTGTATGTCCTGTTGATTGTCCTGTTAAAATTTATTTTTATTGTATGTCCATTCAAATAATTAAGGGCTCGTTAATGAGAAAAGTCTTCAAGTTCGTTAGTAATCATAAAGCTCCAAAAAAATTGTAGAATATGATTGTTTGGCGTAATTTTGTTTGACAGTCGAATTGATATTCTAAATTTTATAATCTTAAGTAGTTTTATGTTTTCCCATTTCAAGTTTATTAGTTAGACATTAAAATAATTTAGTAAATTGTTTAAAAAATTATTATTTATTTTATTGTCAGTAGATGAATCTTATATTACTTGAAACAGCAAAATTAGGATTAAGAGTTGAAAAGGGCAGTATTTAGGTTTGGTTTTATTATATATCTCTCTCTCTCTCTGAAACCAACAGAAAGATGTGTGCGTAAAGCTGAGTTTGGACGAGGATAGGTATCTCATGAAGCTGAAATATTCCGCCCATAATCTTTAAACTAGTAGGCTTAAATCGAGGCCCGATTCAGCCGAAATAGTCTGCCCATAAAGCCTAAATCAGTAAATTACAGTAGTTACTTGAAATCTATCCTTTGCATGAGATGGCGATATCTCTAGAGTTATCTAGAGTTGTACCATCGTCAATGAGAACGTGGCGAAGCGAAATCCACAAACGCTAGCACCACTCTGGCCACAAGTGGCAAGGAACAACTCTTACAAGTTTAACTTCCATCCCAAGAAACAATGGTTAACACAAAGATAACTTGATTAAACTCTTATATAACCCCTGTACATGTTATTCAGTTATACACCATTATTAGAATCAAGCAACTTTCAATATCTGCAAACCCAACTAGATTTAGCAACATGGGTATGGTTTTTGGCAAAATCACCGTCGAAACTCCGAAATATGAATTGATTCGATCCACGGCCTCTTATGAAATCCGGAAATATGCACCCTCAGTTATAGCCGAAGTCACATATGAACCATCGTCATTCAAGGGTAACAAAGATGGAGGATTTTCAGTATTGGCCAACTACATAGGTGCCTTGGGCAATCCACAGAATACCAAGCCTGAAAAGATTGCTATGACAGCTCCAGTGATTACGAAATCCTCTAACAGTAGCGAAAAGATTGCGATGACAGCTCCCGTTATGACCAAGAGTGACGAGAAGCTGGTGACAATGCAGTTTGTGTTGCCGGCAATGTATCAAAAGGCAGAGGAGGCACCGAAACCGGTGGATGAGAGGGTGGTGATAAGAGAAGAAGGGGAGAGAAAGTATGCAGTTGTGAAATTTGGAGGAGTTGCAACAGAGCAAGTGGTGGAAGAGAAAGTTGATAAGCTGAAGAAAAGCTTGGAGAAAGATGGATATAAAGTGATTGGCGAATTCTTACTCGCTAGGTACAATCCACCTTGGACTCTGCCTACTTTCAGGACTAATGAGATTATGATTCCAGTGGAGTGAATGTTCCAATGAACTAACAGCTTGTTGGGTGTGTTTGTAACTAATTGAAAGAATCATATCTGTAATTCCAACGAAGGATGTTGATAGACAACGTTGTCAAGTAAACAATGCAAATATCCTTCGCTGTAGGACTGTCACAAGATTGAAATATCTAATCTCTCTTGCAATAAAGGATGCAAATTGTTCGACTGCTATAAGTAATAAGCTGTTCATTTGACAAGATAAAACAACCTAAAAATGGAGGCGAGGAAACATTTTAAAAACAACATTACGCATATGGAATCCGAAAGAACTGATTACATTTACGGACTATCCCTAGTGTTTGTTAGAGACTTCAAGCTAATAGATGAACACACAGCTGTAAATCATTCTATTGTATATCAGCTAATGTATGTAACAAAGCCATGAACGAATCTCTGTCATCCTCTTCAATGTAATCCAGAAAACAGTTTCACAACGATAATGATGATATTCAAAAGAATAGATGGTAATCTCATGAACTGGAATGCATGTATAAAGCCCCATTACTTGCCCTTAGTGAATTTCTTCCACCTGCTTGCAGTTCTGCCAGTGTCCACCCTTTTGGAGGAAGTAACTGATCCTCATTTAGTATTTGCCAATGCATTAGCTAAAAGCAGAAAAGTCCGCAAACCCATTACTTTCTGCCCCAAAGAAAGCTAACCTCTGAATTTTAAGACAGACACTTAGCTTAAAATCCAACGGAGGAGATAGTAAATACTTCTAGAAAGTAAATTCAATAATGTGAGAAAATGAAACTATTCGCCAAAGTATCACAATTGAAGTCAGAACAGGGCTCATAAGATTAGAACGTTTCTAGAACACTGATTCCGCAAGTATATATTCTTTACAACAAAGTTAATTCACGGAATGATTCATGGCAACATAATCTCAGAGTCCATAAAACATGTTCCTATTTGCATTTCATCATTCTCAAAAATCATCTGAAAATGAACGAACCGTAATACAGTTGAATATATTATCAGAAACAACAACAGTATTAATAACATGACCTGATATAATCTCTACTAAAAGCTGCAAAATGAAAGCTAGAATTCGAAACCCAGGTGTGGAACTGGAACAAGTTCTAAAATCAACAGATTAAAAATGCAGGGCAACACATAATGTTCGGGAATTTGGGTATAGACCAGCGAGCAAATCAACAGGTGAGTGTGAGTGCAAAATGAAAGAATCTTTAGTTTTAATCATCACAAGCAACAAAAAGATATCAGAATGAACGGCTGAAACTGCTTGAAAACAAAAATAAATGATAAGATCACAGTAATACAAAATATTTACCCGTAATTTGAACCTATAAGAAAAAATTTTCAAAGAAGTAGTTTCCTTGTTTTCTTAGAACTCTTGCTATGATTTCGAAATAGAAAACCACAACGTACATACAAGAAGAAAACCCCTTGCCACAACAAAATCCAGGAGGCAAGATCTTACATCGATTCGTTGTCAGTATTTTGAGAAAACTTTTCATCGAACGGTTGAAATACATTCATGCTGACACAACCATCGAACTTTCAGTCGTTAGATTATAAGACTTGAAAAATTGCTGATTGCCTAGGCCCCGTTATTCGAGCCCAAAAATGAAAACCCGATAAAATTTAGAAGCCATAGGAATCCCGTGGAGAAACCCTCAAAAAATGGCGACATTTCTTCTTCTTCCTCATTTTCATTACTCTCATTCTTTGCTTATAAACCCTAACGAAACAACTAGTCAACCTTTTAAACACAGGAAGTTGACTCGAGAAGTGAAGCCGCATTATTATTATTTATTAAACCCACTAAAAGCTTCTGCAGTAGACGATAATAATAACAACAATGGAGCCATTGAATCCCCAAGTCGCCGGGGCCGTAAAAAGAAAGCCACGTCAACTTCTGCAAAGAAGAAAACCCGGCGTTCAAAGAAAACCCAATTCGAAAATGGCTCGATCGAGACTAAAGAAGCAACTACAACAGAAGAATCGAGCGAAGATTTAAAGGATTACGATGACGATATGGGCTTTCCGTACGATGATCCTCCTTTGATATGCTGTTTCGGCGCCGTACAGAAGGAGTTCGTGCCGACTGTGAGAGTGCACGATAACCAGATGCACCCTGATATCTACTCGACGTGGAAAATGCTCCAGTGGGATCCACCAGAGTTTGCAAGGGCCCCAGGCGGTCCGCCGTCGAACGTGGCAATATCCCACTTGAGGCTAGGTGGGAGGGCGGCTTTCATGGGGAAGGTTGGCAACGATGATTTCGGGGACGAGTTGGTTTTGATGATGAATAAAGAGAAAGTGCAGACGCGCGCGGTGAAGTTTGATGAGAATGTGAACACTGCGTGCTCGTATGTGAAGATTAAATTTGAAAATGGGAAGATGAAGACTGAGATAGTGAAATCTGCAGCTGAGGATTCGCTTCTTAGCTCTGAATTAAACTTGGCTGTACTCAAAGAGGTAAAATTTAGTGAACCTTTGCCGTGAGATTGTAGGTTCATGATTAACTAACATTATACAGATTGAAGAAATTCGGTTTCATGGTTATATATGAAATGGGTAAATTTTGGAGAACTTTGTACTGACGTTTTAGGTGTCATGATTATATTTGCTCTTGAACTTATGGCTGCCTCTGGAATATGAAATTCTTACCCTTTATGTAATTCATGTTATTTTCGAAGGAAAGCAAATTGTTCAAAATGGTTTAACTGAGTGGGATTATACGGACAAAATTGTGAGCAAGTAACTGAAATGAAATGATTTCGTTGACTGAATTTGGAAATTTTCTTATCTAAAATACTGCAGGCTAGAATTTTTCACTTCAACTCCGAAGTTTTATTGTCCCCAACGATGGAATCAACACTTTTTAAAGCAATAGAATGGTCTAAGAAGTTTGGCGGGCTTATATTTTTCGATTTAAATTTGCCTTTGCCTTTGTGGCGATCACGTGACAAGACTCGGGAGTTGATCAAGAAAGCATGGAATGAAGCGGACATTATTGAGGCATCAAGGCAAGAGCTAGAATTTCTTTTAGATGAAGAGTATTATGAGAGGAAGCGAAATTACAAGCCGCAATATTATGCTGAAAGTTTTGAGAAAACCAAGAACCGACGGGATTATTATCATTATACCCGGAAGGAAATCTCTCCATTGTGGCATGATGGACTTAAATTTTTGTTTGTAACCGATGGAACACTTCGGATTCATTACTATGGCCCTTTATTTGATGGTGTAGTGGTTGGAACAGAAGATGTGCTCATAACACCCTTCACATGTGATAGGACTGGTTCTGGAGATGCTGTAGTTGCTGGTATTATGAGAAAGCTGACTACTTATCCTGAGATGTTTGAAAATCAAGATGTGTTGGAAAGGCAGCTTCGCTTTGCAATTTCTGCCGGGATTATAGCACAGTGGACGATTGGTGGGGTGAGAGGTTTTCCTACTGAAAGTGCATCTCAAAATCTGAAAGAACAGGTATATGTACCTTCTATGTGGTAGTTGAGAGTCAAAGATACAAACTGGGATGATGCAACACAGTTGGATAGGCATATTATGGAAATTTGTAATTCTAGTTGCTTAAAGGCTGCTTCAAATTTACATTAATTGACTTTGTCAAAGTTCAATCATCTTGAAGTAACATTTGATAAATGAATCTTTGAAGATATTGCAAGTTTTGTGGCAAGGTATGAATTGTACACTTATTCTATTTTATAATTGAAATATATTGCTTCCGCTCACCGTCTCTTCTCTCTTTCTCCGTCTCTTTCAATTCTCTCTCGATGTAACTTCTAAACAGGTAGATTTTTCAGCTGTTTAGTAATTTTTTGATCTAATTTGGTTTAACTTGGAAAAAGGAAAACTGTCATTCCCTTTAGTTTCATAAATTAATAATAATCTGAGAGATCAAATGCAGCCCTGGTTCTGCAACGACAAATGTAACTATGCAGCTGATGTACAAGGAAAAGGCAATGGAGTTTGAGTGAAGGGAAGTTGGGTAAATCCATTAATTGTAGCCTCCATTTTTAAAAATGGACGTGCCAAACTCATTGCCAATTTTCGTAGGCCTATGTCAACATTTGCATGTTATCTTCCAGTCGCTTAATAGTGGCAGAGTGATGATCGACATAAATAACTGTGAAGTGCTTGTTTTGATTCTTGGCAATGGGCTCATTGAGAAAAAATGAATGGCCATTCGGCTAGTTATTGCAATACACTTTGTGTATGTCCTTGCATGATTTTTTTTTTCTAAGCTTTTATTAGCTTTGAAATACAGCATTGCTTGCTTAAAATCGCCGAAACAAATATACTAGTACCCTTCTGTTGGTTGCATCGTAGCTCAGCAAACGGGTAGATGATAGAATATATCTGGGAAAACATGTGACATTTTCTATTTTCAACTGTATGGGATGTTACATTCAAGTTTGTAATGGGACCTAATTTGATGATTGATATCAAACACCAAATTAAAAAAATAATAATAATAATAAATAAATGGAATTCTATCAACTTTAACAGGAATTGTGTTTCCGTGCAACTGTAGCTGGGCCATCTATGATTCTCTAATTGCAGGGTTGATCCTGTGTAACTAAATCAAAGATTCTTCAAACATGCGATAAACCTTGATCTCCTTGACCCGTTGGCATCCCCTACTGTCTTCAGACTGGGCTAAAGGCAGTTCAATCATCAAAATCCTATCAGCTGCGTAATCAGCGACCTTTTTAAGCAAAGGATACAAATAATCCACGGTGTAAGCCACATAATCTTGCCAATGAAAACCTTAGTTTTGCAATGCAACTCTTATATTCAGCCTTTTATCAATTTTCTGGCCGGTAATTTGCTCCTCTGATCGGTTACAGATACAGCCGGGAAAAGGATTTGAATAGAAGTTCTCCTCTAGCCTTGGTGATTCTCCTTGTAGTCTGAAATATGGTCCTCCAAGTCTATCTGAATGTAAACCCTTAACTTCTGAAGAAAATTCTTGCCAAGAAATGGCACCCTCATCCAACTGATCTATCAGTCTAACAAAGTTTTGCCTGAAATTAAGACAGCATAATCAGTGCACTACTTTTAGCCCTGTTTCTGAAAAAATAAATAAATAAAAAGCTGGTAAGATCATTTATCTACCTGTCAGGGTTGATGGTCTTTCTAAATCCTTCATATTTCCTGTGCCCCTGCACTGCCTTGGCCATATTTCCATCGTATGTGTAAACAAAGACATCGCTTTCAAGTGCCACAATGTAATCCAAGGCAGCAAGGCGATTCTGATATGCTTTGAAGGGTTCCAACTCTTCTTCTGTCGCTAAAGTAGAATGAGAAAAGACATTTGGATACTCTGAGCGGAAGGCTTCCATGCTATTGCTACCATAAATCTCCCCAGCAACTATATAAATGGTTGTCATGGAAGGGTAACCCATTGCCTTGAGGAAAAAAGCTGCTTCTCTTGGGGACATTGGGCATCCTCCCTGGAGACGTCGTTCTCTGCTATCTATCTCTTTCTCCTTCCAATGTTTAACATTATATCTCATAACCCTCAGATCCTCAGCTTCTTCAGCAGTAAGATTGTTGTTGCAGCCGGTGAAGGCAAGCATGTCTTTCTCGTATCTGAAAACCAAAATTTGCCAACTTAATTTCACTACTTACAAGAAACCTACCAATAGATTCCAGTTTGATAATACCTTAAGTGAAGGGCAACATAAGGCTCACTATTGCTCCTAAGCCTATCAACTAAAATTTTTCCAAGGTCCTTGATCTCCTTTGAATAATGAAGAGCCTCATAATTGGCACGGCACCTGAGCCTTTGGATGAAGCCAGCTAGGGCATTATTAGAGAGTCTTGAATCGGTGTGAGTAAATTTTATCACCTTATGCTTCTTTAACAATGGAACCATCTCATTCCTGTAATAGCTTGCCTGCAAATTAAGCTTCTTAGATACGATTGTAGAAACAGAGAATTGAAGTAACAATCACCATGCATTTCAAAATGTCGTACTACTTCCACACCTTGGACCAGGAAACAGGAGCCTTTAGTCGTGGTTTAATCCCTGCATATTTGGGTGGCAAATACTCGACTATATGAACATCATCTTTCAGAACTTTGATGAAATGCCTCCAGTCGAAGATATCTTTAAAATCACTGCAAAAGTTATCAAAAATTCATCATTCAAGACATTAATAAAATGGAGGACATTCAAAATGCAAAATGTATGAGAATGATACCTTGGATCTGTCCAAAATGATTCATGATCAAGAAAAGGAAGAACCAGAGTTGCATTCATTATCTTCGCCACAGCCACCATATCACATATCTGAATGTCAAAGCAATAAATTAGCATTTGAAACATCACAGTCGGATGCAATTCCGTCTAACATAAGGAACTCTGTCAGAGAGCTAAACTTACTCCAGTTCTCATTTGATTCAATCCTCCATTCGCATGAACAAGAAGATAACCATTGGTTTTCTTATTGGTCCCTATACAAAGTTCAGAATTAATCAGGGAAAAATAAATTTAAGCATACAGATGAAAGCTTATCATCCAAAACTTCCAATAACAACAGTACTTATTTGATTCTTCGATCGAGCTATGCATTGGTAATAATTATCACTGTTGGGTTTTGTCCAAATTTCTGGAGTCTGTAAAAACAGTAAAAACAAATAAATTAGTCAAATAATCAAAATGAAAAAATTGGTAATTCCATTTCTGAAACAGTAACAGAAAATTCTATCAAGAAAAGTCAAAGACAACTTTGTAATATGAATGTTCAGACGCATGAATCAACACGGAAAAGGTACAAAGGAAAAGAACACAACGGGCAACTAATCATACGAAAGCAGCCACAAACAGTGTGTTTGGACTGGTCATGGCCACCACCAATATAAAATTCAATGCACCAGCTGCGATTTGCGACCACCCAAAATGAACATTAACATTTTCAAGACGTTTCGAAAAGTCCAAAAGCAAGAGAAGTTGTTACCTAATATACCAATAACCATTTCTATATAACGTAAAATAAAGGTAATAAAAAGTAAAACAACTAAATCCACATCAGAAATTAAGGTAAAAGATGAATTTCAGAAAAATTGTGATGAGGAAATATTTCTGCGTTACTTAATTTTGTTTGATTAAATCCTTTCGCAGTTAAAAACCTTTTACCCAAGTACTCCATTTTAAGAATTTTCTCTTACGTTCACTCTGTTTTCTGAGCAACCAAACAGATAGAAAATGGAAATTTAAAATAAGGGCATTATACCAGAGATTTAGCCATTCAAGGAAAAAAATATGTAGAATTTCAAGGACAGATTAAAATAAAGAGATCGATTTCTTCATTTACTTGGTTTTGTCAAAAGCAGTCCATTTCCCACTAAATGTAGTAAAATAATACCATATTCTTCATTTTCCTCCACTAAATGCAGCAACCAAACAGAAAATGAACGAAACTTGAAAGAAGAAAAAGATGGAAAAAGTTTGCATTATTTTCTTGAACTTACAGATATTTTCTCCAAAACTCGCCTCGGCATGGTTCTCTCATTCTCTTCTGCGAGAACTCGTTGAGCCCAATCGTCTTTAAAAGTTTGGAAAACCATAAGCCCTTTTTCTCTACCCTTCCCATGAATCTCGAAGTGATTATCCAGAAAGGAAACTTTCACAAACACGGAAATCACCACCAAGAACATAAACATAGCGATGACCTTACGGATCATATTCATCCCCAATCTCAAACTCTGCGCCATCGCCGCCGTCGAATGATACTTGTCTTGTATCTTATGCAGCAACGTCTCGGGCAAAAGGGAAAACCATTTCCTTCGAAACAGCCGATACCTGATCAACGGATGGTGAAAATGATTGTGATCATAGATATGGTTATGTCCGTGATTATATTGCCCATTAAAAAAGCCGTCAAAGCTGTTGTCTTCTTCATCAGATATGTAGTACGAATACTCGGTAGAATTATTCGATACTCTATCGACGTTATCTAAGAAATCTGAAATGCGTCTTCTTGTAGTTTTGGGACCACCTAATGGGCTACTGCTTAATGTGTTATTCGAGCCACCGGACGACATGAACTGCCGTCTGATCAAATAACAAGATTTTTTTTTTCTCTCAGAAAGTGAGGGAAACGGAGAGAAAGCGAGGTAACCGTCGGTCGAAAGTTTTTTGTTTTTTTTTTCCCTTATGAAATGATTTGTGCTGTCTGTCCCATCCCAAGACGAGAGAGGCCGAAATCGATGGAATATGTACCGGCAAGAGGTGTGAATATGACTTTGGTTTGGTTTGGTTTCAGTCGTGCTTCTATTTATAGTATTCTACTATCAACACAACAACTAACATGGGAAGTGGGAATTTTACTTCTTATTATTTTAACTTCTTCTTTTTTTTAATTTTTATTTAATTTCATCATAATATTGCTTTTAATAGTAGTTGTCTTTATGTTCTAAAGTTCGGGTAAATAGGAATAGGATTGTGTGTATTTTGTATTCTTATTAAGAAAGAGTGTCAAGTTATTAATTTGATACTCTTTTCTTTTTATATAATTTTATGTATTAAATAAAATATAGATGATTTTGAGATAAATTTTAATTGATTTATTTTTTATCCCTTTATAGGATATAGTATTAGTCAATTACACTTCTAAAGTACATAATATAACATAACAAAGGATTCTTTTTATCATTTTAGTAAATTATCGTATCCTTTAATTTTATTTAGTTTAAAAATCTCATTAGGTTAAATAATTATTTATTTTTCATAATTATTATTATTAATACAGAATTTTGTAAGTACATTAAACATTCGAACATATAGTAGGTCAAAAAAATCTTATATTATAAATCTCTACTTTAAATTTTTATGTTAATAATTAATTTATATTTTTATATTATGAGAACAAATTCTTCTTACGACCTAATAAATTCAAATATTAACGTGAGTACAAAATTTTACATCAATAATTATAATAATTTTATAATTATAATTATTTTTAAGAGTTACATATATTAAATTACGCTTATTTTTATCTAAATTTATGAATTAATCTAATGACATTTTTTAAACCTTAATAAAAAATTATATTTTTTATACCACTAGCATTAATAAAAAATTATATTTTTTATACCACTAGCATTATATATATATATATATTAAAAATTATAAATTACTATTAATTACTCTCTGTTTTCATAATAGTAATTTTTAATAA
>JAVXUL010000004.1:2554551-2564657 GCA_035590515.1 Trichilia minutiflora | reverse complement strand
TATATATAAAACCAGTAAATGTTAAAAAATATGTCCGTGTAAAGTGAATGATTCAAAGATAGAAATAAGATGAAGCAAAATTATTCATGGAATTAAAAAAATTAAAAAATTGTTGCCTATTCATGACCTCATTTAAAAATGAGGTCAGCTAAAATGAAATATAAATAAAACAAATTTATTAATGAATGTACTTAAATAAAACACATGTTAAAGTTTTTATATTTATTATTTATGATAATTTTTAATAATTTAATGGAGTGATTAATGATAAATTTCAATGTCTTCAAAAATATATCTTATCAATTATATTTATTATTTATAATAATTTTTAATATTTAATAAAATGATTAATGATAAATTTTAATGTATTAAAAAAAGTAACTTATCAAATATTGAATTTAAAACACTCGTTAATAAAATTTAAATAAAGATGGTTCAACACGTATGCATTGATGACATTTATAGCTATAACTTAGAAGTAACCTATGCTCAACCCAAGGAAAGGGAATTGGACGAAAATAGAAATATTATAATTGACAATTCAATGGTGATCTTCTTATATTCATTTATTTATTTTTAACTTACATCCTAAGTTAATTGCGTCTTAGTGATGAAAAAATGGTCAAATTCATAACATAAGATGATTTATTTATTAAATAAAAAAAAATTAAAAAGAAGAAGAATGTATAACACAAAACTCTTGCCATTAACAATAAAAACTTGAAAGTTGTATTTGGTACCAATTTAAAAATTAAAAAATAGTAAAAAAAAAAAACATGTTTAGTTGGATCTTTCGTAGAATGTATTTTTAGAAATGAAAAATATTGTTTTTAGAATTTTCAATTAAATAAAAAATAAAAAGTCGGTATTTTTATTATTTTAAAAAAATTGAATGTTCAAACATTAATTATAATTTTATCCTTAAAACAATTGTTCTGTTCATTTCTATAAAGACACGTGTCACACTTCTCAAAACCTTGCGTCTCCTAGGTTTGATCTACAGATCTCCCGCCCTGTCGGCTAATTATTTTTTTAATTGAAAAATTGATTCTCTGCCAATTCTCTTAACTGTTGGACTCAAATCACGGGGTATTCTTTGGTGCATAAGAGGAACAGAAATTTCTTATAGTCATCGGTTGATTTGAATCGTTGGATTTGGAATATGGATGATTTAGAGGGTGTTGAAGACGTGGAGCAGGATAGCATTTGAGATGTGAAAGTATGTTAATTGAATCGATAGTGCGGTGCCAATCATATGAACGAGTGATCACATGATAATTCAACGCGGAAAGAGAGAGAGAGAGAGAGGGGAAGCGAATCGAAGCAGCAGACTGTCAAGTATGCACGTTATCGGTTGTCGTTTTGTAATATTTGATTCGCGTGTCTGGTAGGCTCGAAGCGTTCCAATTAAAAAATATAAAATCAATTGAATTTCAATAATAAAAATTATAATTATGATTATGATAAATTAATAAATAAGTTACCAAAATTATTGATATTCAACTACTACGCACAGAAAATCTTTAAATATATATATATATATACACAGAGAAGAAGAAAAATATGAAGAGGTTCCATAATATAGTATTAGTCCATACTTGGCCTTAACATGATATTGTTATTTTATTATTATTTTTTAATAAATTTAAAAAATAATTATTGACTTTTTCTTGCAACAGTAAATCACAACGATATTTATTTAATTCTGTCAATTTCTTTTGTAACACGCACATTAGTAAATTAACAAACAATTAGAAGTTTTGAATGATTATTTTCCTATAACAACAAAACAAATCACATGATAAATGATAAATTAAAAATATATTCCTTAATTTGTTTCTAAAAAAATATTTAATATTTCTCAAAAAAATATATATATGAGGACATATGTGCGTGTAGGACATACACACACACACAACAAAGAGTGTATGTAGTACTTCCCAACGCATGTGATGTGATAGGCTGAAGAAACCTAAATATTAATAAATTAATATAATATAATATTAAAAACATAAATTAGCATCAGGATTTTAAAACCAATTATTCTAAATAATATGGCAATTATTTATTAAATACTAAAATTTAACAATTATTTATTACACATCAAATAATTTAAAGTAATTTTTTAGAATACGTAATGTATTGATTTTGAAACAAGTGTCAAGATGATCCATATTGGTTTCGACATTTTCGGCAGTTCCATCGAAAAGAGGGGCAAAGGACAGACCACGTCTAAATCAAAAGTCTAAGTCAACAAAAATAGGAAACATTTTTTCGTCTTGACAATAAGGAAAGGACTTGGTCTGACTGGGGGGGAGTGGTTGATGTGTATGTTTCAAAATTGTTTTTCTCGACGTTATTCGAAATTCGTATACATACATCCCGAATGAATTTTATTTTTTTTATACTTAAAAAATTTTAATCTATCTAATTTCTAATTTAATATAGGTGTTTAACAATCATATAATGAAAGAGTCCATTCAAATAAAATTCATAATATAATTTCTTAACAGAAAGAATGTTGTTAATTTGAAATCGAAGCCGATGCTAAAAATGAAACTTGCTTTATTCATTTTTCTTTTAGATGCTCACCAATATGCAGATTAACCTAAATTCTTTGTTATATTGTTTAGTCAAGAAAATCCCAAATAAGCCTCCTCCCCATTATTTTTTAACTTCCTCTTTAATTATGCAAAGAATAATATTAAACAGAATTTGGATACTCGTATACGAAAATTCTTAATAAAACCTCAATTGGTATTTTTATTTTTAATTTCAAGAAGAGTTAGCTAAATGGGAAGGAAATGTTCCATTCCATTCTGTTGTCAACAAAACGAAAGAAGCAAGGGGAAACTGTCCATGCGTACGCGGTGCGGTGATTGGGATGGGAATGGAGAATGGAAAATGGGCTTCCACTTGCATTCACATTAATTCTCAACGTTGTAATAAAAGCTTTTCTTCATGGTTCTTGTTGTGGTTGTGGTGGTCCAAGCACCAATCGTAGTCGAGGAATTCACAAAATTCAACAACTCTTGGCTTTATAGTTCCAACCTATCTGATTTTATTCCATTCCCACCGACACACTTAATATGTTTTTTTGTCATTCAATTAACTGCTGTTGGAAGAAAAAATATATATAAAATGTTTGGCCTCAAGCCAATGCCATGCTAGCTGTAAGAGTAGGAATCGTTGAAATTCTGGCTGCTACGGTCTTCATTACTTTATTGTTATATTTATCGATTTTCTTATCTTCAAAATATAAAATTTAGACTAAAGTTTAAGAATACCGTACTTGTATTTAACTTCAGAAAGTGAAATGGTTAAAATGTTGGTTAAGCACTCAACGCTCATTTTTATATCATACAATAATAGTACAATTTCAGGAATACTCATATTGATAAGCATTATGTTGAGCTGAGATGGACCTCTCTTCGGAAATAAATAGTTTTTTTGGGGGGAACGCCGTTCCATTAATAGAGCACAGAGGACGAATCCCCAACATTATGCTGGAATGGTGTTGAAATCAGCATTCTTCTTGGCGTGAATAGCATAAAAACGTTAAGGATCCCAATCCCATCATTTGCTTTTGCTTATCAGGTCACGCCGTCACGGTCCAGTGAGCTTGTTCCTACCATTATTATCAAAATCACTTTTTTAAACAATAAAAATTACATTTTTTATGTTTTTTAAAAGAAAATGTTTTCGATTTACAATAAAAATATTTAATCGTTTTTGATCAATTTTAATCAATTTTATTAATTTATAAAAATATTTTATTATTTATATATTATTAAAAATTCCGTTTTTACGTTCCGATTTTACGTTCCGATTTTTTAAATAAAAAATTATTTTAATTAAAATCACGTTTTTGACCATCTTGATCCGTGGTGATTAAATTAAATACTAGGAACTGGTACAATGCATAATAAAATAAATAAACTAAAATTTTTAAGATACGAGTGTAGGACGAATCCACGATACAATGCTGAAATGCCGTTGAAATCAGCATCAAAAACGTTAAGAATCCCATAATCCTATCATTTGCTTTTGCTTATCAGGTCACAGTGCACTGAGTTTTGTCCCAAGGTGGTGGTTAAATTAAATAGTTGGAGTTAGTACAATGCATAATAAAATAAATAAATTAGGATTTTTAAAATGCAAATATAAGATAATTCACCAACTAATACCTGTATAAATTTCCTCATGGTTAATGAATCAATATTTTTTGGAAGCTGATATTTCTGCAATGAGATTTCATGGTAGGAAGGGAAATCTAGGTGTTATCTCAACGGCATTCCGCAGCAATTCAGTGTTGCCAATTCAATCATCACACAACAAATGGAAAGAAAATCTTATCAATACAAGCCAAACACATATCAAAAAAATAAAATTACAGCCACTATCCATCGAAAAATCTGCCAACTTATTACCACTCACACAGAAAAAAAAAATTCACAATTTCGGTTGGAATAAATGACTATAGACTTAAATATCTCGAAGATGAGAACTGGATGATTACAATCTTTAACAACTCCAAGCAAGGACATACCCCCAACAAAATCTTGAGCGATAGAAGTCCTTTAAATACACACCACCCTGCTATTACCAATTATATAGAAACTGAAGGATTGACCACAATGAACCATGGTGACACGAGTCACTGGAACAACAGAAATGGTATGACTCTCACGTATAACCCTTGCAGTAGGAGGTACAGGAGCCCTTTCCACAATAACATCAGAAGAAAACTTGTTGAGGAAGAGTCAGCAAAAAAGGCAGGAGAGCACTGGTTCCACTGAGTGTTGCACAACTGCACTACTTTGGCTCTATGGAAAACCTCATCGGGGACAGAAGCTGCTCCACTTCTTGCACTTACTTTTCGAGTAGAAATTGTCTTCCTGTTAACAGAAAAATGGCTTTTCTCGTTAAGTATGCAGCTGAACAGTTTAAGGTTTCATTTGTTATTGAGGTGTTGTGACTTTAAAGCTACAGCATTGTGGAGTGAAAATAATAGATGTTAATAGAACACAAGTGAGTCTCCCTAGAAGTTGGTGTCTAAATACTTTTCAGATTTGCTTCCAAAGCACAGAAGAATCCCCACACTCGAAAACAAAGACTAAGGCAGGTAGATAAAATTATCCTTCCAGATACAAGTCCTCCAATCCCATGCTCCCCAAGTAACCAGGGATTAAATACGCTGATGGTCTTCCAATCTTCAAGTATGTGTAACTGTAATATGAATTATCTTTCTCCAACAAAAGTAATATGAATTATCATAATGACTAGGTATACACTCACCATCTAACAACGGCAACACTGTGTGTCAAGAGAGAACCTGTTCCGCCACATGTCCTGCATTTTATTAATCCACAAGATCCACAAGTTGCACAAAGAATCTTTCCCTTTCCATTGCATTTTGTACATCTGCAGAGAAAATTATTAATAAAAATGAGTAGAACAAAGACATTATTGAAAGGCACGAACTACTATGTTGATAACTATCAAGATCCAACAACAGTGAAGTTATCATCCATCAACATATTCAGTCAGAAAATTTATAACCTACATCCAAGATGCAGCATTTTGCACTAGTTTTGTTCATGATAAGGTAGCATTTAACACTAATGCTCCACACAATATGATGGTTAACATGACAATAATTCATGGTTAAAGAACACTTATTACTCTGATCTAGATGTTGGAGCTCAAAATGTAAGACGATATGGGTTGTATAACATCATTGCAGACAAAGTATCAAAGGGCAAAATACTGACATTGTGTCAGATCCATCTTTATGAGCTATTAAACCCCTTCCATAACAATTGGAGCATTGAGACATCTGGTTTTCCTTATAAAATCCAGGCTCTTGATCTGCATGGCAACTGGGACATACAATATCACCTCATCCGGCACAACCTGCATATGAATTCAAGTTCAGCATTATAGAAAGAGGGGGAACCGTGTACTAATCTTGTAGCCTTGATCATAAAATATACTGCTTTTGTAAGAAGCAATAAAGTGAACTAATGGGAAAGGGTGATAACAAATGGCAAGAAGTAAACAAATAAATTCAATACAACATTCAATTCTGAAAATTGTGTTGTCAAGTCCATAGAGAGTCTATTGTTTCAAGATAATTACCAGAGCATTTCTCAAGGATTTCAGAATCAGGAACTTTCACACACGTTTCTTGATGAGGTACAAATAGAACAGGGAACTGTGACCTCAGATCCAGTTCCCAGGTGCCCAGTGCAGGCCCATTATCCTTCCCATCAATGTAGCTACCAAGATAAGGCTGTGTTTCTTTTATAGTTTCCCTCTCCCCTATGAACGTTTCAAGAGTTCCCACATAAACAACACAATCTTCAGCCGCCTGAATCTTCCATGTCCAAGCTAGATGACTTCCCCAAAAGCAACGTTGACCAACATGGTCAATGAGCAACTCTCTTATCTCTACCTCATCCAATATTTGCCTATATAAAGATCATTCATTTAATATAAAGCTGGTAGCCTTACAAAAATTTGTTGAATCTGATAAAAATATCATGACAAATAGCCATCATCTAACTAAACATAGACATATTGGTAACCTGAAATATGGTTAAAAACTCTTGACAAAACCTACCCTTTATCCTCCACATGCAAGATGACTCGTGGCCAATGAGAGAAATGCCATAAGAAAATATCCCAAGTTCAACCTGTCCCCACCCACGAAGGGGGAGTGAAGAGGGGAGTAACAAAAAAAAATGCATATCAATACAATTGAATCCTTTCAACTTCTTTACAAATTTCCATCTTTAGTTCCTGGAGCCTAATAAATTTTTTTCACATATTTTAGAAGTTCGCTAAATAGTTAAACACTCACAAATTTGCAGAAAATCAGGTAAAACCAAGACGGAAGAGGTCGTATTTAATTAATTGCAAATAATAAAACTGAAAAAACTGTATACACTGGATTCTATAAACAATGTATATTTTCTCTTGTGCAGGATTACAAAAGAAGGTCCGGTTAATCCTTGAAACATAGATAGCAAATCCCATTTGAAGCAACAAAGTTTCTCAGCATTCCCTTTGTGGAAATGATAAAAAACGGATAATAGAAAAGGCTCACTAAAACTCTTGATAATGTCATGTTTTAGAGGATAAGAACAAAATTATCATCGCAAATCCTGATATCATAAAGTTGGCTGTCTTGTAAAACTAGTTAACACTACAACATCAAGTCAGCATTGGTGCTCACTTTCATTAGTAACAAAATTTTAGGCTTATATTTCAACAAACAAAGTCTCAAGAAGCCAGAAGAACAAATAGACCAGCACAAATAGAGCTTTTTGAAGTACAATTCTCTTAGTAGAACTTTTCAAAAGAGCTGTTAACCAAATGTTAACGGTTGTTTAGTTGTCAAGTGCATCTTCTAATAAAAATTGTGTAATTACATTAAGTCATATTATTAGAGAAATGAATTAAAATTTTTGAGATAGAGCTAAGAATATTTAAGACAATTTAACCTTTTAAAAAACCATGAAAAACCTCTACCCCATAGCCTAAAATTTGGGCTTCTTCCAGTAAAGTCTTTAATTATCAAAAACTCTTCTCAAATGACAAAAGAAAATTTGGGAAGAGCTTTTGACATTGAGCTCTTTTTGCCAGAAATCATATGAACTCTCTAGAAGGAGAGAGGAAAGAGCAAGAAAACCAATAAAGAGAGCTTGAAATCTTAGACTACCAAAGCATGTCACAATCACAACATTGCAACACAAGACAACTTACAACAATATTAGCATCCTATGTTATTACAAGATTCTCATGTTGTATCATTAGGAATAAGCCTAAATGTTGCGGAAGTTTACCTAAATCCATGATGTTGTTCTAAAACTACAAAGTTTTGGCTAGGATCTTCCAAGGTTGAATACAGAGATTAGGATTCTCTTCTATTCATAGAACGACAAAACACTTATGGGACCATAACCTTAATGGTACAAGAAACCCTAAAGTATTGGGTAGTCCGTACTTGTTTTTATCTGATTCATCATAGAATAAAAACAAAACTCGATCTCTATACACTATAAAATCCATACTTAATTGGATACATTAAAAGCCAAATTACTTAAACAATATCAGATCATTTAATTGGGTTTAACTTAATTATGACAACTTATAATACATAATTATTAACACAAATTAGCATATATAATTTAATTAAGATTCAACAATCTCCCAACACCGCCACCTTCCACATGCCATCACTGTTGACAAGCTTCCTTTTACTGTTTGACAACATATGCCTCATGACTAGCATCCAACCTTCCTGCACGTGATGCCGATGCCGTGGTTGAATGATCGGAATTTTGAGATGGTTTGCCAACGAAAATCATGGTTTGCATGTCGGTGGTAGCTGAATATTTATTTTCAAGAGTTTTCATGCTATGCATACTGTGTACCATTATTTTCATACACTGAACTTAATTGATTTACACAACCACAAATCATAACAATCATATTAATCATGCATATATCTAAATATTTATTAAAAAAACTTGAACAAATATGCATGTACCATAAAAAAATTAAACCATAAACATATTCTAAAACATTTAATTATAATAATATACATATATTTGTATCTAAAAAATTTAACTGAATAATACA
The DNA here is from genome assembly GCA_035590515.1 of Trichilia minutiflora. NCBI lineage: Eukaryota > Viridiplantae > Streptophyta > Magnoliopsida > Sapindales > Meliaceae > Trichilia > Trichilia minutiflora. Next base: position 2,556,008 of record JAVXUL010000004.1, on the reverse strand, counting down.
AATATGTATATATTTTACATATTCATTGAAAAAAATAACTTTTTTTTCGATGATTCAATACGAATTGACTCTGATACTACTTGTTGTTGCTATATTCTCATGTTGTATCATCGGGAATAAGCCTAAAGGTTACGAAAACGTACCTGAATCCATGATGTTATTTTGAATCTGCAGAGTTTCGACTGTGAATCTTCTAAGACTGAATACAGAAGTTAGGGTTATCTTCTTTTGATGAGATGATAGAATAGTACTTTTTTATATTAACCTAAGACCATAACTCTAATGAATACAGAAAAAAATTAAATGACCAGGTAGCCTATATTACTTGTTTCTACCTGACCCATCATAGAATAGAAACAAAGTTTGCTCTCAACACATATTAAAATCCATATTTAATTGGATACATAAAAGCTCAAATTACTTAAACAATATCAAATTTAACTTAATTATAATAGTCTCTAAAACATAATTATTAACAAATATTAGCCCATATATTTTAATTAAGATTCAGCATCCTAATCTAATCATGCAAGCTTTACTTAAAATCAGTATTCAAATCTAACAAACAACTCACAAAACACGTAATTTATGATACAATTCAACTCTAATTCAATCCAGGCCTTACCCCCGAAATTCATTTGTGTTTCCACCATAATCTCCTCCATAGTATCCACCTTGATATACAATAGCTTGCTCTGCAAAAGACATACACCATCAATGGATGAAAATAAAAGCACATTAACAAATAATTAATAAGCTCAAATAAAATGTCGAGTACGATGCACGGACGTTGAGGATTGGGCTCTGGCGAACTGATCAAGGGAGCATGAATCGACGGCGGGTAATGATCAGAAAACCCTGCAGCCGATCGAATTTCATCAACGCTAACTTCTCAGTTCCCGCCAAGGAAGCAGTGGGAATAACAGAATTTGTTCTTCGCACGTGCTGATAGGAGCTCCATCTTCCGCTCTCTTTCTCTCCCGATTCACTTCTTCACAACAAATCAAATAATATCACAGAAATGAAGATCGCAACTTCGAATTCAAAATCCAAAATAAAATTAAAATGAAATATCGGTTTGGCGTACCGAATCTTCCATCGTTGTAAGCTCGAATTGGCAGTGAGAAGTAAGAGGGAGAATTTAACGCGTGAATTTGCTTAGTCAGGAAGAACTTGAGTATTTCTGTCGCTGTGTGCGAGATTTGCTTCCCTAAATTTAATAGGCTGCTGCAGGTCCACACGTTAGAGTCTAAACTCTTCGTTACTTCGAGTAATAACATTTAGGTTACTAATTTTTCATATTGCAAAGAATGAGTACTTTTGTCGTTAATTGGTATGAAATACATCCTGAAGGACCTGAACCGCCACTGAAATTACCGGAATACCTTCGTTATGTTGAATTTTATATACCCGTCGTAGCGATGAATTTGAGACTATGATTGGATGAATGATTTAGT
>JAVXUL010000004.1:2519939-2540183 GCA_035590515.1 Trichilia minutiflora | reverse complement strand
ATTTTAAATATTTTATTATTTATATATTATTAAAAATTCCGTTTTTATGTTCCGTTTTTACGTTTTGATTTTACGTTTTGATTTTTTAAATAGAAAACGATTTTAATTAAAATCGCGTTTTTGATAACCTTGGTTATCGTAATGATTCTAAACTCAGCAGAGTTAATTCTATACTTTTCATATAATATTTGCAGAAATTATTCGTAATTGATATTCTGATCTATATAACAAGGCATTATCAATCTGTCATTATATACCTCATCGTTATTCGGTGTGGATTTTATGAATCTCTATATCAAGTAATGATTATCAATGTTTCTGTCACAATTATAATCAAATATATAATAATATTAAATATACATTTTTGAAATAATAACATATACAAAATAAAAAAAAATTAAACTTTTAAAATTGAAGTAATATCTAATAATACTCATTATTATATTTAATAATATCAGCTAATTAAACATAAATTAATTTATTATTAAAATAATTTTTTAATTTAGGAAATAATTAAATTTTATCTAAAAATATAATATAACATGTTAACTTATAGTTAAAAGGAAAATTTTATCCATGATATATATTATTTTTATTATATTTATTATCAATCAAATTTAATATTTAAAAATAAAAAATAATAAAAATTTTATATCAAGTCATACTTTCCAGTGTAAGCACGCTAACAAATGTTTTGTGTGCTAGAAAATGTATACAGTATATTAGAAAGTGCACTTTTTAGTGTATTATATGTTAAAAAATGTATGTGTTATGTGCTAAAATATGTACTTCTTAACGTATAGCACGTTATAAAATATTCTTCAATAATTTTTTTTTCGTAGATTCAATCATAATACGTATTAAATTCAATTAAATATCTATCAATATATAATGTATTATTAAAAAAAAACAGTTAAGTTATAGATAAATTTTAGATAAATCATTCATTTATTGTTTATTTTTCGAAATTAAAAATAAAGCAAAATATTTTTAGTAGTAACCTGTAAATTTGTGTACGAATTTTAACAATAGAAGCAATAGAAAAAATGACATTTTCGTTTATAAATATTCAAATTGATTATATTTAGCTAAAAATTTTAAATATAATTAATTTTAAACAGTAATTATTTTTTATTAAATCCCAATTTCCTTTTTAGCTTAATTTACTTCTTCGCAAAAGCGATATAACCCCAACCGTCGACTATATCTCGCTGTACGCCGTCGTTTCCGTCGCTCATCCATCCCGGCAAGGCGCTCTTTGGTAAAAGAATACAGTCCCGAATCTGGCCGAAATCTCAAGAATCTACCGATACTGGCACAGTCTCGCCTCCGCTGGTAAGCTTTCTCTTTATCTGCCCCTTATAAATTACACCTCTGAGCATTATCATCACGTTAAAATCTTCATTCACATCATCTTACGGCTTTCGCGACTCTTAAGACTTCCAGATTTTAGAAGTTCTTATTAAATTCTTATTTTTCGTGTTATAAAGTGACTTCTGGCTTTCTGGGTTTAGTCAGCATAACTTATCCTCGGTATGATATAAATAGTATATTGTGCTTGTAGTCTGATTAGAGTTTATTACTGCTCATTGTTTTTCTTTTTTACTTGCCAATTATTACAGGAGAAAAAATAATTAATTTGGGTAGATTTAGTTTGAAGCTTATTTTAATTGTGTGAGAGACAGACTATAGAGTTGAAAATGCTTCAAATTCGGCTTAAAAAGATTCCATCATCGGAAGGTGTTGGTGGGGTGAAGCCCTTGCCGGTGGAGACCGTGACAGTTGCGTGTCCCGATCATCTTGTTCTCGCAGATCTTCCTGTAGCGAAGGGTATTGGTGCAGCAACGTCTGCTTCCCTTGTCAAGACTGTTGGGCGAAGATCCCGTCGGCAACTTGGTGAGCGAGTCCATTTTTGTGTTCGTTGTGATTTCCCGATTGCTATCTATGGACGTTTGGTATGTTCTAAACATTACTGCTTGCATCTCTGTCACTTTTTAGATTCCGTGTTCCGTAAATCTTTTATTATCATGAAATGTTGGGTTGGCCATGGTGCTAATTTAAGGTGCACTTCATATAATATACAGAAAGGAAATAGCATGTGCAATTTTTCTCTATAACATCAACTATGCAACCTCGGTTTTGATAGTCAAGTGTCTTCCGTGGATAAATGGTGTGAACTAGAAGGATAATTTAAATGAGAAGAACAATAGAAATGAAATGTTTGAGCCCCGTGGGAGGATGTTTAGGAACCTTATAATCTACTATATCTTATTTGTTGGTGCTAAGTTGTAATCCATATACATGAATCATGCATGACTGCCTGTGTTGTTAGTAGAGGGGATAATTCACTGAATAATCTTATCTTTTGTACAAGCGAACCGTTCATTTAACTTCCCAAATTTGCTGCAAGTGTTTTAGTAATTTGTATGCTAACACTTCTATATTTTTACAGAATCCTTGCGAGCATGTCTTTTGTCTTGATTGTGCCAGGAGTGATTCAATATGCTATCTGTAAGGAAATTTCAGATCTTTACATTTTTAAATTAATGGGCCTTCCTGATATTATCAATGCATTTATTGGTATTACTCAGTGTTTCTGGATAACTTCCTTTTGTATGTTCACTTAGAATTTGAAACCGGGGTTGAGTCATAAGGACTATGAATTATGTTTCCTTTTGCTAGTTTTTGGGGTCAAAGATGGCTTTATCAGTGAAATTAAACTTGGTGTTGTCATAGGTTGGATCGAGGGGTCTCTCATAAGTTGACTCCCATCCCCTATGAATTATGTTTCCTTTTGCTAGTTTTTGGGGTCAAAGATGGCTTTTTTAGTGAAATTAAACTCGGTTTATTCATGAAGTAGTGTAGGTAGAAATGTAGATCAAGTGGGTTTTCACGTGGATTCAAATTACCCCGAAAAGCTAAATCAAATCCGAGATAGGACCTTGACCTAATACTTATACTAATTATAGAATTAAAGGAATTTTGAAACAAAGCCCCCAAAGAATAATAATCAAGTAAAGAACCATAGATACAAATAGGGGTGGGCAAATGCGGTTTAGATCGATTTGAGATAAAATTTCAAATCGAACCGCATATTGCAGTTTGAAAATAAATCAATTCAATCCAATCCATTAACATATTACAAATCATTTCAACTCAAACCGCAAAGTGCGGTTTGAAGTGGTTTAGATTTACAGTTTGGACTATATTATAAAATTAAAGATATAATAATTGATTATTATTAATTCTATAATCTCTCGTTAACATTTAAGAGCAAATTTTGTGAATAATTTCTTTTTAACCCATTCATAGATAATTTTTCTTTATTAATTATTATTATATGAAAGATATAAAGGTAAAACATATATAATTTGAGATAATAAATAAATAATAATAAAAATTTTATAAGATAATATTAAGAGATTTGATTTGTGATTTCGCGGTTTGGAATTGATTCAATCCACAATCCAAACTGCGAACAGCGGTTTGAAAAATATCAATCCGCAAGTTGATCCACAAATTTTTCAAATCGATCCAAATCGTTAATTTTAGCGGTTTGGATTGGATCGGTTTAAAAATGCCTACCCTTAGGTATAAATTGATGGAAAGGAAGACGCGATACTCAAAAAAGAGATTCTTGAATAATAAGTCAAGTTTTGAACACTGCAAGAACGAAACAAAAAACTCTTAATTTTACTATTTATGATACTGTTCAAATCTCTCTAATTGAAATAAAACATACCTTTATATAGACAACTAATATAATTTCTAAGACATAAGGATTCCTAACCTTAAATGAATTCTAATTGCTATAATTCCTAAGACATACTTATTCCTAACCATAAATGAATTTTAATTACTTAAAACTTTAAATAACTAAATAAATAAAAGACTTTGGGCTTAGTTAAACAATTGTCCAACCCAAATAACAATTAAAATGACATCTTAATAATAAAACTAACCTAACTAAAACCCATAACTCACCCAATTAAGTTAATCTTGAACTTGAATTAAATTAATCAAGTCCTTTGCATCAATCCTTGATGGTCGTGCTTCCATTCTATTCCTTGATGCTTAAATCAACCCGTTCATCGCTTTATTCATTGATTTGGACCTAGCTCTTGTAATTAGCCTCTTATTGATGGGCAAAGGATCATTTGATTTCTCGGTGTGCTAGTTGAGTTCTCATCATTCCCCCTCTCTTCAAAATGATTTGTCCTAAAATTCGCACCAACTATTTTGAACTTGTGGGTTTTGTCTATGTCGAGATGAACCATTTAAGAAAAGGATCATTCTTTCTTGGTTGCAACTAGAAACGCCTTTTAACCTAAAATATTTCTTCCACCTATGCACCCAATTCCCAACTCTAAATTCAAAAACAAGCCTTTTAAATGTTATACTGGCTTGAATGGAATATTGTTTAAGCCTGCTCCCTTTCTCTCGCTTGAATCGCACATTCTTCTTCACTATGTGTAAGCGCACAACTTCCTTGAGGAACAAATCAACTATGTTTGTTGTATCATCCGTCTTAAGGCGAGTAATGAAGTGTGTCATCTTTGCAAATCTTTGAAATAATGCAACCACAATATGTCTCATTAGGCACTTCATAGATTCATGCTTGGTGTGACCATCAAATTCCTTCATCAATAACCTTTCTTTCACAACTTTAGTTAGCGGGGTTGCAATGGTGCTGAAATCCTTAACAAACCTCCGATAAAAGCTAGCTAAGTCATGAAAACTTCGAACCTCAGACACACTAGTAAAGATTGACCATTCTTTGATTGTTTTGACCTTCTCTTTGTCAACTGATATTTCATTAGTTCAAAAGACATAACCTAAGAAAATAATCTGATTTGTACAAAATGAACACGTCTTAAGGTCAACGTATAATTTCTCCGTTCTCAGCACATTTAACACACGATGTAAATGATCAATATGCTCGTCTAAACTTTGATTATACACCAAAATGTTGTCAAAGTAAACAACCACAAATTTACTAATAAAAGCATGTAAAATATGATTCATCAATCTCATAAAAGTATTAGGTACATTCGTTAATCCAAAAGGCATAACTAACCACCCATATAATCCATGTTTTGTTTTAAATGCAATTTTTCACTCATCACCCTCTCTTATCCTAATTTGATGATACCCATTCTTTAAATCAATTTTTGAAAACATGATAGAGAACTATGCAATTCATCTAATATATCATCTAATTTAGATATGGGATGCCGATATTTTACAATGATTTTGTTGATTACACGACAGTCAATGTAAATTTGTCATGTTTCATCCTTTTTAGGCACAGGTAACATCGGAATAGCACAGGGACTCATGGTTTCTCTCACATATCCCTTTGTCATGAGCACTTTAGCTTGCCTTTGTAGTTCCTTCGACTCCTCGGGATTACTCCTATAGGCTGGTCGATTTGGAAAAGAAGCTCCAAAAATGAAATCGATATGATGCTTAATACCTTTGATTGGTGGCAATCCATTTGGAATATCTTTGGGAAACAAGTCTTCAAAATCCTACAAAAGAGATTTAACAACATTAGACAAAGAAGAGTTAAGTTCGTTAGCATTAAAATAAGCTTTTTTGTGCAGAAGCATAAGTACAGGCTGTTTTGCAAGATACACTGTTCTTACATCACTCACTTTAGCAAAGACTTTTTTTTTTGGAGAAATCACTTTAGCAAAGACATTCACTGATTTTTGCTCTTTTCTTTTAACACTCGCTTTCTTATGCATCTTCTTTCCACTCTCACTCATTGTCTCACTAGCGTGTTTGCTTTCAACTCTCTTTTTCTTTTCCCAATTTGTGCTCTTTCTGAACATTCATTTGGTCTTCATACACTTGTCATGGACTCAAAGGAACAAGAGTGATTGGTTTTGCATTTTTTACAAATGAATAACAGTTTTTATAACCGTCATGTGCCACACACATGTTAGATTGCCATGTTCTTTTTAATAATAGATGTCTAGCTTGCATTGGAACCACGATGCAAAGAATCTCATCGTTGTATCGACTAATAGATAAAGGTACTAGCACTTGCCTATTTACTTTCACTTCTCCATAATCATTCAACTATTGCAATTTATATGGTTTTGGATGCTTTGTAGTAGATAAATTTAATTTCTCCACCAACTCTATGCTAACAACATTTACACAACTACCACCATCAATAATCTCACTACATACTTTATCTTGGATATGGCATCTCATGTAGAATATGTTTTAACGTTGTACTTCATTCTCTTTCTTACAAGTTCAAAGCACGACGAGCTATAAGTAACTTACCATACCATCCACGGGGTACTCCATAAAATCTTCATCATCTTCCTTTAGTGGAATGGATTCATTATCATATTCTCTTTTGGTCTCTACAACACCATTATACTCATCTTCTATGACCTCCCTCGGCCAAGTATGTCGCTGCTCCCTTTGCAACTCGGTTATGATAGCCTTTTGTTTAGCCATATGCTCTCTTATCTCCTGAAACCTCAAATCCCTCTTTTTAAATTGTTGTTGCGTCGCTTTGAGCACAAATGAGTTATCCATTCTTTCCTCCTCCATTCTACTCTTATCTCTACTAGATGACATGATTAAAACTTGTAAATCAGAGTTAGAATAAACAATCTTGCTGCACCCCTCATGTGTTTGCACTCAACACTCGTGTTTGCACACAAATTGATCAAGTAAATACTCACTTCCCTCTTTAGTTTTTTATACGAACTAATTCAAACTAAATTAGAGCACGCCTTATAGTAAATCAATTCTCAATAAATCAAAATTCGAACAATGGACACGAAAGAATAAATAAATATTGAAATAATGATTAGAAAAGAGATGCTAGACGCTAAGCAATTATGATTAGTGAATTAGAACACAAAACCCTTAGAGAATTTACGGCAAAAGTATTTTCCTTATGCGATTAGGTAAATCTCAATTTCAATAATTCTGCTTGTTCTTTGAATTTTTTTTTCTTCCCTTTTTTTTTTTTTAATCAAACATAATGCATGGAATTAAACAAGAACAGAATAATTACGAAGCTAAATGGATTATTATTATTTGTTTTGAATATCTATATAACGAATGGAAAATTAGTGTTTAGTCTAGAAGAAAAAAAAAAAATGAAGTAATCTTAAGATAGACAAACCTAATTTAGAATCGAGCTTTAATACCAAGATGATGCAAACCTCAAGGAAAGCAAGAGGACCTACAACACATTAAGATTTCATAATTCCTGAAAAGCTAAATCAAATTCGAAATAGGACCGTGATCCAATACTTATATTAATTATAGAATCAAAGGTATATTAAACCAAAGTCCCCTCAAGAATAATAATCAAGTAAAGAACCATAGGTACAAATGGATGAAAAGGAAGACGCCACACTCAAGAAAGAGATTCTTAAATAATAAGTCAAGTTTTGAACACCACAAGAATAAATTCTTGATAAGTTCTAAATTCTCAAAAGAACAAAACGAAAAACTCTCAATTTTAGTATTTATAATACTGTTCAAATCCTTTTAATTGAAATAAAATATGTCTTTATATAGGCAACTATTATAATTCCTAAGATATAAGGATTCCTAACCTTAAATGAATTTTAATTACTGTAATTCCTAAGACATAATTATTCCTAACCCTAAATGAATTCTAATTATTTAAAACTTTAAACAACTAACTAAATAAAAGACTTTAGGCATAGTTAAACAATTGTCCAATCCAAATAACAATTAAAATAACATCTTAATAATAAGACTAACCTAACTAAAAACCATAACTCAGCCAATTAAGTTAATTCTTGAACTTGAATTAAATTAATTAAGTCCTTTGCATCAATACTTGATGGTCGTGCTTCCATTCTGTTCCTTGATGCTTGAATCAACCTGTTCATCACTTTATGCAGTGATTTGGACCTAGCTCTTGTAATAAGCCCCTTACTGATGGGCAAAGGATCATTTGGTCTTCTCGTTGTGCTAGCCGGGTTCTCATAAAAAATGAGAAGTTCCATGTTTTGATAAGGAAACTTCTGAAATTGTCCTTGTTGCCCTTCAGTATCCTTGCTGCTTGTTTATAGGTGAGTTAAGATGTAAAGTTCTCTTCGCAACAATAACCTTTTAGTGTGGTGCATCCCTATGAGGTTTAATTTTTGTTGGTCTATCCAAAAGAGGAGGATATTCTTTAAATCTTAATATTTTACTGGACCGAATATCTTATGTAGTTTATTAGACTTAAATTCTGAGAAAGCATGTGTTTGTATACTTATAATAAACAAATGATGCAAGGACGGGCAGTTTGCTGGATGTTTATATGTGTAACATTGGTGCTCAAACATATTTGATCACTGGTTAAATGAGTAAGGAATACAATAAGCATGCTTTATTGAATGCAGATGTGATGAACGTATTCAGAAGATCCAGACAATCAAAATGATGGAGGGTCTCTTCATCTGTGCAGCTCCGCACTGTCTCAAGTCTTTCCTGAAGAAAACAGAATTTGAGTCTCATATTCATGAGAGCCATGCTGACCTTCTTCAGCCCAATGCAGAGAAAGAAGACGGTAACGAATCAGAGAGTCAGAGTTCCAAACAACCTACAGCTTCAGAATCCTCTATTCGAGCTGCCCCAAGGCCTGTCTTTTCACCTGGTTCAAATTCCCAGCTTAATGATCGAGAAGACAAAGCCCGTCGGCATCAAACTAGAGAGCAACCAACACCAAGGTCAGCCATGCTACCAAAGCCTCCACCTGTCTTTGGACAAGCCCAAAATTACACCGATTCCCAGCCTGATGGCAGCCTTCCCCCAGGATTTGATAGGCCGGGTCCCCACAACAGTTTCCAACAGAGTTTTGATATGCAGGGTACTCCGCAACAGGATTCTAACCAACAGCAAGGACTTTTATCAGAGACCCAATTTCCTGAATACCCTCCTGTGCATTCCATGCAACCACCTAATTTTGTTGTGCCCATGAATTCAAACCCCTTGTTGACACCTCCATTTGGTGTCCCTCCTTTCCCAACTGAAGGATCGCAACAGTTTTATGCTACTCCTTTTGGGACTTCGAGACCAGATTCACTACCAGAAGTTGGATCAGAACAAGCATCGTTATTGGGTTTCCCACCAGGCCCACCTGGGGGTGTAAATTTCCCTGCTGGTTTGCCTCCGCTCTGGAGCCCTGGGCCCGCAGGTGTGCCTTATGAAGTTCCAACAGGTGGTCAAGTAATGGCTGAGGGTTTTGGGAACATGTTAGATTCTCAAGGAAAAACAGCATTCTATCAAGGTTATGCTCAAAATCCTGGAGGTTTACGCATGATTAATCCTCTCCTACCACCAGGCAATAAGGGGATGGAAGCTGTGCCAGGCAGTAGTGCGATGGATCCCAGGGATGGCAAGGGTATATTGACACCACCACCCATGTCGCTTCCACCGCCACCTCCACCTCTGCAGTCCCACTTGTCACAGCACAAAAGAGGTAAGTACTACTCAGGTGATATGGATCATGACGGTCAGGGCTTCGGCTGGCCATATGAGAATCGTGATGGCTTTGGAAGCAGCCAGGACTAGGAAAATTACGTTTTTGCTGCTTATGGAATGTAATTTCTGCTAAACTTGTCACTCTGATCGGTTTGCCCGATGGGCCCTATATTAACTCTGCTCCGAGTTCATTCTGGTAATGTTTTTCTCTTAGAGGCAATTTCGATTTGTTTATTAAATCTAATTGGGGATAGAACTCGTGGTCGCTTCATATGAGCCAAAAGTTTACCATAATTTATAAGACATTTACCAAACTACGTAGACGGATCTAATATAAGTTCGAAACAGTTCTTTTCTTCATTTTGGAAATGTTCAATTTTCGGATTTATAAACTACAAATAACTCACTTGCCAAGCTGTGTTTTTACAGATTTCTTTTAAATCCTATATCTTTCCTGTCAAAATTTCTCACCACTCTGAAAATAAACAAGAGACCATTTACAAATAACCTGCATTTATCGACACCCCTGAAGCACAATAACAAAACAATCCAATCACATGCCCCTCCATTAACATTCCCCAGCTCATTGCAAAAGGAAACAAAATATCAGAACGGAATGAAGACGGTCATGAAGAAAAGTAGAAATCAACTTAGCTTCTGCTTTTCCAAAATCCAACTGCGGACTTTGCAGAGAAATTCCTTATCAATTTTTGCATACAACTGCTGAAGTTTCATGTATCCCATTAAAACATATTTATCAATATAATCTTCATATCTCTCATACAATGCTGGAAGTGTAAGAACAATCACAAGACCTGCCGCAGATAAAATGGAACTTAAAATTCAGATCCTACAAATATTTCAGATTTATTTTGTAATATATATTAGGAAACTAAAATTATGCAAATAAAAGTTGAAACTTACTGGTGTATCCCAGTGTAAGAAAATCAGCCAAGCCACCAACAATGGAAATTGACCACAAGTACACAGCTACTTTGAAGAACAATCTTGAGTTCTTTCCGAGGGCAATGTCCTGGGAAACTGAGAGCAAATCATTTATGCTTGTGCGAATGAAAGTTGCCACTTCATTTACCATTTCTTCTGATAAATGCAACTCTGGAAGTGGTGGAGCAGGTCTGTTCAAGATAGAGAAAAGTTTGATGGAGTCGCAATTTTCCAAAACATTTGCAGAGGCATAAGGTATGCATGCATTCACAGAATTGAAGAATCACAGAAACTGATTATATTTCGTTAATGAATCATTACCTTATGCTAACCTATCTATCTATCTGTCTATCTACACTCTTTATTTAGCTCATGGCTCAAAAGTGTACAAGAGTATCATCATAACATTCAGTATTTTGTAGATAAAACATAATTCTGATTATTTTGGGTCCAAATTCCTTTTAATATCAAAGCACTCTATTCTCAAAATATAGAGCAAAGTTCATTGATGACATTGAGAAAGTTGACATCTAAGTTAAATCTCTCTTTAAAATATCCAATGATTTTTCAATGGGCACAAAAGAAACCATCTGCAATGACTGGCATTTAAAAATCAAGCCAGATTTAAACACTTAAAAAGACACATTGTAAATGATCAAATGCATAACCCAAGCACTCTCTGCCACTAGGGAATTATTAAACCATCTTAAACTCAACTGAAGAATAGATAATGCAAGAAGTAAAATGCTAATGTGCTGTTTATCTTATGTTTCACAATTTCTTAGTATGTTACCGATTAAGAATTGCTGCAGATTTTGCCCATAGGAATAAAATGGCAATGAGAAGGAGTAGAACACTAGAGACAAGTGACAACAGAGTATAACCAGATCTCTCAAACACAACCCAAGCAGCTAAAGTCACCGACAATATCCCCACAGTTGCATTTTTTTGCCGCCAGAGAATCACATCTGCAGCTGTTTAAACAAAAACGAAAATAAACAACCAATCCAACTCTCAATCCATTTAACTAAGATCAAATATTGTCATTAGACAAGAAAAATTCCATCTCTTAATATTCATAAATGTCTATATGCAGAAGATAAATTTTATCAATGCAAAACAATTCACATTCTACAATGTAAAGTCAGTTCTACGATCAAAGATCGTCGTTAGACAAAAGATAAATTCCATCTATTAATATTCGGCTATGTCTATATACAGAAGATAAATTCCATTAATGCAAAATCAATTCACATTCTACAATGCAAAATCAACTGACTTACTCTTACTATTCAATCTTTAACTTAACATCGAGAGGAATATTGGATCATGAATGGTTGAAAGGGTAAACATACGAATCTTGACTTACCAAGACCACCTCCGAGGATTTCATGAACACTTGTTTGTCTGTTGAACAATCGATCCGATGAATCCATTTCAAAAGAAACTGAAAACAGACAGTTCAATTCAGATCCCTAAAATCCCAATAACAGATATTTTTTAGATGATGCTCAGAAAAAAGAAACAGCATTAGCTTCTCTTGGCCTTATATCTTTTACCTCTTATTTATTTATTTCTCCTTAGACATTTTAGTCCCATGAATATAATATTATATGGGTGACTATTAGAAGTTGAAAAAAGGTACGGTTGGTGAGTAAGTTTCCAGCTCAAAAGCTAAATACTACTGATAACCTTTTTTTATTCTCTTTTCTTTTTCTCTCATTTTTTTAAAAATTAATATAAAATAATAATACATTATACATTGTCTATGTCTAAAAACTTATGTTGTAGAGTGGAAAGTAAGAAAAAAAAAAAGTCCGAATGAAACAGTGAAAGGAAAGACACTCCTCACTCCTGTCCAGGACTGTACCATTCCACATGTGCGCAGAAAAAAAAAGAAAGAAAAGAAAAGTCCTAATGAAACAGTGAAAGGAAATTAGGAAAGACACTGCTTTGCAGTACTGGACCGTTCCACATGTGGGCTGCTTTCGGTTTGTCTTTGTTCTTCAAGATTTTCAACCTGTTCGAAGTTTTGAACTTATTAGTCATCATTCAAGCCTAGGCCGCTTTTCAGTTATAGCAGTGATTAAATACTTTGCTGAGCTGAGGGCGAATGTATAAAATACAATACAAACGAAGAATTACAATAATTCAATCTAATTCTGAAAAACATATTTTACTGTCAATCAGTTTATTATCACATTAGTGGTCATGGTCAATGCAGTGAGAGATGCATAATTTAATAATATAAAGTCCCGTGTACAATTACTGAAGAGAGTAAGATTAACAATCCCAATAACAGAAATATGATACAAAAGTTTCAATATATAAATCCAGCAAAGCTATTTCCAGAAATCCTGAAACAGTCATCAAACAACCGCGACACTGAAATGCCATTTCTGAAGCTTTGATAGGATAACTTAGAGATTTTGACAAAAGTATAATGAATGTCTTTGCTACACAGCAAAAATATTTGATTTCTTTTTTTTGGTTAAGGATGCATATTCCACATCTACACTTCATTGATTGTTGTCACTCAACCAATAAGTAAATATTTGAAAGGAACTAGTCTTCTTGTGAGGTCTTCTCTTTGCTATTTTCATTTTCATCCTCATTTTTTTGGGTGCTAGCTTCTGCACTAGGCACAGCTGGGGAAGAATCCAACAGGCTTGCAGCTATTGCAGCCTTCAAGTCCTCGTCTTCTGTCTCCAAAAGCATATCTGCCTCATTTGCAAAAGGATTCAGTATATCAGAATCCTGTTCAGTCAATTTGATTCTCTTTGGGCCCTCTCTTGTGCTGCAAGATTTAGTAATCCTCTCAGCATCTTCAGGAGAAAGCCATTGCCCATAACCATTAGAAGTCTCGTAGGATGAGAGAGGGCACTCTTTAGGGAAGTTTCCCCTCACTATGAAAATACTCCAGCCAAAACCTTTTAGTGAATCCAGATAGGCAGAGAGGTAAAACTTTGAAAGGTGCTCTGGAGCTGCATAAAGACTGTCAAAATTGTACCACTCTCCATTCACTTTCCTGATACAGAACCAATGGTCATTTAAATGACAAATAAATGCATTTTCCAGCTCAGGGTCAACCTGGGCAGGCTCAGCAACTGGGCAGTTAAGGGGAATGACTTGCAAGTCCCATACCGCTAAAGCCTTCTGCAAAACCTACAAAAAGAATTTTCACCAAAAACTAAAGTTAGGTAGAATTTGCGAATGTTATGAAGCAATATCCGTCTGTAAAAGTAGCAAACTTGCTCATGCATCATTATCATATACTATCCACAACAAGCAAAGTATTCATATTTCTTGTCCACAATATTTGTTCCAACAAAGGGTATCATGCCAACTGAGAAAATAAACAAACACATAAACAAAGACAGCTCAATGTTCAAAGACCTCAGTGGGATCCTTATCTATTCTCCTTAGTCTAAATTGGTAAAGGCTGAGGAAAAAGATTTAAAATTTTAAGAATAATTTTTCAGGCATTTAGGCTAGATAAACTTGTAGCCTCCATTTTACGAGTTCAGAATGGTTTAGGTGATCCTTTTGAAAAAACAATGCAACCAATTCTTTTTCCTATTTTTCACAACACACTGATGAAGAAAAATGAAAATCAAACAAACTCGTCATCCTGTAAGAGAAAATGGAGGGAGACTCAAATGGTATAACTCTTGGTTTCCAACCACAAGGTTAAAGTTTCAAATCTCCTTGAGATTTTATATGCTACAATTTTTCTCGCTACTAAAGGTTGAAGGATCTGCAACAGCAGCCAATTTCAAGTGCATGGCACATATTACATATTTATTGGTTAGTGAAGAAAAGGGAAGGAAACAAAGGTAAAAACAAGGATAAAAGAAAGACCACTTCTTCTTTGGTAGGAAAATAGGAAGAGTAAGAGAAATAGAAAGGATTTCCAGACAAAAATTTTCATTTGGCAAATGAGTAATACCATGGCATATAGGTCTTTTAGTCTACAGAATTCAACAATTCATTTTGTTCTCTAAGCAGTAAAAACTAAATTAATTAATGGGAAGGCAGCAAGACCGATTAGTTCAAATTTCGGCTTAAAAGATTACAGGTTACTAGGCTAGCAAACAACTACAAATGGTTAAGAAACTTATCACAAAGGCAGCAAGGCTCTGATGCGTTCAAGTTTCAGCTTAAAGGATTACAGGCCACTAGGCTAGCAAATAACTCCAAATGGTTGGGAAACTTATGACAATTGTTTCTAAATTTGTGCAGAGAGTGCTTGAAGGCTTGATAATCATAGGTCACTAAACTGTAAGTCGCTTAATAGTTGCAAAATCATTCATGTCAGTTAGTATACTATTCACTATTCAGAGTTAACCTAGATTTTGTACAATTTTCTTAATGCAAGCATTTTAAATCTCAACTTACGTGATTTTGTTCATTATCCAAATTTGGTAATATTTTTTGTTTGAGCTTTTGACGCAAGTGATATTATCTTTTCATTATTACTACGATCCGCACGTTTAGCTGTTCATTATCCTAATAGGATAATAAGTTATTGTTTGTTTAATTGCTAAGCCTGAAATTTCTCTCTGTACGCAGATTTTTGAATTAATGATCCTAGAACTCACTTCTCAAATGTTTTCCCATTGAATATTGTGTATCACACACACGTAAGCTGAATTCTCAATCACTAAAAACACATGCAAAGTTTGTTTGACATAGAAATTTTGATCTGTTAAAAATTGAGTTCAGTTTTGGCTCTCAATTCTGTCTCTAGGACTTAAAATGGACACTTTGATAAACTAGAGATATAGTTATTGGTTATTTACATACTTTCAACTTGAGATACAGTCTACAGGAATATTATTGTTCTTATTACGACTACACTGTTATTTACTAGATGAAATATTAATGGAATCGTGTTTCAATCTGTGGAATGAGGTTATTGTTATTATATACTACTATCCCAAAATCAAAACAAAATTAAGCACCTGGATACTGAAATCTCCGTCGAGAGACACGTTGTGCGACTCTTCGGTGAGGAAATCACCGAAGGAAGCAGCGGGGACGCCGCCTTGGAGCATCATCTGTCGCTCCGTTCGATCGAGATCCGAAGCCACCGCCGCCAAATCGAATTCCGAGAAAAATGGACCTTGCAGCACCGTGTTAACGCAATGCACCGCGCACAGTTTCGATTCTTGTACCTCGTGGTACAACATCCCACCGTTGCTAGCCCCTTCCATTTTATTTTCTCGATTGAACAAATCAAAATCTCTCTCCCTATTAAACCTAGAATCTTTGTTGACCGTTTTGATTGTAACTTAGTGTCGTTTACCACGTTTTTTCAGTTTTGTTGGACAGAAGAAGATGAGAAAAAAGAAATGAAATATTAAAATAAATAATAAATAAATATGGGTTTTGTTGCTTGGCGTGACTTGAAGAAGTTATTATGAATCATTGAAAACATGGAAAGAGGGTTTAGGACTTGCCAACTTGAAAGAAAGAAGTGAAGAAAATAGCTTTCCTTCCGTAATGTTTCTGTAAACATAAACATTTTGTTTATCCTTTTAAATGTGTGTTCCTGTCGGAAAGTAAACAAAGCATAATTGCAAAATCAATTTTAATATTTTTATTTAAAAAAATTTAATTAATGTTTTATTTCAGTGAAATTACTTGTTTATTGTTGGACTTAATTTACCACTGGCTGTCGATAAAAACATGAATACCTATAGTTTAAGCTATGTTAATGTTTATATTTGGATTGTTGTTTCCTTTTTATAGCTTTTAATTCATGTCCATTATAGAATAAAAATTACCCAGAATTATTGGCAAATATTACTTGCAAATAAAAAAATAATTTTAAAATTAATTAAAAATACAATACTACACTCCTCCGAAAAGAATAGATCACAATTAACACGCACTGTAAAAACTGGAATAAGAGGAAAGAGACTGCCCTTCAAATTCGATGTTTAGCTTGAAATTGATTCGATTAATGCAAAAGATGAATAAAGGATACCTCATCAATAAAAGGAAAGTTGCACCGAGTAGTTTCAACTTTCAAAAAACAGTCGACCCGATCACAACGGCTCCCTAACACCAACTTTCCACTACATTTGGGAACAGAACAGAAATACAATCAAGGGAATAAATTACAAACATCCAGCTCTGCACCACACAGATTGTATGATTGCAAACTCTTCCAGATGACAAAATACGCTGTTATTTTATTTTTATTAAACAAAACAGAAACCTGCATCATGTTTTCAGTCACATGTATTCATACGAAAAAATGTTCTCCGTGTTTGAATACAAAGACAAACTGGAATAACCTTTTGTTTTGGCTAGTATAACCGTTTAACTTCCTTCTCAAGAGTGAAAATTTCAGACAAGTAAATCATAATGGTTTTTACCACTATACAGAAGCCTCACAATTTTATGCGGCTTTCCACTTCTTGAGCCTCTGAGAAACTCAGATCCATATTCTGCAATGGGAATGAAACCAGAACCCCCTCCACCCCTTTTATGCTGCAATAAAATTAGACAGGGCAGTTTCATCTTATGAACATAATATGGATTATAGAGACAAACTAAAAAGTTTATGAAGAATCAACTTTTTTCTCACTAATCTTTGAAATATTAATCTCCCAAGCAAAACTGAGCAAGCAAAACTCGATTATGCTTGGCTAACATCATCTATAAACCAATCAACATCTCCCATGACCTACACTCTTCTTATAGCCAAGATACATTCAAACTTCTAAATATCCCAAGCACTTCCTACACATATGACAGATTGGAAGCAAATATAAGGACAGCCTTACTCATTTTCCATGGAATTTCAGCAGTTGTAAAGCCAATGTAGCAGGTAGATTAATTAAGACAATTTTATAAACGGAAAAAAAAAAATTGAAAGTCACCTAACACTAGCATAGTCAAACTGAACTAAGGTAACTAACTGACAAACAGAATTTGAAAAGTCCGCATACCTCATGCTCTGGTATGTAAACAATGATTGGCTGATTACACAATCTTGACAACACCTGGTGTGAAAATTGCATTCAGTGGTCAGCAAGTGACGTGCACAAAGAAGCATCTCCACATAATAGCTCACAAATACAAATGTGTATGCAAACAAAAGGAAGAGGGATAGCACCACAATGATAACAGATACATACTGCTTGTTAAATAAAAAAGCAAATCACAACTCTGGCTAAAACAACATAAAAAAACAAAAGCAGATAATTGGCCCAATACCTTCTCTACATTAGTGGAAAATAGCAAAAGACATCCAATGCATCAACATCAGCCAAGGAGTTATGCATGTAAATAGCCGAAGATAAATATAGAAGCTTTTGAAAATACGACGAACCAGATATTCAGCATTTGGTGGGAAACATTGATTTCTATTGCCCCAAGAGAATCGATGCATAAATCACCTTAGAGCTAGATCCACAAAGTTCATTGAACAAAAGAATGAACACAAGTCATGATCATATTAGCCAGCCAAAAGCTAGCTGAAAAAATTCAATCTTGCTACCCTGGTTAAATTATACTTCTGCGTGTTTCTTAAGCAACTACACTAAAAAATGACCATCATCACTGATGAAGGGAGGAGATCAAGTATATATGCATTAAACAAGTACTAACCAGTAGTTCTGACTCCCCTCCCCAGAAATCAGATCTTTCAATGCGTTGGCAGTAACTGCAGAAAGACATATATTATCATGTTCAGCAGATTCAAGACACGGGCACATGGCCATGAAAAAGAACTTCCATCACCAGTAATAAGATTAGAGACTTACCGTCTCAAAGACTCATCAACTGTGATTGCAATCAGCGCCTCTTCATACTGTCGGCGTTCATTGCCATTGTCACATATAACCTCCTTTACGGCCATTCGTAGTTCATCTGCATTTGTAAAACCATGGTAAAGCTACACAACTATAAATTATAGCAATTTGATAAAAAAATCTCTTAGAAACTAGTGAAACATAAAAAGGAAACATTATCATTCTGATAGCTCTAGTTCCTCACCAAAATTAAAATAAATTAAAAACTTAAATGACTAAATTCAAGAAGCAGTCCCCGTCCTACACAAGCTTTGTGTGAGAAAAAAGATTGCTAAATTGCCACATTTCTTCCTTTCAAAACTGCTGTAGAGTTATATATGATATTTAGAAGGAAAAAAATCATCTATGGCTATCTCAGTCAACGTTAAACAAAAAAATCCCAAACTGCCAATAAATATGTATGCTTAAAAGTTGCTAAATGAGATATCGGCAGAGGTGTCATTCTAAGGGATCTGCTAGGATGAAATTCAATAATTTATATTCATATACGATTAATATTCACATGGAGTTAAGCAAACAAAAATATGCATCATACCTGCATCATCTCTCTCTTCTCGAGAGCTAAGAGCAATACCTTTGTTTAAAGCCATTCCTTTAACCTAATTTCATCAATTAAGAGTTAGTTCACTCATCAATTAGGAGTTAGTTCACAAGGCAACAAAATATAGAGCAAGATAATGTTTAAATTATTTATATATTTTTCAGATCTTACAAGCTACTAAAACACATAAAATGAACAGAATGACTCTGTTCAATAATTAACTTCGACTAGACATAAATAAATAAATCCATGCTTCAAAATAAAGAAAGGAAAAACAAAAATTTACCAGTGCTCTAAACAGACAGCGCCCATCCCCAGTAACTCTCTGAACCGAATAACGCTCAACTTTTTTCATTGCCGGTGAGCCTCCACCTCTATTCTACCAAATAAGTGAAAAAGTTACAGGTTCAAATTGAGAAAACTTTTATTTCAATATTTGGAAAAAATTTTATAATTTCTTTCCAGTTAGTGTTGACACGACACTTATGGCATGTCAAATTAAGCTTCTTTTTGGAATAAACCGACGCAATTTCAGGAATTTGTTTAATAATGTAAGAAAGCCTTTGACAATGAATTTCTACAACGTAACGCAATAGCTCAATCGAAACAAATTTATATATGCTTCAGAACTAAGATAAAGAAAACTCACAGCGGTAGTCCGATTCTAGCGAAGAATAAATGATTATCGTCTCTGTGGAACACTGTGCGACATGCTTGGGACCTTCGATTAGAAATGGAAGCAACAGGCGTAGAGACTAGCTCGAACTTCGCAATTCCAAGTCTCAGTTGCTCAAGTATACTCTCTGCATAATTAAAAAAATGGAAAATAGGAAGAAAAAAAACTAGCTTAAATGATGTCCTGTTTGAAAACTGAGAAAGTGAATTAAGCAAACAAAAATGTCAATCCAAATTGCTTTATCGTCAATCAAACAGAGCATCGAATAAGATTTTTTAATAAAAAAACAAATTTACAGTACCATTTGAGGGCTTGCTCGCCATGAATTTGTAGCAGAGGGAGACGAGGGAAAGGAAAGGAACGCCGACTGTGAAGTGACGAAAAAGAAAATGCGGCCGCAGATAAGGTCAGCATGGGAACCGGGGACGTGCGTTCAAACGACATCGTTTACGTGGAGCAGAGTTTCTAGTGTCGATTGGATTTTTTCGTCCGTTACCCCGAACACCCATGTGGAATCGTTGACATGAAAGCAAAAGCTAGCTTAGCTTTTCAAATAGATTTATTAGTAAACGGAATGAAAGCTAAGACTTAATGAGTAAAATTTAATTGTTCGATTGTCAGCAACGTTCAAAAAAGCGATTTTAATTAAAATCGTTTTTTATTTAAAAAATCAGAACGTAAAATCGAGATATAAAAAAAAAAAAGTAAAAATAGAATTTTTAATAATATATAAATAATAAAATATTTAAAATATTTTTATAAATTAATAAAATCGA
>JAVXUL010000004.1:2505363-2519839 GCA_035590515.1 Trichilia minutiflora | reverse complement strand
AAAACTTTTATTTGATTTGTTAAAATTTTTATATATTAATTTATAATATAGTTAATTTATATTGTATTTAGATTATAAACTTATTATTACTATTAACATATTGTATTTATTAGTAATTAACATATTATATATTTTTTAAAATTTAAAATTTTTAAAGTCGTTCTGAGGGTTAGCTCGTTTAGGCTCATTAGTTCGCGGGTCAGATTAAGACTATCAAAATATTGGTCCGTATAATAAATAAATTGACTCGATTCGATCTGTTTAAGTGTCGATCAATAACGAATCAAGCCAAGCCAAGTCCGTCCGATTCGTTTAACAGGTGTATTTGAAGGTTTGTCCCTAAAGGAAAGGAAAGGAAAGGAAGTAAGGCCGACTTTGAAGTGACAAAGCAGAAAGTGCGGCCATAGATAAGGGTAGTGTGGGTGCCGGGCACGTGGATTTCAACGACATCGTTTATCCAAGCGGAGTTTAGTGTCCATTAAATCTTTTTCATCGAGAACTGAAAATACACGTGTAGGAGATAATTTAAATATGAATAAATGATTAATATAATATTAGAGTTATTTTTTAGAATATAAATAATAATAAATATGTATTAGAATGATAGTAGAATAGCTCTTTTAAAATTTATTTGATTTTAATAAAATAAGAGTATTTATATAATATTAAGAATTGAGTATATTATTTTATTATATTTTATATGTATAAATAAATATTTTGAGTATGAATAAGATGAATAATTTTTTTTTCTTTTTAATCATCTTAAAAATTTAACAATGATATCAAAATTCATGATTTAATTCTTGAAAGACTGTAAGATTGAGTAAATAAAATCACTTAATTCAACTCAATAATTAGCAATAATACGGTATTAAAAAAATATTCATAAGAACTGTATTTTAAAGTGAAGAGAAATATTTTACAAAATTTGTTTGAAAAGAGGTGCTTCAATTGAAGGTCGATGACCTACATATTCAAATATCAAAAAGTTGATAAAATTTGTATTAATAATTGATGAAAGGTGCATTAAAAATTATCAATGGAAAAAAAGTGTTTCATTATTAATAGGAGAAAAGTGCTTTAATGTATAAAAGACTTTTAATACTATATTTAAATTAAGAAAAAAAATATTAAAGATGATTTAAATATAAATATATGATTGAACATTATTTTATTAAAATTAATTTTTATAATATAAATAACAATAAATGTGTGTTAAAATTATAATAAAATAAGTTTTTAAAAAAAAATATTTAATTTTAATAAATTAAGAGTTATTATATAATATTAAAAATTATGTATATTTTAAGTTTTTTATTATATTATATATATATATATATATATATAATTAGATATGTTGGATACAAATAAGATAAAAAAAAAATTCGCTACCGAATCTTCCCAAAACTCCGACACCACTTTCGAGTCGTTGACACGAAAACAAAAGCTTACATATTGTACTATGGACCCATGGTTTGTATTTGTTTTTGGGAAACTATTGCATGCATTCTTCGTGTCAGAGTTCATCTACAAACGCCGTCGCCTCGGCAACCCTCCGGCACGTCATCCTCTCGCGTGTGTCGTCTTTGTTATTTTATTCAGAAGCCAACAAAAAGATAATAAAACCCATCAAAGTTGTATTTATAATCAGACTCCTTTTTATACCAATAAAAATAATTGGCAAGCAACCAAACCTAACCTAACATATCCTAACCCATGAATTTTCTAATTGACCACTGATTTATACGAAACCTCGCAAGTACAGAAATCCAATTACCTCCTAATAATTTGAAAGCTCTGTAGAAACTAGAAAGTAATCTACCACCAGACATAACACTTGTTCCTCACTCGTTATAATCGTGGTCCATTTGAACTAAATTATATAACAATTTAAACGCATAATTGAAGATTGAATTTTAATAATTGTATGACGACTTGAAAGAATTACTCACGTAAAGATAATTTATCAACCGAAAGTACGCATACTGATTACAACCAACTTCTACCAACAAGTGAGAGGTGACTTGAAAATTTGTCATCTACCATAAACCATAAATTATTAGATTTGTTTTTCCTTTTTTAAGTGCTATTTTTTTTTTCTAATTGCTAGAAATTGTTTTAATAATTAAATGAATGTATTGTATCAAACAAAAAGCGAAAGTTGGAATCTGAACTTAGAGATTTCGAAGTGACCCAAGTGAACGTTTTGGCACGGAGTCGAACCCTTGGGCAGGGATCATTGAAGCGATCAAGACTACAATCACACATTCACACGTCCAACTACAAGACTTCACACGTGCCAGATACATAAAGGTCACTTTTAACGGCCAAACCGAAAAAACTGCTCATTCATTAGAAGCATGGGTCCCTATTTCCACAGTGCTACTTTGGAGTAATAACATCCATGTCCCTAACTCTTATAATTTGTGAAATAAAGACATATATTAAACATTTATGCTCACTATCGGAATGACCGAGGGAACTTTTCGTGTAATAGTCTTTTTCTGCTTTTGTTTTGGTTAAGGTTCGATACGGTGAGGGTAATTTAATTATTTCACTAGAAGTTCGGGTACCTAGTTTACATAACTTAAAAATTAGGGACTCGAAAGTTATTATACCAGTTCACATAAGAAATATCGAACCTATTTTGCTTAACCGAAAAATGTAAGGACTCGAAAGTTATTGTTCCAGTTCACATAAGAAATATCGACATACTGAAGCATCAAGCATGGCACCCGAACTGTCTCTCCCGGTCTCCCCCAAGGATTTTTTTTTTTCTAAAAATTTTGACGATCTCCTCGATGCTTTGATGATCTTCTGTGTCATTGTTTGGTAATAGTCGCATCTCTATTCTCGCGTTTCTTTTCATAATAGTTTCTTTCTACCTACTCTTTAGAGTTCTCAACTTCTCTGTCACTTTCCTGGTAATTTTTCGCGAAATTTCAGTTTATTGTTTTAAATTCATGTCTTCAAGTTTTGCTTGTTTGTTTTTTGAGAAAATATGGTGTGGAAGCAGTAGGAATATTGAATGTTTGCTCAATGTTGTGTCTGATTGAAAGAAATGTGAATCCTCCACTCAATTTTCGATTATGAGGGCTAATTTATTTTTTCAATTCTTTGATTCATTTTAGATAGATTTGATTTCTCTGTAGCTAAATTAAAGGTTGGAATTTGGTTGAGAGTTGGAAGCAACTGATTTGTGGATTTGGAGAATGTCTACAATATCTCATTCTTCAGTTGCATTAGCGGGAACTTCGGCGTTGGATCTTTTTCGGAGCTCCAAAAACGGTGTAAATGGTATGCAGTTAAAAGCTCTAGGAAAGGCGCGATTGGGCAGTAAGAGGACGGGATTTTCTGTATCTGCAAAGCTTAGGAAAGTGAAGAAGCACGAGTATCCCTGGCCAGACGATGCCGATCCCAACGTGAAAGGCGGAGTCCTTACTCATCTCTCACATTTCAAACCGTTGAAGGAGAAGCAAAAGCCTGTTACTCTGGACTTTGAGAAGCCACTTGCTGATCTCGAAAAGAAGATCATTGATGTAATTATTATTTTTCAATTTTTTGATGTTGAGGTTAATTGTTGATTTAAGGGAGATTGCTTTATTTTATATTTGTGTTAAGTGCAGGTGCGGAAGATGGCAAACGAAACTGGTTTGGATTTCAGTGATCAGATTGTATCATTGGAAAATAAGTATCAACAGGTGTGATTAACAAACATAGTTGGACTTTCCCTTATAATTTAAGTGCATTGAAGCTGAATTTTGCACCTGATATTCTTGTTTAGTGATTTTCATTGAGACTGTCTTAGCACCTTGTTAAAAACTTTGCATTACATTTTTTATTTCTGTTCATGAATGGCTAGCAAGATTGAAGTTTTGGGACATCAATTAGTTAAATAGCATAATTAATGCAAGCTAAATCACACTGAGGGTTGTGACTGACTCATGGTCAATATATTTGATTGTTCTCCACGATTCAACAATTAAGCTTTCAGGTTAGGTGGTGCCTCATTTCTTGTTGGCATTGGAAAGTTCGCCTCATGTTAGTCTCCTCAACCAAGTTATTTTCCTTTCTTTACCAACAGTTTCTGTCATGAGCCTTGATTTCTGAACTCCGAAAATGTAGTAAAATATTTGCAAACTAATGGATTGGGAAAATCTGAAGCCAAATAAAAAAGCACAAAATCACCGAAATCTTATGGAAAATGCTTATCCTCTGCTCTGTGCTTCATAGCCATTAAATTTACTTTCTGTGGAATTGAATGATGCAAAGTAACTGGGCAATGAGGGTATAATCCAATTTATACATACACAAACTGGTAGTACATAACATTTTTCTTGTTGCTAGTTAGATATGACGATGTGCATTGACAGACACTGCATAATAAGCAAAGATGATTGATGAATTCATTAGCCATTGCACGTGCAGCACAGATGGTGCTAAAAGTGATTGCAATATGCTTGACAACTTTCAAGGCCTCGGCTCATTTTAATGGATATATTTTCTGCAAATGCTTATAAGATCTTGGTTCTCATCTTTGATTATATCGTAATTGCAATAATTTGTGCTTTTAAACTCTTCTCACCACTTACCATTATTGATTTCAGGCTCTAAAGGATTTATACACGCATCTAACCCCTATACAACGTGTGAATATTGCACGGCATCCTAACAGACCTACTTTCCTTGATCATGTTTTTAACATTACTGAGAAGGTCCGGTAATCATAATCTCTTTAACAATCATACTTCTATCCTCTTTATGAGGCCCTTGGCCTTTGCATTTTGACTGATACAACATCTTCGTAATTTTTTGATATTCCCTTGTCCAGTTCGTGGAGCTTCATGGAGATCGATCAGGTTATGATGATCCTGCTATAGTAACTGGTATAGGAACAATTGATGGTAGAAGGTACATGTTTATGGGGCATCAAAAGGGTAGAAACACAAAAGAGAACATTCAGCGTAACTTTGGAATGCCTACTCCACATGGGTACATGCAATACAAATTGTGTAGTTTATAATCACCGTAAAGTTCTCAAGATTATTTACAATAGAACTTGATTTTTTGTTTAGCTCATTATGCTAATAATATTTCATCGTAACTGATTAATTATTTTTTTAAACAGTTACCGTAAAGCTCTACGCATGATGTATTATGCAGATCATCATGGATTTCCTATAGTTACCTTCATTGACACGCCTGGGGCATTTGCAGACTTGAAATCTGAAGAGCTGGGCCAAGTATGGGGATATATTCTTCCAAATTTAGATAGTTTCCTGGCATTTCTTCATCATTAATATGATTGCTCTAAAATGCATGCAGGGTGAAGCCATTGCTCACAATTTGAGGACGATGTTTGGTCTGAAGGTACCAATTATTTCCATTGTTATTGGAGAAGGTGGCTCTGGTGGTGCTCTGGCCATTGGTTGTGCTAATAAATTATTGATGCTAGAAAATGCAGTTTTCTACGTTGCCAGGTGATTTAATTTTAGTTGCTTTGTTTTTTTCTTTTTCAAATCTAAATGTATTATTTCTACCTGAGTTTCTAAAACAGAATCTATATGTCAAATTTGTTTAATGTAGTCCTCAGAACTCAGAGTAAGTGGACTTATGCCATCTGTTCATGGCACTACTACCAACTCTGACCAGTAGTTTGAAATGTGGAAGGTTACTAGGCAGACAGACCTATTTAACATCTTTGATTATCAGATTGACAGCATTACACATCAGTGAACCAATGTATTAAACAGATTATCTATTTGCTGTTGGTGAATTGTCATAAATTTGGTCATTTGAACAATCCAAAACTTAGCTATCTGTTTGTGACATATCTTCAATTATACATAAGCCATCACTGTTCTTTCTTTTCACTATCATGATGAAATGGATAAAAAGTGTAGGGTTATTCAAAATGAGGGTAAGGAAGCCATTCCTTAATGTTTCCCAATTCCCAACATAATGGAAATGCTTACATTATCATTTGCTTTATGTCTCTGACTTTAGAGATCAACTGCATAAAATGTAGTCTAGTAATTTTATTATATCTGCTGCAGATTCTGTTTCTTACTCCAGTCCAGTGTTTGGTGGAATTGGTTTTCCATCTTTTGTTGTAATATTTCTGTGAATCATTTTTACCTGTTGCATCTGTATTCTCTGATTTCATCACTTTTTAATGGTATAGTCCAGAAGCATGTGCAGCTATATTGTGGAAGACTACCAAAGCTGCCCCAAAGGTTTATACACCCCTAATGCTCTTGTGCTTGTTAGTCAGTGAAGATTTATCTTATAGTTGACCACTGAATGTTTTTCCTGTGTAGGCAGCTGAGAAACTGAAGATTACAGCAGCAGAGTTGTGCAAGCTACAAATTGCTGATGACATTATTCCTGTAATAAGCTTCTCCACATTCACATCTTCTAAAAAAAATTTTCTTTTGTCTTAATGTTCTTACTCTCTTCTTGGTATATCTATACATACTGGAAATAATGATAAAGTGCTTTATCCAGGCTGTAATCGAGAATAAACATGGGCTAGTTTATTAAACAGTTGCTGTAATTTTTGCATTTCATTTCCCTGTTTGAACATTTGACTAGAGTGCCATATTCTTTTGTTTATCCTCTATATCTTTAATGTTGTCACAGTGGATAAGATTTGTTATTTTTTTCTTCCACAGCATTATCTGTGCATCTTAAAATTTTTTTCCTCATCTGCGCAGGAGCCATTGGGGGGTGCACATGCAGATCCATCTTGGACTTCACAGCAGATAAAAATTGCTATAAAGGAAACAATGGATGTAAGTGAACTAATACTAGTTCTTCAAGAATAAACCCTATCCAATGATTTTTTAACAGGCAAATCTTTGGTTCCTCCAGGAGCTTCAGAAGATGGAGACACAAGAGCTACTAAAGCATCGCATGCTTAAGTTCCGAAAAATTGGAGGGTTCCAAGAAGGAATCCCAATTGATCCAAAGAGAAAAGTCAATATGAAAAAGAAAGATCAACCTATTGCTGGCAATTCCTCAAATCAGGAGTTGGAGGGAGAGGTTGAAAAACTGAAACAACAAATTTTGAAGGCTAAGGAGTCATCTACCACACCACCAGATGTGGCTCTGAATGTGATGATAGAGAAACTGAAAAGAGAGGTTGATCATGAGTTCTCTGAGGCAGTTAAAGCCTTGGGCTTTCAGGACAGGTTTGCAACATTGCGGGAAGAATTTTTAAGAGCAAATTCTCAGGACCAACTCATGCATCCAGTTCTAATGGACAAGATTGCAAAGCTTAAAAATGAGTTCAACCAAGGCCTGGTAGCAGCCCCTAATTATGCTAGCCTGAAGTGTAAGCTCGACATGTTGAATGAGTTGGCTAAAACCAAGAGTCTATCAGAGAAGGAAAATAAGGCTGCTAAGTTGAAGCAGGAAATCAATAAAAAATTCAATGAAGTTATTTGTCGGTCTGATATTAATGAGAAGATGGAAGCAATAAAGGCTGAAGTTCAAGATTCTGGAGTGTCCAACTTTGGGGATTTAGATGAAGATCTGAAGGAGAAAATTGTGAAGATGAAGAAAGAGATAGAGTCAGAATTAATTGATGTTTTTAAGTCCATGGGTGTTGAGGTTGTAAAATCAAAGGCAAAAGAGCTTAGTGAGCAGACTTCATTTTCGAGCTTTAAGGGTAGGATGGAGAACTTGAATGAAGAAATTAACAAGAAAATTGAAAATGCCGTCAATTCATCAGATCTGAAAGACATGATTGAAATGCTGAAATTGGAGATAGCAAAGGCAGGATCAAATAGCAAAATTGAGGCTCTTGAGCAACAAATTAAACAAAAGCTCTTGGAGGCTATAAATTCTTCTGAATTAAAGGATAAGCATGAGGAGCTTTTGGCAGAGATTTATGAAGGTACAAAATCTCCCGGAGAACTAGATGGAAGTTTAAGGAACGAACATGGCAGTTCCAAGTACAAAGAGTCAAGATTAGAGATTAATGTGGGTGCAAACCGTAGCTTTGTTTAGTGTAAGTTCGTCTATTCTCATCCCATATGAATTCTTTATTTTACTATTTAAACTTTTATACTTCTGATTGGAATGTTTGGAGTGTTGTTTTTTATTTAAGAGGAGGGTTTTGATAGTTCCTTGGAATCCTAAAATGTCAGCTGTCAGAATATATTTTCTTCTTCCTTTAGTGAACAGTGCTGCATGCTTGCTTCTTTTGACATCAATGGCTTGATTTAATTGTTAATTTATTTTACATTTTTTTGGATTCTGTAGTATTTATGCGTCTATCAAATATGTTGCTGGTGAAGATGATACAAAGCATATGGCAGTTTTTGGTGAAGCATTTTGAGCTGCAACGAGGTCTTCCAGATTAGGATATGCTTCAAGCTTAGGCCTTGATTCTGCCGTTGTGTGGTCACCTTCGCCGTAGTTTTTGCAGTTACACAAACGTAAGAGAGTTGCACACCATATCTGCTCCCCTTTTTATTTTAGCTGGAACTATTCCTTAATATTTTGAATAAGTTTACCTAATTTACCAATTTCTTTCTTGTTTGTTTTATCCTTATTTTTATTTATTTTGGTAGTACTTGGCCTGATTGATAGTCAAAAAACATTGTATAGAATATGTGAGTGCCAGTGGAAGTTAATAACATGCTTCCAAATATCAAGAACAACGCTTGCCTTTTCCCTATTGATTATTTATACCTTGTCCTTAATATTTTCATTGGTTCTGTGTCTTTTTTTTTTTAATGAAAATTAGGAATTTAATGCAATTCCATT
Source organism: Trichilia minutiflora (assembly GCA_035590515.1). Classification (NCBI taxonomy): domain Eukaryota; kingdom Viridiplantae; phylum Streptophyta; class Magnoliopsida; order Sapindales; family Meliaceae; genus Trichilia; species Trichilia minutiflora. The sequence goes on along the minus strand of JAVXUL010000004.1, from coordinate 2,511,064 downwards.
ACTTCTGCTTTCGAAGTTTTTCCATGATTATGAATACATTTCATAATTGAATGTACAATATAGTGTTAAGAGTATGTCTTTAATTCAAAGCTACCGGATAGCTGTAAGTGATTGTTGTGTACTTGTGTTTTTAGAATAAGTAGAATGAAACTCATATACGGAATACACTTGTAATAGGATTTATTTTTTGAAAGTTTGATAACTACGTAAAACCCTTCGTACTTCACCTTTCATACAATTGATTAAAAATATTGTGATATACAAAAATAACATGAACTGTTTTCAAAAAAAAAAAAAAGATAACTGAATATTACAGTTATGTTATTTTATCGTAGAACTAGAAATGTTGCGGTCCGCCCAATAATCCCTCTTAATAAATATAACACAGAAATTTGACCTGCGTTATGCACACAATTATCTCGGCGTTGTTGTCCTTCCCAACCTGTGTCAGTATTAAGAAAACATAAAATATTTAAATGCTGACAAAAGATTTTTTTAAAGGAAGAAGAAGAAACAACTACCTAGAAGTTTGTTCAATTTTTATTAGACGATAAAACATTAAAACTAATTGTTTCCTTCAACGTGGATATTATTTATTAAACGATTCCGCAAAAACGAGCAAAGGCTCAGGCGGCGTTACAACTTACAAATACAGGTTGGTCTAACTTCAAACCATGAATGTTCAAATCAGGTGTGGCTTACGGTTTGAGCTCGAGTTTAATTGGGAGAGTGTTTTTTTTTTTTAAGGAGTTTGAAATAATTGTAAATTTTATCTTACTCAAATACTATAATCCGATTTCAGAGTATTATCAAATCAAATATTTTTAAGAATTTATATTAAAAAAAAAAAAAAAACCTTCAAATCAGCGCATCCCTACTAAAGATACCAGTTTTGGAATATTACGATAACTATTTTATCGATCAAACTTGGAACGTTACGTAAATTTAACAACAAACAAGACAAAGCAAAAACAACCCTCAATACAGAAATGGGATAACGGCTTTCCTATTCTTGGGATAATCCTCCGCGAACTTCTCCAAATACCACAGATGGTGGGAACATGCCCTAGGCACCAAGTTGGCACACGTGTAAACAAAAAACGCAAAACTGGCCCAAGACCACGTCATCACAGACCAACCAAACCACTCCAAAATCTCACCGAAATAATTTGGACAACTTACAAGCTCAAACCAACCTCCCCTTGGGACTTTATAACCCCCACCTTGTTTCTTCAGACCCACCAAAACTTTGTCAGACCAAATATTCACCCACATGCCCACAATGAAAATTGCCAAACCAATAAAAAACCGCAACCAAAACAGCGATGCATCATCTTCTTGATAATTTTTGTAGTGAGAAACCCACCTGGATTGTAAATAAGCATTCACGAGATTAAACACAAATGCCAGGAACGCCACGCTAACTGGAAAATCGCCTTTTTGTGTGTTATTTCGCAGAAGACGAATTGGGTAGATGCAGGTTCTGTGGAAATAATGGATGAGATAAGGTGAGATCAGAATTAAAGCTTTTGGATTGTCGAAGTTCCTTCCGAAGGGAAAGATCAGGAGAGTGAGCCAAAGAGTTGGACTTTCCATGACGAACCAGGCCAAGGCCGGCGATATGGTAAGGCCTGAACCTGGACGCTTGTGTTTTCCATAGGGTGCTTGAAGGAATCTGAGGCCGATGAATGTTGGCAGGGCTGTGACATAGAGGCCGAGAAGACAGTTACGAAACAGCGTCTGATCTGAGAACGATAAAGCCATGGAAGAGAGAGAAAGAGTGTGTGTGTGTGTGTGAGAGAGAGAGAGAGAGAGAGAGAGAGATTTGATAATGAGTGAGGACTGAGTAGCAAATAACGTTGGAAGCTTTTATAATTGGGGGATGTTGTAATTGGTTGGATTTTATGCTTTATTTTATGAATAATGGAAGAGATTATATATATATATATATATATATATGTTATTTTACATAAAAATTGATTTGGTTACCTATTAATTAATATTATTTATATAAAATTAATTTATATAAAAAAATGCATATCTCGAATACTATTTTATTTTTAAAGTATTTTTTAATTTTAAATTTAATAGGCCATGCTAAGAAATATTTAAATGTACCATAGAGTTTTTTTTTGTTGTTGTTTTTTAATCTTCAGCTGCAATACCCATAAGTTTTAAATATAATTTTTTGAAATCAAAAATATATTTTTATTTTTGAGTTAGTAAAATGATTTCAAAATTGTAGGATATAACTATTTGATTTTTATGATGGGAAATTATTATTATTACTATAAATTGGATTAACCCAAGTATCTATTTGGACGGAGGAAAGAGTTCGACGTTAAGCATAAGAAGAATATCTATTTCGATCATAGAAAGATAACTGACCAATTTATGATCAAATTAAGCTGAAACATAGCTCAAATCCAACAATATACTAACGGAGAATTAAATCTCAATTAAATAATATATAATAAGAAAATTATTCCCGCAAACATATGTAAATAGTCCATCTCGAAATTAAGGTGAGTTGTGTTAAATAATTAATTACTTCCCAGAGTGACTGCCGAGTGCCGAGTGTGTGTACTTTGATTTTCTTCGTTTTGACTGTTGTTGCTTTGTTGACGAGGCTGCTCTTTGAATTCTGATGCATGAATGATGAATGGATGGATCGTTCAATTCCGGCTGCTGTGTTTGGACCCATGATACTCTTAAAAATCAACCCGATTAATTTAGTTTTAAATTTATGTCTTTTTCATAATTACAATTGTATTCAATTAATGTAGTTATCTTATAATGTTGTTGATAATGATAGTAATTTTTTTTTTCATGAACAAGTGTTGGATTTGTAGTGATGATTACATATACGTTTCCCATTATAGATTCAGAATTATAGCATAAATTCATGATGTAAAAACAAAATAAAATAAATTCCTAATATACATACTATGATTCATGAATATAGATAATATAAAAATAATGTTAGAGATAAAAATTTATATGTATAAAGTGACCAAAGAAAGATTTCTTGAATAAAGCCAGAAGCTTGCCAACTATAATTGCAAGCGGCGTGCTGGTGCTGTTGAAGGTGAAAAGTGTCTAAATCAATCATCAGTCAGCATTTGAATAATAAGGGCACTTGGTAGCAAGAATAGTAACAGAACGAGGAACACAATGATAATGAGGTGGGCGAGGCAATGAGGACTTTCAACTATTAATAAAAATATGTTTAAAGAATCTTTGCAATTGTATATTTTTAATTGAAGGTCTTTTATATATATATATCCCAAATTTTACTTTAATTGATTTTTTCAAACTGATGTGAATGTGTAAAAGAAAAAGAGTAAACCAATAACAAGCATCATAATCTATAAGAGTAAATAGCACAATATACAAGATAATGTACCTTACTTGTTAATATTTTAAAAAAAAAAATTTAAACAATTTGGTAATTCAATCTATTAAATCCAACACCTACTACTTCCAAGTTTCACCTAGAGAAAAAGATAAACAAAATTCACTGACTTTTACATAATGTTTTCGATATGGGAATAGAGAATATTAGAAATATTCAACTTTATGGACTGTGACTATAAACGGTAAAATCAAAGTATAAACAAACAAGAAAAAACAAGAAAATTCAACTTTAGTAAATTAAAAAAAAAAATTACTTTTAATCGGAAGTACTTTTAAGTTTCAACTTTCAACTACCAAATCCAAAGTACAAACAAACACTTAATAATTGGATTGAATTTTTGTGTTGAGCACAAAATTAATACATGTGTAATATGTTCCATTAAATTTATAACTAGATTAAATTAAAATTTGATTCAATTTAATTTTATAAAATGTATAATTATATTGTAATTTATAATTATTATTTAATCTTATTTATATTATAAAAATTATTCTATAAAAAGAGATTTATTTGTATTATTGAAAAATATAAAAAAAAAATACTTGGTGTGAAAAAAAATAGCTTTTGAACTGTTAAAATATAGATTTCAATTGGGTATTAAAATTCAACTTACAGTGATTTTATATAAGATTTATATTTTATACTATAAATTTTTAACATTGGTATTAGAGCCAACTACAATGTTTTTGTGCCTTATTAAAATTAAACATTCATGTATTATTATAATAATATAATTTTATTGATTTAATCAAGATAATAAGTTTTAATTCATGTTTAAATATTTGCTTGTAATTTTTTTTATTAGAATTATAACAAAAAAGGATAGTGAAATAATATCATAATTCTTCTTTTTAACTTCTTTTTTTTTTATAGATTTGTGTATGCAGAGCTATAGAAATTCTTGTAATTTGTAATAAAACACTGCACTCTTAAACAAGCTAAACCAAAAAGAAAAAAAGAAAATTAAATCAGATTTCCTATTAATTTATAAAAATTTTACAAGTTTTTTAAACTCATAACAAGAATGATTGAATAAAATTTGAGTACTTAAATGACAGAATTTAGAAAAAAAATTTATAAAGTGTTCCTGAAATCTTCAATCTTCAATCTAAACAAACAGTTTCCTATAACAAAAATCTTATCAGACGTTCCTAAAGTCTTAAAGAGAGAAACCTGAGTAGAAAAAAATCACCAAATCTGAGCTGGTTGTGCTCGATAATGATGCTTTCAACTTCAAGCAACCATAATTCTACCAAATCGAATTTAATAATTCTCATCTTGATGCTTTCAACTCCATGCAAAAATAATTTCACCAAATTGAATTTAATAATTTCCATCTTGACGCTTTTGCCTCGGATTTACGCGAGCAATTCATCGAAACAAATTGTGAAGCTTTCGTATAACAAGAAGTCATCCTCGGGTTCATTGTAGGAAAATTACCGAACCCAATTGTATGCACCACAATGAAGTTTTATTCTCGGTTTTGGTAGGATCAAATTACCGAACCCAACTGGCTTCACATGCTTGGCTTTCCGTCTTCAAGCTTATGAAGGAATAAACTACAATTCTGGATATTTTGAATTTAGTTCATTGTTGAAGTGTTGTTTCCAACTACAATCATCTAGGCAGGTCTGGATATTCACATGTTTGAGAATTGGAAACAACACTCAACATCAACAAAAGCCAAACACTTTGGACAATTCTTCGTCACAGTCACAAGATAAAACAAAACGCCAGGAATATCGGGGGACGAAAATCTGGTCATTTTACCGCTTGAAGATCTTTCTCATTTCTCAAACTGAGAAGGCTGCTTCTGTGGTGTACAAACTTGGCTTCTCTCTCTTGAATCTTTTCCACTTTTGTTGTTGAACATCATGCAAATACCAATTGAAATCATGTTTTTCTCTTTCGTGTCTAAACATAATTACTTGTAAGATTGAAATAGGATTGGATCTCGATTTTTCGATCTTCAATTCAAATCGGATCCGCACACTATATTGGATATCAATTTTATAATTAAAATTTTAAAATAAAAATCAAAATTTTATAATTCATATAATTTAGTCTATTTTTTAAAATAATTTTTAAAAACCTTACACTTTAATTCAAAAAATTTTAAACTATCAAAATAACTTTTAAAATAAAATAACTGTACAAAATAAATAAATACCCAAATCTAAATAATAACTAATTAAATAATAAAATTATCCTCGTAAATATAAATAAATTTAAAATTAAATAATTAATAAAATTTTTAATTTCAAACAACTAATCAAGTATATA
>JAVXUL010000004.1:2480856-2496261 GCA_035590515.1 Trichilia minutiflora | reverse complement strand
GCATCCACGATGGTCACCAAGGCTAATAACTCAGCAATTTCAAACACCGAATCTAACAATAATCAGGGCAACATTGTTTCATCAAATTATAACAATGTTACTTCACCATTCATAAAGAAATTAACAAGGGCAAAAATGGTAGCATTGTTTCCAGCTTGAGGACAAGCTATCTCTTCAGGAGGGGAGTAATGTTGTGGGCGCATTTATTGGTAGAGATATACTAAACGGATCCAGTAGTATAAAATAGAATTATAATAAAAGAAGGATTTTTAGCTGTTAAGGATCCCTAAAAATTAGGAGTCTTTCCTATTTTTATTTTTAAGTATTGTAAACCTTGATTTATAGGAGGTAATTAATTATTAATAAAACAAGAAGAGAATTATTCCTAAACTACGAGATTGGAGCTCTCTCTAAACGAGGTCGAAGGTATCAACTCCCTTTGACGAGTTGAATATTTGTTTTTACAAAAATAGGTCGATCAAGAAACAAGAATAAGAGAATCGATCACTTATTCCAACAAGATTTAATTGAGTATCGTCCGGTGACTCGATCTCAAACTCGGGACCATAACATCGATTCATTAAGTAAAAATGTTATACACCATTTGTGGATTGAATTGGAGAATTTATAAAGTGATCATTCTTTCCGCACAGGAATAAGAGCTGCCAAGCGCTTTTCAACCCAGAAGACAACATCCTTTGCTGCGATTCTCTTCTCATCAATGAGAAATGGCTCAACTGTGCTTGCTCCTGAGCCATACCACGATAATGAAAACCCTCATCGTCCTGCCCAAACAGAAAAATGGTGAGAATTATTGCTGTGTGCTAAAATCCCAACTGTGTCACAATAAGCATTACTCACTAGTCACCTCAAAACCATACCAGTCAAGACTCCCTTAGGGAAGAAAGCCCAGAAGGAATAGTTAGTATCCTCCTTCACGAATGAACCTTCTACGGCCATTTTCAATTACAATTACAAATTCAGCGGAAGATAAAGTGATTTAAGAACTTAAAACATTTTGCGTATAGATTTAAATGGGAAATTTATGAAATGTTTGATGAAATGCTTCAATGAAAAAGCCGAGACCTTATTGTCTGGGAAAGAAAGCTCAATGTTGGAGAGATCTTCTTGAGCTTCCAGTATTGCTTTGTGTGAAGGGATCACGTCCTTCCCCATTAACCGGGGTAATGGCTTGGCAGGACCCTTTGCTGCTTTTGCCGAAGGTTTGAGCTTTGCAGGAGCTTCTTTTTCCGTTGGTTTTGCCTTCTTTGTTTCAGCAGCAACTAGTCGCCGAAAAGTTAATTCATTCTTCGTCTAATGTAGGAAGTTTTGTGGAAAGTAGCAAATAAATTACTTGCAACGAAAGAAGAGCTACTACCAGTGGAAGTCGAAGTCTCCTGCACCGCAGAGCAAGCACTGCATCTACGCAACGTTGCTGATGTACAAACCGTTTACTGCATACCAGACACTGAATTCACTTGATTTCAGCTGCTGAGTCTACGTGTTAAATTAAACAATAATGGAAGGTATGAACGATTAATGGAAGAAAGTTAAAAAAAATTGCTGAAAAAAGGTGATGAAAGGCAGAAACCCATTTGCATAAACACACGCAAATTTTGCATACATAAAAAGGGGAATGCAGAAGAGGTGGCTCTGATTTTCCTGCTGAATTACGAAGACGATGGAAAGCTAGAAAACCCCACAGCTCTTCCCCCCGTACTGCATGTCAACCATGAAAATGTACAAAAAGCAAGAAAAAATAATAATTATTTTGAAGCTAAAAATTGTATGAATTGAATTTCTTTTATTCAAGTATTAGAATTTTTTTTTAATTGAGCAAAAACAGAAAAGGGAAGGAGAAAGAAAGCCGCTGAAGGAGAGAGTTTGGAATGGAGCCTTCTAACCCACCGAAGCCCCTCGAAGAGTAAATGCCACTGAATTCTTATATATATTATTTTTTGCCCTTTGTTGAACTGATTTTTATTATCTAGATAATAAGAAAATTATTGCAGTCCTAGCAGTACGTACTGTCCGAACTCTAAACTCGTGGTCTAACTCTTCATTTTCCTTTCTAATTTTTTTTCAAGGCACAAAAGACCAAATATTTACTAAATGGCACAGGTCACTGTCCGATAATTTTTTGGCTGCCACTCGATTAAGCAGCTTAGAAATATTTTCCCATCTCTAATTGTAATTTACAGCTAAAGTTATGGCTGCAACATATAATCATAACATAAGTTATATCCCAGACTTTACATAAATTAAGTAATAGCATGGTTAGGAAACATGGAAGAAAACTCACAAATGTTGCTGTTAACACAACAGTCACTACACAACTATCTGATAAATGAAGATTTCATCATAGTTCTACAGAATCTGAGAGATTGTGTGCCGAGACATTCAACAACCTTCATCTTCAGTTTGCCTCCGTGGGTAATGGTGCTGCATATTGGGTAGCAGGAGATACAAAGCATGGAATTTCTTTCCACAGAAGGATTTTTCCCCATCATCTGGATCTCTCGGCTTGTCTGCTGATGGACTATCCATCAATTAGTCCTAGTATTTCAGCTTTCACGCTTTCCATCTGCTCACTGAACAAAGTCACATAAATTAGGCTACTCTTATCAGTCATGACAGTCAGATGGACATTTGATAAGCCATCCGAACATTTCTTCAAAAACCAGTAACCTGCTAGGTAGAACCTAAAGGCCATGCGCTATAGTGAAAAAGTAAGCATCTGTAAACACGAATGTCATACTTCAAAAATGCCGAAAAGACGAACCTAGTGTGAAGAACCAGAGACAGTGGCAATATACTATCAGATGGAAGCAAAAGGAAATTTACACAACTTTACTGTTGATTTAGTGAAATAACTAAGCAACATACCACAAGAGTATCTGGTTCAGGAACATCTTAGCTTCTTTGAGTTGGTCTTGTTCGAGCCGGAATGGAAATATTAGTGGTCAACTCTTTCTGCTTAAATTTCTTAACCAAATTGTACACCTGATTTGAAAAGACAGCTTCAAAGCAAATCAACAACAGAAAAACTTGAATACAATCGAAAAAGAATGAAGAAATTGATTAATCTAAGCAAAACATATAATAAATTCTCCATCAACTAATATAATGTGAAATTGAATTGGAATTACCCATCATTACCTTCCTTACTCCAGATGTCAAGCCCATGGTTGAAAGGGTCTTGCTGTCCACACATTTCCTAGTCATAGTTTCGTTATCTAGTTTTTCAAACCAGTTATCCATTCCACCTACATGCCAACAAAAATGCAGAAATGATATGGAAAAAATTGAAAGAAAAGCAAATTAAGAATATAATCATCCTATCATTTTCAAAATTTCCCTCAAAATTAATATAATAAGAGAGAGAGAATGAAGAGTAGATTAGAGGTAGATATGTCTCAAACCTTAAGATGTAAGACCAACAGTTCCACATAAACGTAAGAAGAACATGAGAGAAAACATGGACAAATTCTCCAACATCTTCTCGTGTAACTACGCAACAGTTCTTTCAGTCAAGATTGAATGATTTCTTCAAAAAGCAATCAGTGGATTCACTTCTCGTGGTTAAGTCCGTTTCTCCATCCAATATAATTCCAATATAATAGATGGGAACTCCCAAAGAACGGCAACCAAACCTTCATCTGGCCTTTTTTACAAGAAGAAACAGACTATCAGATTGGTTTCCCTCTAATAAATCTTTACATCCCATTAACTCAACAACACAAGCTGCTGAAACATCAAGTCTTCGTCTAGCCTTAAGAACCTTAATAGGATAATCTGTGACTAGTACTGCATTATCATGTTTGGACATAGAATATGCCCAACATTGGTCTGAAACAGGACATAAAGTACAATTTGGATCCAAAGGAGTGCATATGGCTGCACCAAGTTCCATGAGAGACTGGTTGAAATCCCCAGGCTGGCAAATATCAACTAGTTGAGCTGCTAGCTTCCTGTTCAGGAGGTAATTACAAGCAGTCAAAATACCGAGAGCGCCAATAAAAATTATACTGTTATTATCTTTCTTTTGTATCTTATGAGTCTTCAGTACTACCATGCACTCTGATAAGAGAATGCAATTTAGTAGATTGCACAAAATAATAAAGAAGAGTTACATGTTGAACTCCTCCCACCAACAAGAAAACAGAAAGGTGATGAAAAGAAATTTAAATCAATAGTGATCTGGAAGCCACCTACACTCACTAAAAGTTCTTTACAGTCGATGAGTCTTTTGGATTTGCAGAGGTAGCGTTTAGTCTAGCAAGCACCTGTGACCTGTTTTACATTTCTGTCAACCATGGGCACAACCTAAAATAGAAAGTCGAAGAAAAATTCCCCTCATATAATTGCAGAAAAAATGTGCAACCTACTAACCTCTTTGAATGCTATAGAGACAATAGCTGCAGCTGTGTAATTACCGATTCCCGGAACCTTCCGTAAACCCAAAATTGTATTAGGAAACCCATCTCCTCCAGCAACAATCATCTTTGCTCCCTAAATTATGAAAGCATTAAAACGCATATTCTCAATCACAACAAACATAATCTAATGTTCTGAATTTTCCTTATATGCGAATCTTTTGCCCCAAAGCTCCTTCGGCAGATAATACAAACCTCCAGCTCCAATCACACGAAATGCTTGCTTTATTATAATACGCCCACTAAAACCTCTTACAACATTAGTGCTAGAAACTGATTAAATTTTCAACCAACTAACATAACCTCAAAAAACAAAAGCAAGACACTCAAAAGGAAAGACAAATTCCTTAAACGTTCATAGTAACCTGATCCCGCGCACATTTCGTTCATTTCCTGGCAAACATTAAGACTTATACAACATTTGATGGTTAAAGAAACAATCTCAGTACAATGATAATACTATCCAACAAGAAATAGAGCCACGGTCCAAATTGAAAAAATGACATGAAAGTTGAAACTCTACATTCTAGGTCAATTCTTCTAATTGAAAAAATGACACAAAAGTTGAAACTCTACATTCCACTACAATTCTTCTGAGGAAAACATGGAAATACACTAACATTACAAACCATTCCGTCTAATTAACCAAAAATAGCCATCGTTTATAATTAAAATTGAAAAATATCCACTCAAAAACACTTCATTCAAAACTATCCAATTTCATTGTTTTGGGACAAAAATACCTTTAAAATATGTTAAAAGAATTTTTTAATATACCGCGCGCACTCGGAATGTAAGGAGCATACTGCGCATGATGAGTGGGAACTTTTCCCGAGCACGCGTTCGGGAAAAATTGCCATCAAGCGCGTGCAGTATGCAGGAACGTGCTATAGCTACAGTGTGCACAGTGAAATTTTCTATGAGCTACAGTACTCACTCTTTAATTTATTATAATTATTAAATAATTAAATTTTAAATTATTTAAATTATAAATTTAATTAAATATTTTTAAAATTAAAAATTATCTAAGTAAATATATTATTGTTAATTAATTTATAATATTATTTAATAATTAATCAAAAATTATTTATTCTAATTATTTAAATAATTAAATTAAATTAAAATTATTTAAATGATAAATTTAATTAAATATTTTAAAAATTAATATTGTCTTAATAAACATATTATTGTTAATTATTTAAATAATATTTATTTTTAAAATATTTAATTCATTTTATGATTTAAACAATTTTAATTTAATTATTTAATTTAATAATTAAATTATTTATTTTAATTATTTAATTAATTCTAATATTAAATTTATTTTATTTAATTAAATAATATTAATTATTTAATGTTATTTAAATGTTTAATCAATATTAATTATTAAATTAATATTTAATCAATATAATAATCTTTAAATTAATTATTAAATCAATATTTAAACAATATTAATTTAATTATTTTTAGTATTAATTAAATATTATTATTATTAAATATTATTAAATAATTTTTTTATTAAATTTTATTTTTTAAAATAATATTTTAATTTAATATTTAATTAAATAATATTGTCAATATATAATAAATTTTTTTAATTAATTATTATCAAAAAATAATAATATTTAATTAAATATTTTATAAATAATATTATTATTCATATTTATTAATTAACTACCATTTAAATAAGTATATTATATATTATTTTATTATTATTTATATGTAAATAGTATTTTTTATTTATACAATAATAAAGGTATTTTTGTCTCTCTAAATAATTAAGTGGGTCATTTTTAATTAAAATTTTTTTATGTGATAATTTTTGAATTTTAATTATAAATAGTAGTCAATTTTGATTAAATCTCTTAAGAATTAGGATATAGAGATGGATTTTATATAGGACTCGAATTTAGAAAATAAGACACGGAGATCAACTTTATATAGATCTCAAACTTTGGAATTAAAATATTGAGATATTACATAAACCTCAAACTTTGGAATTAGAATGCCGAGATTGACTTTACATAAGAGTTGGATTTAGAAAATAAGACTTGAAGATCAATTTACATAGGATTCAAACGTAAGAATTAAGATGCGGAGATCAACTTTACATCAGATTTAAATTTAAGAATTATCGTTTAAAACAAGATTTATCTTTCTTAATATTTCTTTTTAAATATTTTTATATTAACGTTTATTTTTTAGCCACTAAACCCTCCACTTAGCAGTTCGTCTCACTGTGTCCCTTGTGTGTTTTATCTCGCAAAGTAATAAGATGCGCTAATAACAAGTTGACATTATGAAACTTGGGCTAAGACGATCTAACTCTTATAAAATGCCCATAATTTAAGAACGCCTACAATCTAACTCTTACAAAATTGTATTTAAAGTAAACATTCTTCTTCATTGATAAAATAATAAACCAAAAAATCAACCGCCGTCTCACACATGATAATGATACTACTATACTATACTAAAGGGAAAATAGAAGTACAATCATCAAGGTCAAGATATTCACAGGTTTGAGAATTGACAACAACAATCGACATTGACTAAAACCAAACACTTTGGACAATTCTTTTTCAGAAGGTAAGGGAAAACGCCAGGAATATCAGGGGACAATTCTGGTCATTTTATTGCTTGAAGGATTTCTCAAATTGGGAAGGCAGCTTCGTGGTGTATAAATTTGGCTTTTCTCTTGATCTTCGTCTTGAATCTTTTCAACATTCCTTGTTTGACATCATATAAATACCAATCAGAATCATTTTTATTTCTTTGGTGCCTTAGCATGATTACTTGACCGCCTTGCAAGGCTAGTATGGCGTATTGAAGACTGCTGTGTATAATTTGTGACTGCCACTATCATATGCCTTGATCCAATCATGTTTCTCAAAATCTGCCCAAATCCATACATCAATCTGGGTATTGGAAACTTTATACAACAATGCAAGATTACCTCCCATATCCAACAAATCATACCTATACCTATCATAGCCTGGAAGATAAATTCTCCGCCATTTCTCTTCACTGATATTCAAAGATAAAATGTATCTGTCTGATTCAACGTGCCAATGTAAAAAGTGCCCATTAATAGACACAAGGTTTTTCCATTGAAATGTTTCTACATTGAAGGGTTGCTCATGTGACACTTCAAATGGTCCTAGAATCTTTTTCCAGGCATCATTCATCTCCAATTCTTTCACTTGACAATTTCAATAAGGCAGAAGAACTGGGGCTACTATCACAGCAATCAAAACAAAGATGTTAAGATATAATGACACTGACAGAGACAGAGTGAAGATACCTTTAATAATACTACATACATTTGAGTAACAATAGTCAGCAGAAGAAACTCAATCCTTGACAGTGATCATATATCCAAATGAACAAGTAATAGTGCACTATCAGGAAAAGCTTTAGTTCAGCAACATTCAATCTCGAAGCTTAAGTTAGTAATAGAATTTAAATTCTTACACTTTGATCAAATAAGAATAAATATTGAGATTGAGATAGAATCCTCTTCAATGTAGCTAGTCTAGCTGATGTTTAATTGACATCAATTTTTTTTTAATACTCATAAATCCATTCATCGTGTTCTAAACTTGGGACTATTGCTGGGAAATAAAACCTGAGTAGGTTTTCATAGGTAGGTCACCCGAGAATTGGCCTTGCAAGAACTTGGCATCACCAACAAGGATTTTGCAGCATCAATTAAGGTCCACACTCAGAAAGGAGAAAAAAAATTAAAGTTATTTGATGCTATATAAAAAAGAATTTTGTGTAAAAAGCATGTCAAAATGCTTTACAAAGCATCTAATCACAGTGCTTTTCTAAATACCAAAAAGTAATTCCTAGAAAAGCATTTACTCGTTAAACAACACTATCGATTTCAACCTAACAAGCACTTTCACCTTATTCAATCAAACTCTGCAAAATAAACACAAAAGGGTTTTGCAAAATTTGAAAATCACATTTAGTGCCAGCAAAAAGCACTCCTAATTCCACCAAACATTAGACTAACTTATTAAAAAAACAAACTGTGAATGTTGCCAATAGTTCTCCCCCAAGCCCATTTTTACTGTAACCCCTAGATTATTTAAACAGTAAAAATAAACAAATAGAGCAAACACAAGGACAGATAGTGTGACCTATGTCCAGAACAGTGTTAAATCATACACGAATATCGCAATTAATGGAAGATTGAAGAGAAATTTTTGGGAAAAATGAAGAGTCCATTACAACCATATCTGGTGTAAGCGTGAATATCGTTTGATAATGTGAAATTGAAGAAGAGATGAAGTAAAGACGACCGACCATATGCCGTGATGGAGTCGTATTTTGACAGTTGAAAAATTATAACTTGAGTGTGTGAGATTTAAAAGATAATATAAATTAATTTGATATAATAATATTAATATAATTAATATAAAAAATAACATTAAATATAAAATTAATATAATTAATAAAGATAGAGAGATTATTTAACTTAACATGAAAAAATTAAGGACATTGTTAAATTATATTTCACCAATAGTAAAAATTAAAAAAAATTATATATAAATGATAACAAAATCACAAATGTAATAGTTGTGTCAAAATAGTAACCCAAATTTTTATCGGATTTTTTTAGAAGAAAAATTAATTTTGTTTTATTCAATGTAAAAAAGAAGGAGCAACAGTGAACCCAATCCGAACACAATCACCAACCTAAACTGGCAAGAACACTAAACACCAACTCACAAGTAGTTAAGACAAAACGACAACCCATGAATATCTAGGGAGAAGTCGGCTAATTTCACTGCTTGTAGATCTTGCTTTCTTATCTCTCCAAACGGATATGGCTGCTTCTGTGGTGTGTAAATTTAACTTTGGTTTCATTGTTCAACATCATCATGGATCCTTTCAACTCTCTTTGTTTGATGTCATATTTATTTCTGTGGTGCTTAAACATTATGACTTGACCATCTTGCAAGGATGTAACAGCACATAATTTTCTGAAATTAGGGGGAATGCTGCCACACTTCATTGTACAGTTTATCGACTCTACCTTTATGCTATGCCTCTTGATCCAGTCCCGTTTCTCAAAATCTTTCAAAATCCATACATCAATTTGGGTATTGGAAAATTTATGCAATAATGCAACAATGTAAGATTTCCTCCATTTCCAACAGATCATAACTGCCTAGCGCAGCCCGGAAGATAAATCCTATTCCATTTCTCATCACTGATTATCATAGATATAATGTATCTGTCTGATTCAACATACCAATAGAGAAACTGCCTATTTATGTACACAAAATATCTCCATCAAAATGTTCGTTTGAAGGGTCGCTCATGTGGTCGTTTGAATGGTCCTGGAATCGTTTTCCAGGCATTATCAGAACAACCCAAGTGATTGCTGTTCCACTGACTGTGTCGACAAAGAGAGAGGCAAGCGGAAAGAGTTACAGAGCACTTGGTGATTAAATTCACAACTTGCAGTGGTGGTCCATATGTGGATTAGAATTAGACCATTGAAACTTGATAGAATCTACCTTGCCATGGGAAGATTGAGAGTTGAAGTCAAGAGCCTTATCATTCATCTCCAATACTTTAACGTGGCAATTTATAAAAGGCTTTATTCTCAGCATTTGAGATTTATTTTCAACCAAATGCTGCGCTATGAAATTGCTGCTAGAAACTAATTTATGCCACCCCTTGCATACGGACCTGATTTGGTTGTGAAGATCTTTAGCTGGAAATTTTATTAGAGTCTGAAAGAGAATATCTTCAGGAAGACCTGTTGTGAAATCCTTCCCTTCTATCTTCATCTTTGCTTCTTTGTCTTGCAGGAAGTTCCTTGTATATGTCTACTTATATGAGCTTAGTATCTGCAACATACTTTCTTTAGGAAAATCGAGCCAGGAATTATGTCTGCTCTCCATTTTTGTCATGCTTTTTATATGTGGGTCTACGAAACGCTAGTATGTGACTATGTACTGATGAGATGAGCCTGAAACGCATTAATATGGTGGAGTTATCGTAACAGATTGGTTCAAATCCTGTTTAAATCAACATTGATACTAGAGTGCTATATAATTTAGAAAACCGCAACGATATACATCAATCAAAACAAAGATATTGAGATATAATGACATTGGCAGATTAAAGATATCTTCAATAGAATATAACATTCATTGGTTTACATACGTTTAACAACAACTAGCATAGAAAATTCAAACCTTGATCATGATCTTATATTCTGTTGAACAAATAATTGCACACTTACTTGAACAACAACATTCAATCTCAAATGCTTAAGTTAATAACAAAATTTAAATTCTCATACTTTGATCAAAAAACAAGTGCACCTAAAGTATAGACAAGTCAATATCGTTCACAGGATCATGATCAAGTCCTCTTCAATATTGAGTTGGTTCTTACCATTTCTATTTTAAAATATCCAGCAATACCTTCATCATCGATTGCTAAACTGATGCCTATATATGGTCGGACTAAAGCCTCAGTAACAAGAAACTAGTACATATTATCCTCAGTAAGTAATCCTAGACAAGACCTTGCAAGGACTTGAGTATCACATTTAACTCTAAACAATGAATTGAAAACAACTATTTTGTTAATTTCAATTTAGGTCCAATTTCAGAGGGGAAAAGGAAAATTAAAGATCTCATATGCTACGAGACAACTAACTAGTCTGTGTAAAAGGATTTTCAAAATCCAAAAAAGTAATTCCTCGAAAAGCACTTATCACGTTAAGCAATACTTTTATCTTTTTTAACCTAACAAACACTTTTATCCTTTTTAACCTAACAAGCACTTTTATCCTTATTCAATCAAACTCTACAAAGTGAACACAAAAAGTGTTTCTTATTTTGAAAATCACTTTTAGTGACACTAAAATCAATCCTAATTTCACCCAAATATTATACAAAGTTCAAAAAAAAAAAATGTACCCTAAACTGCTTTTTACAGTAACCCAAATATTATACATGGATGGACTGTGCATGTTTTGTTATCTTTGAAAACCGTGTGTAACGAACAGTAGAGGATCTTTGGCTTCCTTCAGAATTTTCGTTTTTTGTATTTTTCCAGAACAGTAGCTTACAAGTATTTAGCTTCATTGGGAATTTTCGTGCAATACAATCGTAGTGGAACTTGATGAACATCGGACGGCTCACATTATTTATGAACTTGTTTAATAAATAATAAATTTCCTTTAATTTAACATTAGAATATTATTTTATTTATTAAATATAAATAATTTAAATGGTAAAAATATTTTTTTAAATGAGTATTAATGGTAATGTGATAATAAAAAACTTACAACAAAACTCAAATATTATTTCAATTAAATTTTTATAAAAGTGAGCGATATTAGTAGAAAGCTTATTTTCTAACAATTAAATTATTAAATAAATAAAAATAATATTAAATATTCAAATTATATTTTAAATAATATTGTAGTTGATGGGATAATGTTATATTATTTTACTTATTAAAAATAAATAAGTTAAATAACACAAAGTTTTTAAAAATAATGAGTATCAGGAGCGCAACGTGAAAATGCCAACTCAAATCATAACAAAGCAAAAGAAAAAAGTAAAAAAGACATAAACCACCCTATTTTTTTATGAAATAACAAATATCCCTCTATCAGTGTATTTATGACAAATATTTTCTATAATTTATAAACTATGACAATCACCCCCTTGATGATGACGGAGTTTGAAATCCGTTAAGAAAAATATAAGTTAACGCCCTTTTTAGTTTTTTAAATACAATTAAGTCTATAAACTTTCATTTTTTGTAAAAAAAAACAAAATTTTTATGCAACAAAAATTCAACTCTCCCTCTTTATCATTTCTCAATTGAAAGCCACTAATTTTTCACCTAACAAGCAAATACTTTGAAGCTAAATACTTTTTATTAAATTTTTTCATGCTTCTTTAGATAATACTAAAAAAATGGCTCACTTTGTCAAGCCATACGGACAAAATTATAATCCTAAAAAAAAAATTTATGTACTATTGACACCTCAATTGGACATGTTTTTTTAATTTAATTTTTATTTTTATTTTCATTTCATCTATACCACCAATTTATGTTTACCTACTTTGATAAATTATTTGGCTCTAGATGATCAATAGTTATATGTTTTTTATTGTTTGGGGTTTAATTCTTACTTTCAATTGATTTCTTTTGTTTTTTTTAGCTTTGTATTGATAAAGTTGTCTCTTCTTTATTATCTGAATTTGTTTTATTTATTTTTTATTTTCCTAATCTTTTTCTTTTATTTCTTCTCTCATTACTATTAAAATGTTTAGAAAATTATTTTTCTCAATTGAATTGTTGTCATGTTCTTAGTTTGCTTCCACTTTTAATATTATTGTGTAAAGTAGTTTTTTTCTTATTTCTTTTGTTATTTATTTCTTTAATCAAGATAATTCCTTGCAAGTTTTAATTTTTTGATTAATTTTTATTGTCATCTTTTCTATACTTGCACTTGAGAGTGGACCAAATGTCTTCGTATTTCGTCTTGAATATAAATCGGAATTTGTCTTAAACTACTAGGTTTTCTTTTTTATTGAAAGAAATATATAATGGTTTTGATTTTCAAAAATAAAGTGAAAGCAAAGAGCTCATTTAAAAAAATTATAGGCTTGGGTTTATTGAAATTTTGTTTTTTTTGCATATAATAAAACTTTATAAAATTAATTAAAATTATAAAACTAAATAAGGGTTAAATGATATTTTAACTTAACGGCTTTCCAACGTCCGTTAGCATCCAGGGGGTAAATGTCAGGGTTTGTAAACCTCAGAGATATTTGTCATAAATATGCCGACAGAGTTATTTGTTGACGAGTGAAAAAACAAAAACCAGTGTGGTCAAGGAATTATAAAATGACCATATTGTCCTCTACCATAGTGTAGTCACCGCCGGGGGGTCCTTCCCGTCGTAAATAACTCGCAAGCTATTTATTAATTTACCCTTCCACATTATTAAACAAAATACAAATTGCGAATTTCCTTCTGCCTTTTCGTTCTCTCTCTAGATGGATTAATCTATTCGCTTTTGCTACTACCTCTCGATTCTCTCTAGGGTTTCGAAAGAGAAGTTGCAGTATCAATAACCGAGAGTTCCCTAAAGTTTTTCGAAAGTTGAATATCGTTACGCCAGTGTAATTTTTTCTGATTCTTGATTGTGAGAAATGTTAATTTCTCTCCCGTACAGGAATCAGTTTCTCTTGGCTGCATCGTGTGTTCCTTCGAGCTGGTGAATATTTTCCGTCGATTGTTACGTTGTGTTCGAAAGATTTTGGCTCTGTGTGTTTGTTTGGTTTCTCTCGCTTTGTTTCTTACTGATTAGAAGCTTTAAGAGTGCATAAATCAGGCTATTCGAGTTTTATTTTTTTAATTAGGGTCACAGGTCTGGATTTAGTTTGATTTTTAGTGTTAAGAACATGTTAGAAATGGAGAGAGGCGAATTTTGAATAATTTTTTTTGGGTTTTCAGGTCGGATAAAAAGTAAAATTATTAGTCGAATGAAGAATTGTAGGAGTTGGGTATTTTAATTTTTTGTTCGCAATAAAAGGAGTTCTTTCCGTATTGCAACATATGCTTGCTGTTTTGATGGCTTGTACTCCAAATTTTTGTGCAAAAGACACTGTTATTGCACATTTGGCGTGATTCTTGTTACGGGCACAGGTAATTGGATGTTTAAACTCTTGGAAAACACTGAAAGAGAGCCTTATGGGCATTTGAGACTTCTGTTTGGTGGATGCTGAATGGTTGGTGCCATGGACTTAAATGCTTTACCGGAAGAAGACGAGGATACTTTTGAAGGACATATTGAAGAGTATGCTGCTCAAGAACGCATAGAATCTGGAGCTGAAATTCTGCGGCGGGTACTTCTTTCTCAATTTTTCTGTTTTATTTTATTTTGTTCTTCTCTATAGAAGAATGCCCTTGTTCTTCCTAACCTGCCCATGATAGTTAGAAGGATTTCTAGCGGTACTTATCTTTTAGTAAATTGTATGAATTAGGTGGAATTGTCAACTGAGGTTGATCCTACTGAAGTTGGGCAAAACGTCTTGAATGGGCCGGTGTTTTGTCATTGGTTTAGATGACCTATTGAGGAAAGTGAATGTGTTAATGGGCCTTTATTACGTGTCATTGATTCTTTCCTTCCTTCTTTCTAAGTATTGGTAACTTTTATGGTCTTCTATCTCACTTGAGTAGTGAAGTTAGGTATCGTCGTCTTTGTTTTTTACTTTTCTACTTTGGAACAGTTGATATAAATTTGTGCATGGAATGCACTGTGTGTTATCATGTTTAGAAATTTTCACTCCTTTTGCCAGGAGCGTGAAGAAAGAAGAAGGCGTTTGAAAAGAGATAGACCAGATGACCGACCACTGAATGCATCTCAACCATCTATGCATGATCAATTTTTTCAAAATAAAAGCCATAAGTTCTGTGACAAAAGCAAGCTCCCCCCTGGTAAGTTGTATATATTCTTAGTGGTGTCAATCCTATGTCATTTAATGAAACTGTATTCAGATGCTACTGTATGTTGTTATCGTGTTATCTGAGTCAACAACAAATTGCTGGCCCTTGCATTTCTCACTTCTACAGTGTATTTAATGTCATGCTGCTTTTGTTTATTATCTCTGAACTGTTCAATATTTTAAGAAATTGGATGATTGGGATTCACTTGGTGTCTTATATGCCAGCCATTTATTGAAAATGCTTTTTATATTTTTTTGGTCAGACATTTTGGTTTGGGAAGTCATGAAATAAATGAGAACTGAAATCCCCCTTATTTTGATGGATTGAGTGACTGGTCCTTGATCTTTGATTTTTCTATTATTTTCTTACGGACAGAGTATTATGCGGTTTTGCAATATCCATTGCCACTATTTTATTCAGTTTTTAATCTTATTGTTTCTTCATCTTGCAGGATGGTTAGACT
>JAVXUL010000004.1:2465828-2480846 GCA_035590515.1 Trichilia minutiflora | reverse complement strand
GAAATTTATTGCATAATCCCTTCTAAGGTTCCACTTGGTGAAAACTTCAATGATTGTATTCCTCCTGGCAAAAGATACTCTTTTAAACAAGTGATTCATCAACAAAGAGTTTTAGGAAGAAAGGTGAGCAAAGGCATGGTAAACTCAGCTCCTCCTTTTTCTTCCCTGGAAATGTTAATTTTTTTAATATTTAAAATGTAGAATGCATCTATTCAAGTTTGTGTGCATTTTGGTTGGACTGCTTGATTAAGCATAATATATCTCCATTTACCTTTTTTCACAGCTTGGTTTAGTGATCGATTTGACAAATACAACACGTTATTACCAAACATCAGATTTGAAGAAAGAGGGCATTAAGCATGTTAAGGTGAGTATCCTTTTTCCTTCCTTTGTTTGACTGAACAGTGTGGCATTTATTTTTTTTTCCATTTATATTCCAGATTCAATGCAAGGGCCGGGATGCTGTGCCTGATAATGCTTCTGTAAATAACTTTGTATATGAGGTGTGTATGTCTACCATTCTTTTACCTTTTCTATGCTGCTTTACTGTGAATAATTTGCACATTGATTTCTTATGTTCACCAAGCAAAATATATTTCATATGATGAATGATATATATCATAATCAAATTTTCCAGGTCAGCCAATTCCTCTCACGCCAGAAGCACTCCAAAAAGTTTATTCTTGTTCACTGTACGCACGGGCACAATCGAACAGGATACATGATTGCTCACTATCTTATGCGTTCACAGTCAATGTCTGTTACTCTGGTTAGTTTTGTATGTCTTGTTTTATGTTTGTCCAATTAGTTTTAATCAGCATTTCTTTTTCAATTACTCTGGAATTTCTTTGATTTGTTGTGCAGGCATTAAAAACTTTTGCTGATGCACGCCCACCAGGAATCTACAAAAATGACTATATAGATGCTTTATATGCATTTTATCATGAAAAGAGGCCTGATGGAGTTCCTTGTCCACCAACACCAGAATGGAAAAGGGACCTTGATCTTAATGGTGAAGCTGTACCAGATGATGATGATGATGGAGTTTCAGCTTCTCCTGTGCGTTTATGTTTACTCTAAAGAAATATATATAGTTTTAAATAATTTTAACTGCATTAGTTGTGCAACAATAATAGATGCTGATACCAGGGATTATATGTTTCTCTTCCTTATTTTCAAGTTTCTATAATCCTCCTTTCACTGCCTTCAATCAAATATCCAACTCCAGTAATCCGCTCCGTTTTGTTGTTGGGGAACTCCATTATCCATCAACTGGGATAACATGTTGATTATATTTTTGGTACATTAATAGAAATTACTGTTTTTTTTCTTTTCTTTCGCTTTTTGGTTTTGTTATTGTGGTTTTTAGTATCTGTGAAATACCTTTTGCTTCTGAGTTAGCCAGATTTTTTTGATAGATGCATGAATTGATGTGTTCTGCCTTGTTTTCAGTTCTTAATAAGTTCTCTTTGTTTCAGGAGAATAGTGAGGTGCATGTTACGATGACGAATGATGATGTTTTGGGAGATGAAATACCTATTGACCAACTAGACTCCTTTCGGCAATTCTGCTACCAGACACTTAAGTTGAATCATGGTGTACGTGCTCTGAAGACATTTGTAGTGTTTTCGATTTTTACAACTGATTTAACTATACAAAATTGTAGATCTAGAAGTGGCATGCTTTTTGTTGGTACTATATTTGAACTTTTTTTTTATTCTCTAAATATTGTCAAAAAGAAAAAAAAAACACTCTCATTGACCTGTTTTGTGCACATTTGAACCTCATACTTCTTGTACCTTCCCAATAGATTTTATTAGTTAAACGAACTAGTTCCCACAACTACTTTTATACTTTCGATGTGCTTATCTTATATGCTTTCTAGGCACCTTTATATTGTACAAGAATACCGATTTTTGAAGTGAGAAATTAATTTTGAAATATACTGGAAACAGGCAGTGGTCATATTACGCGAGTATGAACCAAAAAATGGAGCACCCCTTTTTTTATTCCTAAAACTTTTCATGAATACAGACAAAACTATTCCAAATTAAAGTGAATGTTAATGGGAACTTACAAATTTTTTTAATGGAATGAGTTACCAATACCTTATTCTTGGTATGCACTTGGTAGCTATTTGGTTTAACATTGGGTTTACTTTGGTTAATTTTCTTGAAATTCAGGGAAGAGGATATATGCAATTTCCAGGGTCACACCCAGTTTCTCTAAACAGGTCTGACTTGTGCATATTTTATTTTGTTTTTTCTTATAATTTTGTTGAAGATTCTCTATTCTTTGTTTTAAATTTAATATTCAGCACATACTCTCTGGGATATGCCAACATCTGTTATTTAGGTCACATGCCATAAATATTAACATTTTGTGATCAGAATCCTGCGGCTGAAATTTCTATTTGATAACAGGGGGAATTTTGTGTCTTGGGTTGTGGACAGAAATGGGAATACAGTTGTCCTTTCAGCTTGTTATTATCGAATATATTTCAGCCTGTTAGACTTTAGTGGTGTTCACATCTTATTTATCTTTATTTCATGGTCAAATAAGTATATAGATAAAAGGACTGATATATTCTTTCTATTTAAAGGACAAGTAATGTGTGCTAATGGAGCTCTTAAGAATGTTCTGATTCATCTCCATTTTTCACAGTTATCTCTTGCTTAGTGGGATTAGGGGATTATTTATGTTATTCTGTCTTAGTATTAAGAAATAAATAAGTAATGGTTATTGAACCTGTTAAAAATTTTCTCTGGGTAATGAGGAGAGGTTTATTTCCATACATATAGAACAAAACTTTATGTCAGACAACATTGCAGTATCTCTTTTTCAATTATTGCTTTTGTTTCTATCGGTTTAACAGGGAATAAATGGAGTGGAGCATTAAATCAAACCGGAATGGATTAATATGAGGTGGCTTGAATGTATAATGTGAATTCTGATTTCCATTGACCTTTAAGCAGTTAGTTGAATATCGGTGTGAGTGCAATGAAGCACCTGAGTTTATACTTATTGAACTGGATTTCCAAGTTCTTTGTATTTGTGATTTGTATAAGACTAAATGAAACCTTTCCATTCCTGATAAACGAAGAAATTGAAACATCATAACCTTGGGTACCAATATTGATGATATTGCTATTCCAGAAGAAGAGAGTCTTGGAGCTAATTTTGTGCCTGATATGATAATCTTGTTAAATTTTAAATGTAGAACAATTGGAAGAGTATGTTAACTGTTGCTTTTTTTTTTTTGGAAACAGTAGTTACTAATGTCATCTGCAGTGGATTGGATTTGAAAATCTATCCCATTCAACTGTTTTTCTTTTTCTTAGTTATCATATATTAATTTGGACTTTAATTTAATGCATGCAGGGAGAATTTACAGCTACTAAGGCAGCGTTATTATTATGCCACATGGAAAGCTGATGGGACCCGATACATGATGCTTATAACCATGGATGGGTGTTATTTGATTGATCGGTGTTTCAATTTTAGAAGGGTCCAGATGAGGTTTCCTTGTAGATTCCCAAATGAAGTAATTAGTCAAATCTCTGCTTTAAGAAATGTTCCCAGTATTGACATTCTATTTTATAGAGCTAATTGAATATATAACTGTTAATTTGACATACTGCCTTTAATTGTAAGGGATTAGGTGAGAGAACTCACCACTACACATTGCTTGATGGAGAGATGATTATTGATAAATTGCCAGACTCACAGAAGCAGGAGAGAAGATACCTTATTTATGATATGATGGCAATTAATCAAGTATCTGTTATTGAGGTTGGGGCTAGAATTAATTGTCATAAATAATTTTATGCATTTCATCATTATTCATCCATTGCATTTATGCATTTAGTTTTCTCATGTAGCTTGTATCATGACTATATGTTTAATATTTAGTTACTAGTAGGTGCATGCTTGAATATTGTGTCTTCTATAGGCCAAGTACCAATGTAAGTGTCATCACAAGCTACTGATGAGTTCTATGTGAACTAAAGTTGCAAAAATCCTTTTCATAAGGTAGCTGTATCTAAGTCTCAATGCATACTGTAACTGTATACAGGATTCTTATGTCTTGTCCCCAATTTATGTCAAAATGTGGAGATTTGTGGTGTTGCTAATCTGTTTCACTGTCCTTATATTTGATACTAACTGATTTCTTTCTAAATTTCTTATTCTGTGGAAAATATTTAGCATTGTAGTAGTAACTGTAAATGTGTTCCCCTCATCTCCTCACATTTTTATTATGTATATAGAGTCAAACCTGACCTAAAACTCTTAGATTCTGAGGTTTCTAAATATGGTTTATTTTAGAAGCCAGAACTAGTTTCTTTCAATTGTTAAAGTGGTCTGTGTTAAAAAGGTTTAAGGTTTAAAGTTTACTTATTGGATATATGATTGAAGAAGTGCCATGTTCTTGTGATGCATGTGCTTGGTATAAAACATTGTGATTGCATCAGATGAACCAATATGTACTCCTGGCAATGCTTTACGTGGCAAATGTACAGGGTTAGCTCAATGAAGCTGACTCGTTTTGGGAAGAAGTGGATTTGAATCTAAATATTATTTTCCTTGTTCAAGTTAGATTAATGGGCTCGTAATAGGATACATTAAATATCAATATCTTCTCATTTTGTTAAACAATGATTTAGAAAATGAATCATGGTGACTAGTGGCTCTAGTAATAAATCATAAGCATGTATGAATGTGAGATAATATTTTTTCCGCTGTTATTAATATTTTTAACAATAGAGTAAAATATATAGAAGATGGTTTCCATTTTGCCTTAGCTTCTGGCATTCAAGATTTCTTAAAAGGATGTGGTAAATTATGCTTGGTGAATCTTTCTAATATACCACATACTGATTTGCAATTTTCTTGTGATGTAATGATTTGCAACCGTATTTGATATCAAGATATTTTTTATTGTTATTTTGCTATATTAGCTTTGTCCATTTGGACGTATTTAGATGCATTTTAGTTGTATTTTGCAATGTATTTCTATTTGGCTTACGATAAAAAATATAAGCAGTTATAGATTCATACTAACTATACAGTATGGTTGTTGAAATTGGTCCAGCGGCCTTTCTATGAACGATGGAAGATGCTTGAGAAAGAAATCATCGAACCACGTAATTATGAGCGCCATAATATTTACCAGAGTAGGAATCCTTATTACAGATATGATCTGGAACCGTTCAGGGTATGTATTGAGAAGCATTAACCAATTGACTGCCTTTCTGTCCCCAATGGTGTTGGTTACTGATTTATTTAATTTATTTATCAGGTTAGGAGGAAAGATTTTTGGTTGCTCTCCACTGTGAACAAACTTTTAACGGAGTTTATTCCCAGGCTTTCACATGATGCAGATGGTCTAATTTTTCAGGTAAATTGGGGATCACTAGTAGTGGTTGCGGTATGAAATTTGCCAACTTCAGGCTAGTCTTATTAGCACAATATAGGCCTCTTGTTTACTTCATTCCCTAAGAAATTGGTGCATTATGCCATGTTTCCCTTGTGCTGCCAAATCAATTATTCAATTGGATTGTAGTAGTTCTCAGAGATTTTTAAATTAAACATTCTGGGAAACACTGCCATTTTTATGTGAAATTGAGCCTTAAATGGGGTAAAGCAGTGGGTACTGATGATATTTCTGTGTCAGGGTTGGGATGATCCTTATGTTCCTCGAACACATGAAGGCCTTTTAAAGTGGAAATATGCCCAACTGAACTCAGTTGACTTTCTGTTTGAGGTATATAATTTTATTTATTTAACAGCAGGTTTTGCTTTGTGCATATTTCTCTCTGTTCATTGATGGTTAACTTGGAAATTCAATAGAACCTGATTCTGATAGAAAGTTGCATGTTGACAGGTGAGCACTGATGGTCATCAGCTGCTTTATCTTTTTGAACGAGGGAAGAAGAAGCAGATTGATGGGAATCCAGTTACATTTGAAGGTTTACTTTTTTCAATGCTATCTGCTTCTTGAGACTTGAAGCTCTCATTCATGACTGATTGTAGGGTTATATATTGGACATCAACTTCATTAGGCCCCTTATGTACAGAATCCCAGCCATCGCTTATAATGCCATAAAGCGAAAGATGGATCCCTCTCAGAACACTAATGCAGTGCATAGGCAATATTAAATACATGCATAATTTCATCTTTGCTTTCTATGATTCCGAACTTTTGCTTGGTTAGGATTTCTAAGCCTTCTGGTTCGTACCTTGAATGTTACATGAATGTTTGGTGGTAAATTACTTGCTTTTTGGGCTTGCAGAGCAGATGGACGGTGCACATTTGTGTAAGCATGTTCTCATATTGCATGGCATGATAGCATGTTTGTGCCGAATGGAATAATTTATGTCGTGATAAGGCATTAAATGGCTTATGATTGTTTGCTTGCTGTTCAGTGTTGTGGATGTGTTTTCCTTTTTTGACCTATTTCTTACCCTGCTTAATACAGGGTTAAGAAATCGTGAGTAGTTATTTATTAGTAATGCAAGTATTTGATGTCTTTTTTACATGTGACATCAGATGAGTTGGGGATTTTATCTGTTTTTCGTTTGGATTCTCCTGTTAACAATTCCATTATGTATTTCCTATGTTTGCACTTTGCATGTAACGATGGCATTTCTTCTGTTGGAGTCCATAGTCCTGTCTAACTCTGCCACTGGCAAGTTAAGTTGGGGAAGTTATGTCCTGCAGAGGATTAATAACTTGAAAATGGAAACAGAAAAGAAAAAGCTGTGAAAATCTATGACTTAGTAGGTGGGATAGAATGATTTACTTGTCATTTGGCTTGTTCTGATTATCTTTTAAAGTGATAAATTTTGTTGGCATACCAATATGTTTGGCATTTTCTTGAAAATGGTCAATGTTGTTGGGGCTGCCATATAGTTTGTCTGTTCCTCTGGCATCCAGATTGTCAGTCTTCACATTCCCTTACATTCAAAGAATTTCAATAGTTTGTTTGGGGATGTTTCTGCTGATTTTTCATACATAGCAGTTTTCTTATACTCCTAGCACTTAAAATACTTGCAGATGATGATCCCCATGATCCATCTTTTTATTCGGGTAAGATTATTGAGTGTGGTTGGAATCCAGAGAACCAGGAGTGGAAATTCATGCGGATCAGAACTGATAAATCCAACCCAAATGATTTCAATACCTACAAGAAGGTCCATTCTTTACCTTTTCTGTAATATTTTTTTATTATTTTTACCGTACGAAGCATTACTTGTCAAAATACAGGTGATGCGAAGTATAATGGATAATATCACTGAGGATGTCTTGTTGAATGAGATCAATGAGATCACTCGCCTGCCAATGTATGCTGATAGGATAAGAAATGATAGCAAAGCACACTTGCATATGAATTCAGCACGACGAAGGTAATGGGTGGAGTAATGTCAAGGCGCAGATTTGTGACATATTTTTAGAAGAGCCCAATATTAAGGTGCACCTGTTTCGATGTTTGCCTGTGCTTGCCATTGGCACTACTGGTTTTAGTTCTGGTTGAACTTGAGCATGTACAATCAATCTAAATGTTTACCAACGAGATATCCTGTAATTAGCTATTCCTATCTTTCATCTTGTATTGTGTATTGTACTGGCGAGTTGTATGATCCAGTCGGTACACAACAGGTCTAAATTTATTTTGCTGATACTTGTCCAGATGAATAGAAAATAGGGTTAGGATCGATTAACATGTATATTATTATTAGTAGTAGTATTTCTGCCCCTTTTATCTCCTTTCAAATGGAGTGATTGCTATGTTGGTTTAACAAGCTAGTCATATTTTTTAGACCTTCCATTCTGTACATTGCTTTTTCGCTTTTCTGAGTATCACCACTTTGTTATTATTGAGGATTAATATTGTGGCTAATTATTGTTCTGATCCCTTTATATCTCAGAAACTTTTATTCCATCATAGGAGCATTGATGCTATTCTCTGTATTTTGGTGGATGCTGGGATAGATATATGTTGGCTCCAACAGGTGCTCAATGGCTGTGTTCAGATTGACTTAAAAAATTAATTAGTTATTATTTTTACTAAAAAATGTAGAATAATATTTTTTCCGGTTCCAGAGAGCTGAAGAGTTAGTTATCCCTCATCATCATTATCTGAGGTGGGATGAAGCCATTCCTTACCATGGTATTCTTACTCCATGGGGGGGTGCGGGTGGGGATTGAGCCATTGGAAAAAAATAGAGATAGTATTGTTATGGATTGTATAGCAATTAAATTCCAGAATATTTTGATGATTTTGTTTGATAAAAGAAACCAAAAAGGAAGAAGTGTAAAACATGTTGCTGCATTGTCATCAATGAAAGATGTCTTCTAAGTAGGCACAAAAGATGAATCGAGTATATCTACAATACGATTTGATTGGCACATGCACCAAAATAATGAGGAAGGGAAAACCTTCTGGGTTGAGATCGAGATTGCTGATAAGTATAGATTCCCATCTGGATCTCTAGCACCGTATAATTTTAAAGTAAGTTGCTTTTAATTCGTCCAAATATTGTTTCCCGCAGATGCATGGATCTTTAAATCCAGATTCAAATGTCCTTAAAATGAATTTTAATAACCTGTTAAAACCGTGCAGACTGCCTTGTTGGTCCCCGGAAATTATCAGGGAGAGAGGAGGATTAGGGAAAACCAAATCTTCGAACGGTCTGGGAAATATAGAGTCAAAATGCCAACCGTAGGAGCATGACCACGGGCACTGTATTGGTGAAGATGGTTGACAAGAATGGAATTTATTTCTCCGACGAATTCTCTCTTACATTCCATATGTATTACTATAAAGTACTTAAGTGGCTCCTTGTCCTCCCAATGCTTGGGATGTTTGGTGGGCTTGTCATCGTTCGACCCAGGAGGCCATGCCTTTACCATCATTTTCACGGAATACGGACTTGTGATGAGATCAGATCACTGCCCATTTCACGTGCCAATGCAGTCTGCTCACAAACCTACGTATCTTCCCTTTACCATGGCTGGATATCTCGACTGGTTTCAGTCTTTGCAAAGGTGACTGCCAGTGGAATGTTTACTGCCTCGGAAAAACTTTGGTCTCAGCTCAGCTGGATTGATTTTTGGACCAAGAAAGTCCGGGCTTGGAACACAGTTTTTGAGTTACACTTTACTTGATAGTTTCACTGATAGTCCAGTATGGAAAATAGACATTTATCAAATAGTCAAGCCTCCCCATGTCGTTAGGACTGCAAATGGAGAAATGATCTCCGGAAACAATCAATTTCTCATGTCTTAGCCGCTCTGCCTCTTGAAATCGCTTGGGCTTAGCCTTTGTTACGAATTTTACATTTTACATTTCAAAACCATTGAAGTAACCAAACCCTGATGTTTAGTGTATTACCACTTTGTTGGCCATCATTTCCAGCCAAAAGTGCAAAAGACGACTTGTTCTTTGAAGGTCACAGCCAGAGTGAGGGAAAATGTTCATAACTCCGATAGGGCATTTAGTTCAATAAAAAACGACTTGTTCTTTGAAGGTCACAGGCAGAGTGAGGGAAAATGTTCATAACTCCGATAGGGCATTTAGTTCAAGAAAAAACTAGTTCTTTGAAGGTCACAGGCAGAGTGAGGGAAAATGTTCAGAACTCCCATTGGGCATTTAGTTCAAGAAATGTATTTATATGTCATGGAATACAAACTCTCAAAATTTGGGCCATGAAACTCTAATGGCAAGCAAACAAACAAACCCACAAAAACGCTCATCAATTCTACGATTCATACGTAATTGGAACATTAACGATTCATGAGATTAGATTCTCACTAAACCAACGAGATTGTGCTGCATCTGAGATGAATATAACCTTTTCTCCTGTGTGTTTGAAGGACCATTCACACTTTCTCCCGCCAAAAGGCGTTGATGAAATGGAACCAAACGTTATTCATTCTAAATTTCTAATGATTTTAACACTGGCTGCAGGTTGCAGCAATGAGTTAATAATATAACAGCTCAATTATGATTACCCTTCAACATTCGACTATGCTACAGAAGAATTGTGATGTATGTGTGCATCAATAACAGTCAATAATAAAATCATAGTGTACTTGGCGAATGTCTTTGGCTTCCTAATGGTCTCTATTATATCCAATAGGGTTCTATTTGACTCCATTAAGTGTCCAGCCTAGCCGGTGCTTTTCTTACCTTCACAACACAATAACTATCAAATCCTCACGATTAAGAATCCTTCTAAATAAAGTAGCACTTTACATCCCTGTGTGCTGCAAGCGATAGACATGGTTCCATCTAGAAAACATAAAATAGCAAAAACAAAGCTATTGCAAAGAATTTGCTTTGTTGAAATGAGGTGAATGCATTAGGATTGGGTTTGTTCTCTCAGACTTAAAAAGGCATCACTTAGAATATAAGATAAAAGTAAACAACTATTATGAAAATGTAAACAAAATAACGTTGTGTAAAAATTAAAATTGAGTCTTTCTTTCCACCAAAAGCAGGCATATGGTTGCAATGTTGAACTGAACTACACAAATCTTCATTTCTAGGCACATTTCATTCCTGATTCATTGACTATGTAGTGCTATTGGTTTGATCCAATAAGTATAGGGTGTTTTTCAAACCATTTTCATTCTTAGCCTATAAAGCGATCAAATCTAGAAATGATGCCATTCACAAATGAATGCTCTCAGCAAACTCACCGTCTCAACACAAAACATAGCACTAAAATCAACATACCAATCAATAGACAACAATTAATTCTGAAAGATCATAAATTGGACACCACATTTCCAATTAAATCTGAATAATTCAACTATAAAATGAACATCATCCAACAGACAAGCCATATGTTCTACTCATGAATCATGTTTGATTTCAAGCAAACATATCTACGAATATCAAAACAAGAAATAAACTCAAAATTAAACATAAATAATGAGTTCCATTAGAACTGGAAGCATCCTAAACGCATATACAAGTGCGTGTGATCAAAAGACCTGCAAAGCGGGCCTCTTTCCAAGCCTCTTGATTTCTCTATCCATATTCCCAGTAAGCATCAATCCAAACATCCTGAAATCACATAAAAGAGACCAAAATGGATGCCCAAAAGTTGCAGGAATATTCCCTTCAACAAAGAAATGACTGTACCAGGCAAACCCATAACCAAAAATTGGCACAAAGATCACAAAGCACCAATTAGAAAATATTGATAATAGCAAAAACAGAATACTTGTGAGCGTGCCCACAAAGTGCCAACGCCTTGTAGATATTTTTGAGTGTTGGCTCACATAAAAGGCCCAAAATTCTTCCAAGCTTCTGAAATTCATTATCTGTAAGCAGTGCAAAAGTTTATTTTTCCAGAAAACCTTACTGAATTCAATCTGGGTTTGATTCGATAGGCAAAAGAGACTGGTAGGTGTGAGCCTATGACTCTAAAACATAAAATAGGAGACAAAACTCTGAAATCCTAATCTTGGTTTGACTGCAATTTCTAAGCTAAATTTTCGGTCTTCACCTAATGCTTAAGCCGGCCAGTTTTTGATGTAATCTGAAATCTAACAAAATAAACATAAGGTGAGTTGTATTTAGTTTGAAAGGTGCATAGTAGCTGTCCGCTATCTCTGTATGTTATGGGAAGAAATCGAAGTAGGTTTTGTGTCTCTTCTGCAATGGTTATATGGAGACCATCGACTGCAAGTATGTGATGGTGTTTTGGAAAATCTGTTTCATCGTAATAAATATTTATTTGTTTAGCATCATTTTGCTATTTGTTGCCCAATGATAGGTTTTTTAATTCTTTATTACCTAAGATGTTCTGTGGCTCTTCCATCCACTTTGGAATTATAAAAATAATGCAAATTTCTATTATAAACATGTGAACATATATGATACATTTGGCACATTACAGCTCGTCTTCATTTTTGGGTTTTTCCTTCTTGTATTGTTGGAACACAGCCGCACTATAGTTATAAAATTAATTTGTGTGTATATAAATATATTATGTATATAACCTTAATTGAAACCGAGGTTGGTAAGTCAAAACGAAAGGATTATTAAAAATATATATTTTTAATACTGTTGTATTATTACAAAATTTTAATTGATGAAGCAGATGTTAATTAAGAAGTAATTATAAAATATTAATTCTGTGATAAATTATAAAACGTTTTCAAAATTATTTCTAATTTTTAATTGCTAAATAGTTTTAAAATATTTCTTGTCAGTTTTTAAGTTTTTTATAAGTTCAACTTAATAATGAGTTAATATGCTAATAGTATAATTATAAAAAAATATGTACTTCAAATAACTGCATCCATTGAGCAAGCCCACGAAGCATTTAAATTCAACACAAATTTCCGGTTAAGTTCGGGCCAGAGTAAAAAAAAAATCCATATAAAATTTACATTAGTATTACTATTCATGCAATTACTCATTCTAAACGGAAATTGATGCCTTCTGCTGCTGCCCAAATTAACTCACAAAGAATGTAAGGTCTCTGTGCATGATCAAATTTCTTTTCCATCCAAACAGTGACACAACATTTTGACGACTTAATATCGATTTATGTTCATCATTTTATGGGTCTAGAAGACTCGTTCTCCGGTGGCAAACAGGTTCCATAAGATGGTTGTAACAAAATAGAGCATTGCAGTGACAGCGAGGAATGCTTGAAATGATCCCAGCCACTGAACAAAATAACCAGTTCCGATGGTGCTGACGATTGCTGCTAATGTTCCTGCTGAATTGGCTATACCATGGAGAAATCCAGCGCAATCAGGAGCTATTTCCTGAGCAAGAAAACCATAGGGAATTGGAGGAAAAATTGATTTAAGCATCAATGGTTTTAAGTGTTGTGATTGAGTTGGTGAATTTGTCATGACTGAATGGTGAAAATGAAATGAACTTACTTGAATGTTGAGGAGAAATCCAGCCTGGCTGAAAGAGCTCAAGCTCAGGGCTACCGTGATTAATAGAGCTGCAACCGTTGGGGAATTGGCATAGTTCAAGCACAGCAATGACACTCCAGGTCCAATGAAACCTATTGACTGTTAAATTGATGATCATTTATCGGTTTGAGACGGTAAATTTTATGTTCATTTTACAGCTATTGAGGAACATATTGGTCATAACTCATAAACACATAAACAGGATGAGTACAGAGAGATAGAGATCTACTCTCACATAGCAGAATATGATTATGAGCGTGGCCCAGGAGTTACCTGCATTATATTCCGAACTAATGTCAAAGAATATCCTGCTTTTATTAAGGTATCCGATGCTTTCCCAGCAATGTAGCCACAAATTGCCATTGTACCCCATGGTACAGCACTAAACCAAGCAGCTTGCTTCAGATTCACATTGAACACCTACATTTACCAAGACAAAATGAAAGTATGAACTTTCCTCATGGAGGACACAATTCTTAGTAATATTGAGAAGATAGTGACTTACAGTTTTGAAATATATAGGCATCCAGGATAGAAGAATAAAATATCCCTGTAAATTTCATCATGTTCAAAAGTGTCAATGCAAACCTCAAAGCATTTACCAAAGCAAATGAGAGTCAAAACAGCTCACCCAATTGTTTGTTACATTAGCAATAATAACAGCCCAGCTTGGTAATTTTGACAACAAGACTTTCAGAGATGGACGGTTGCCTTTGTTTACTAAAGAATGTGTTTTTCGGGCTTGGATTAATCTCAGCTCTGGTTTGCTGATAGAAGGGCTGTCTTGAGGATCGTTGGTAACTGAAGATGCCCATGTTGTCAACCATAGCACGCCAAGAGACGAGAACAGAAAGAAAGGACCAGAAATCCCAATTGTTGATAACATAATTGGAGTAAGAAGTAAGCCTACAACATTTCCAAGATGAAATCCAGCCATGCAGATACCAACTGCACTTGCTCTTTCATGGCTTGGAAACCACCTAAACAAGAAACAACACATACACAATCCACACTTCGGAATAGGATATATAATAAGAAAGATTCTTAATGTATTTGATGCATAGAAAGAGTTTCGTTGACATTACCTTGATGCGAGGGTGGTCATGGATGGCATAGCGACACCTTCTGCCAGTCCGAAAAATGCTCTGACGGTGAGTAGGGCGGCGGTGGATTTGCTGGCAGCCCATGGAGTGAGTAGTGTAGACAAAGACCACAAGGCCACACCCCAAGCCAGAACTTTCTTTCCTCCATATTTATCTACCAAAGCTCCTCCTATTACTGATGAAAAGATGTATCCCCACAGAAATGATGACTGTAACAACAACATTCGCATTTCACATCTCTTAGGATTGATATATCGAATTTAACAACTTCAATGCTTGACTTCAGTGTTCATAATAGAAAGGAGAAAAATGAAATTTATAAAACAAAAAAGTGTTAAGTAAGGATCTTTGTTAATCTAAATAAATTAAATTAGAATACTGTATGATTTTTCATTCATTTTTGTTATTTATTAAAAATTAATTTAAAAAAAAAGAAAAGAAGGTGTGTAAGAAGGTTTAACTATAACACTGTTTACTATTGTTATCAAAATCGCGATTTTAAACAGTAAAATCAACGATTTTAAGAAGAAAACGATTTTGATTTTAATTAAAATCAAAATTGATAAAATAATATAAATTTTAATTGATTTTAATTAATTTTAATCAATTTTATTAATTTATAAAATATTTTAAATATTTTATTATTTATATATTATTAAAAATTTTGTTTTATGTTTTGATTTTTTAAATAAAAAATAATTTTAATTAAAATTTTAATTTTAATAACCTTGTTATTTACTGTTTAATCAGGTTGTGCCACATTTATCCACGTCATCTGCGTCCCCTGTTATCGCGTAGTTCTAGATTCTGGTAATTTTTGGTACGTAACGTGGGCATGCCTGGCTCACCTAGAGCTGTCAAAACGGGTTTGGTCCGACGGGTCGGTCCGTTTAACCCGCAAAATAAGAGGGTTAGGGTCGATGATTTTTGGCCCGCGGGTTAAACGGGTCGGCCCGTTTAACC
>JAVXUL010000004.1:2447995-2459043 GCA_035590515.1 Trichilia minutiflora | reverse complement strand
GCTTCAATGGACATGGATTTGAGTAAGTATTTGATCATTTAAATGCTTTGATTTTTCAACAGTTGAAAATTTACCTTTATGCATGCTTAGGAAATCTAGCAAAAATCCTAGGGCATAGGGCCTTAATCCCACTACAAACTCCTCTCGACGTGACTCCTAAGATGTTATTGTCTTGTAGAGGCTTAGAGGTGAGGCTCTGCAAATGAAGATCCGACCATCAACTTTCTTCGATGTGGATTCGGTGATGCAACAGTTATATTCATATTCATATTCACACCTCAACAAAATTATTTTTAAATAAAAAATAATTAAATATTTAAATAATAAATTTAAATTTAATTATTTCTTATTTATATTTTGAAAATATATATTTAAATTATTATTTATATAGATAGTATAAATATAAATAATTAAATAAATTATAAATATTATATTAAAATAAATAAATTATAAATATTGTATTAATAATTTAAATTGCAGAATACTTTATTATCTATATAAATTTATTTTATTATTTACAAATATTTTTATTATAAATTATAAATACCATATATAATTTTATTTTATTATATAATTATTAAATAATTTTATAATTAAAACGTTTAATTTAATTATTTGGGATAATTTTATCGAATTCCAATGGAGGGGACACAAGGGATGAGTCTACGCAGGTCCCTCGCCTTTACACCACACATGACATAGCTTAGGATTATAACAATTTTGTCCTAATCTTATCTCAATCAACCTTTATACCTTTTATCAAACAAGTCTTGAGAGTTTTTAAGTAAACTACAAAAAATTATAAACAATAAGAAGTGTTCATCCTTAACTTTATTGAAAGTTAATTCTATTCATTATATTTTACTATTAAATGCAATATTCATTATATTATCCTCTATAGTTATGAAACAATAAATATTTTACTTTGTTTTTTAAAAATATCATTAAATAAGATTTTCTGATTTTTAAAATTTAAACTTTAATCTATTAATTATTTTAAAATACTAAAATACCATTAAATTTAAAAGGGTGTTACCAATTACGGCATTTATTAAAATTTTTATATTTATTATTTAATTTCAATACATTTAAAAAATATATCTTATTAAATATGTTTTTCAATACATTTAAAAATATAAATTCGTTAGCAAAATTTATTTAAAAAATATAAACTTTAATTTATCAATTATTCTAAAATAGTAAAATGTCATTAAAGATGCTGAGGTGTCGCAAGATTACATACGCATGTTTTAAAACTTCCATTTGCATAGTTTTCCCGCTCACCCTTTCCCTCACACATAACCGTAGCCAGTTTTTTTTTTTTTTTTTTGGGGCCAATTCACTCTGACTCTCATTTCTGCTTCTCCGATTAGGTTACGGTTTCTCAGTTCAAAATGAAAGCAAACCGCAAAATGAAGAAACTAGAACCAACTTCAAAGGTATGTCGCCGTTCTCCAATTCGAAACCCTAATTTCAATTTCCTAATGAGTATAATATCATAACCAAATTTTTAGTGTTCACTTTCTTCTTCTTTTTTCGTCTTTCAAATTAGCAGCTGATTTTAGAAAAAATAATCGGATTGACTAAAAGAAACTGCAATGGATTGGCTTCGAGTACTTCAACTGTGAAGTGTGCGTATGTGGCCGGATGTGTTTTGGTGGTTTACGATGTGGATTCAGGCACTCAATCGCACCTCATGGCGTCTCATCGAATGCCAAAGCCTTTCAGCTGTGTTGCAATGTCATGCGATGGCCGTTTTCTAGCTGCAGGAGAGGTGTACTATCAATTAAACTACAAATTTACAATTTGTTTAACCTTTGAGTTCTTGATTTTTCAGTTTTTTATGTTTGAGGAGATTGGAAGTATATTTTAGAGTTATTTTTAATGTTGTATTACCTATATACGCATCCAATACTGTTTTGCAGTTAGGGCCGCAACCTGCAGTGTTAGTTTGGGATTGTACGACTCTGGCCTTTATATCTGAACTGAAAGGTCATCTATATGGAGTTGAATGTATTGCTTTCTCACCTGATGGTTAGTTAAATCATTCACTCAGTTCTAATTTGGGCTTCTTGTAATTTTTTTTCCCCAAAAGGTCTTGGATTTGTCTATTCATTTTTTGGCTAACGTTTTATTTCAAGGGGAACATCTGGTGACTGTTGGGGGATACATTTACCTTTGGAATTGGCGGAGTGGACAGTTGGTTACGAAGCTTAAAGCAAATTCATCTTGTTCTGCCATTACTTCTGTGAGTTTCTCATCAGATGCAAAACTGATTGTTACTGCTGGAAAGAAGCACTTGAAATTCTGGACACTTGGGTGCTCTCCAAGGACACGTTTGAACAAAGGCACAGAATCTTTGACAGTACGTGCGAAGCCTGTTAATCTTCGCATTCAGAAAGGAAGTTCCTTCGTCTCGATCATATCTGCCACATGGATTGATAATAATGTTGTAAAACAAGAGCAGAGTGGTGAAAGGTTTACCATATATGCACTGACTGATGCAGGTTAAAGTTTGCTTTTAAAAACAATTGAAGAAGTACGGATTGAAGTTTTTGAAGCATGGTTAATGAGTCCAATTCTGCTCCTTATGAATTACAGGCATTTTATATATTGTAAATTCTGGCCTTTCAGTGACAAAGTCGGTGGATCTGAAGGTGCGTCTGGCTCTTTGTTTTATTTTGTTCATGGTAGATTTTCATTGAAAAAAGTCTCCTTGCGGAATAAAACTCTTATAGGGGGTCAATGATGAAAGATGTGGCTGGATTAGATGGACCCTAGTAATGAAAGGAAAATCCCTGTAATTTGCACAAGGTTCAATCTGAACATGGCCATGCTGAAGGATTGGCTTGTGCTGTAAGGTTTTGAAATGGTTCAGCTCGGTTAAATATAATACTGATCAGAGCGTCCCCTGGAAAACTGAATAAGTACCAGGTACAGAGGCTGCTTATATTGTGACAAGATAAACAGGCACAAAAGATTGTTGAAATAAATCTATGTCAAGTCATGATTAGAATCTGCTCTGCAGTGAATACTGCATTTATTGCTCAATACTTGTATGGATACTGTCTTTGTGATATTTGACCTACTTATATTTTACCTCAACCCTATATTCACTTTCAGGTTGAAAAAGGTTTTGCACTCTCTGCATCCGACAAGTTGGTTGCTTGTGCTTGCAGTAACGGAGCTGTAAAACTTTTTAGCGTTCAGACTCTTAGATATGCTGGAGCACTTCACTACTCAAAGGCCAAAAAGTGTGATGGAGAAAATGATACCCCTTATGATGCTGAAGCCAGTGCAATGGACTTTCAGCTTGCTTCTACACTTCCTGATGCAATTGCTTGTCAGTTCTCAACATTAGAAAAGCTTGGTGAGCATATAACTATATAACTGCCAAGGTTGTTGGATTCCAACAGTGTTGAACCTTGAAGTCATCATTATTTCTGCCTTGCAGTGGTTGTTTATGGAGATCATAGTCTCTATATATGGGACATTCATGATGTGAAAGAGGTAACTCCTCAGTGTAGATTTGATACTTTTTTCCACTTTTCATTGGCTTCCTTCTGATCAAAAACAAACTTTTAATTTTTTTCTTGTTTTTGTTTTTGTTTATTAGTTGCTGCTTAAATCTCTATTCTGTTCTACATTTATCCAGAGGTTTTATTGGATTTTTTGCCAGGCCACCAGGTGCTGTGTTCTAGTTTCTCATTCTGCATGCATATGGGATATCAAGAATCTCTGCTGTGAAAACATGCACGATCCATCTCTTGCATGTGTTGCTAGGGGTTGTACCGGTGGAGTTTCTTTCTCAACATGCTCCGCTGATGGTACAATTAGGTTATGGGATCTTGCCCTGCAACCTGACTTGTCAAAGGACGCATTTGTTCATGGTTCTCTGAATATTGATCCTGTGAGCACTGCACGTTTAGGTAATTGCCATTTTTTGAGGCAGTGACACAAATCCAAAGCGTACAACCATAACTGCATGCACTTTTTGAAGTTCTGCAAAATGTTTGTTGGCTGTTGGCATAATTTATCCAACTTCCCTTTGCATCTTACTGGTACTCTTCCTATTTGTGCTGCAGTAAGTGCTGGGATTTTTGAACGTGATACTATGGAGACTAGTGTTAGCACTCAAGGGTTCCGGTCAATTGCAGTTAGTTCAGACGGAATGTACTTAGCCGCCGGTGATTTTGCTGGAAACCTTCATATCTATGACCTGAAATCTTCTGATTATACATGTTTCAAGGTCAAACTCCAATGAACATTCTACTTCAAAATTTTTGCCTGAAGAAATAAGCAATCTTAATCATGAAATTTAAGTTCTTCATATGGTTGGTTTTCAAAATCATTTCATCTTATTATTAATAATATGATAATATGAGCTACTGCACAGGATGCCCATGATGCAGAGATCCTCTCATTGAGCTTCAGCTTGTCAAGTAAGAAAGATGATATTTCAGACAAAGTCATGGATAGCCATTATTTCCTTGCTTCTGGGGGAAGGGATCGTACAATCCATCTTTATGATGTTAAAAGGTATACTTTCTTAAATTTTATGCTTCTTTTAGCTTATTGTATGGTATGCTTACTAGGCTTCCCTCATATCAGGAACTTTGATCTTGTTGAAACTATTGATGATCATTCGGCGGCCGTGACTTCTGTGAAATTTACTTGCAATGGTCGTAAGATTCTTAGCTGTAGTGCTGATCGGTATGCTGCGATAACTTCAATTTTCATTGCATCACTAATCTATCAAACCACAATTCATGATTACTCAGATTCCACTTTGAACAATTTTATATTGTTTGCAAGGCATTTGAAATAGGTGTATCTGTTGCATCTATCAGTCAGTTTCAAAAAATAAATTAATGTTGGGCTTCATTTTCTATTTCATGTTTGGTGAATGATCCTTGCTATTTACAAAGTCACTTCTGATCTGGACTGTGCTTCATTTAGCCATGTAAATCAAACAAAACGTTAATTTACTCATAGTATCCAGGTGCCTCTGTTTGAAACACATCGTTATTATTCCTCTCATGTAGGTCTCTGGTATTCCGTGATGTTGCTGTTACCAGTGGTGCTTATAAGATTTCACGTCGTCATCAACAATTGGCATCTAATGGAACTGTATATGACATGGACATAGATCCAACAATGGAGGTTGTCATTACAGTTGGGCAGGTTAATAGCTTCTTAACAATAATTCAGGAGTAAATATGATATCATAATGTTGCTTTAAGTGCTTCCATAATCAATTTTAGTTCAACCAGCCAAAATAATCCAGTATGTGAGCGTCAAGTACAAAAAATTAATTTGTTAGCTGGTTGAATTATATATCAGGAGAAATCCTTGGATTCTTGTGATCTGGGTTCTAAGAATTTGATAATCTTATTACTCTTGGTCATTTTTTTAACTAGGATAAGAAGATCAACTCATTTAACATTGCTGTTGGGAAGCTTATTAGATCATTCAAGCAAGATAAAGAT
This sequence comes from Trichilia minutiflora, assembly GCA_035590515.1. Lineage (NCBI taxonomy): Eukaryota > Viridiplantae > Streptophyta > Magnoliopsida > Sapindales > Meliaceae > Trichilia > Trichilia minutiflora. The sequence goes on along the minus strand of JAVXUL010000004.1, from coordinate 2,453,554 downwards.
TTTGGAGACCCAATAAAGGTGAGCTACAATAGCAATCACAAAGTCTTGCACCATCATATTGTTATGCTTTGACATGCTAATTTTCTACAGGTTACAATGGATCCGAGTGGCAATTACCTAGTTTGCTCCTACTCTAATAAGTCTATCTGCTTGTATGACTTTATAAGTGGAGAGATGGTCTCACAAGCCATGGGGCATGGCGAAGTCATAACTGGTGTCACTTTCTTACCTGATTGCAAGCATATAGTTTCTGTGAGTTCCTGTTGTGATTAATTTTTCATTGTATGTTACAATTTATGTCAATGAAGTGCCTTTTGGACTACTTCATGATAACACAATAGTAATGTGAGCTTCAATTTTTCATTGTCGTACAGGTAGGGGGTGATGGTTGTATATTTTTATGGAAAATCCCTGCTCATGTGGCTTCTAGGATGGTGCAAAGAGTGAAGGAAAATTATGGTATTTTGTCTCCAACAAACTTGGTCCAGCCAGTGGCTTTAAGTCAACTCATTTACTGCAAAGAGGAAGACCAGAAATGCAGAATTAACCCAAGAGATATGTCATTTATGGTCGATTTCAACCATGTTGGACCAGGAATGTACTATCAAGATGGGAAGCCCCAAGTGGCCTCAGCATTCAAATTTAGCATTTCAAGACTTCCAAAGTGGGCACAAGACAAAGTTATGAGCTCTGACATTGCCCCTAGGAATCTTGATTTTACTTCATCCCAGGTAATTTATGTTTTAAGATTTAAACATGTGAAATTTGCATTCCAATGCCTGAGAAAAATAAAGATACTATTTATCTTACTTTTCTACACTTAGTTATGCATCCCCACCTTTTTATTCTCCTAAGATTATAAATTTGGCTTTTTTTAGATTAATTAACGGCCTGAATTCTTCCCTAAATCCATTTTTTTGGCATCTTTTATTCTAGGTCTGCATTGGTTCGAGAAGTACTGGAAGTGTCAAAATATATTATGATTCAATGGGCCTTAATAGTCTAGAACACTATGATTTCTTGGGATTGATATACTAATGTATATCTATAACCTTTTGGGATCATCATTTTTCAAATGATGTTTATTACACCAAGCAATCTTAACCTCCTTATCTTGACTTATTATTGCATCTACTATTTTCTTCTATATGCAGGAAAAATTTACTTTTGCATATACTTCTATACAAACTTTACTCCTTCCTCTTGTATCTGTTTATTTGGGAAGTTTGTTTAATGTTCTGGATCTCTTTCATGTTGATATATCTTCACTACTGCTCGTTGCCAGCAGCCAAAAATCCTTTCACCGTTGGTTGCTGAGGGAGTGGGGTATGCTTCTCTGTGTCATGAAGTTAAAACTCCATCGAATCGTGATTTGGGAGACAGAAATTTATGCCTCAGTAGCATGTCCAGTATTTCTGATGATAGTAAGAGACAAAGTTCACCATTGCCACAGGAGACCACTGTTAGGTTAGCTTTCAATTTATTCATAGGTAATTTTCTTCTCTTCATTTATCTGAGGTGCTCTATTGATTCATGATTTCTTATGCACTTCAGCAGCTTTGCACTTGACAAACGTTGGCTCACTGTGTATACCGTATGCATGGATTTACCGAATTCCCCAACTGTGCACAGTTTAAAAAATGTTAAGATGTCACTGCTGTCTACAAGTTTGTGTAAGGCCAATTCAATCTGTTTACATCAGTTTCTTGTTGTGTTTGTAATTGAATAATTGTTGCATAGTTGCAAAAATGACTTAATTTTGAAAACAGTTTACTAACTTGCTCCTTAGGAATGAATTTGATGACTGACACAATCAACATTTTGAATAATGTTGATCACAATGCAATACTGTATAGTGTTCAGATATTAGTTTGTGGAGTACATTTTGTTCTTTAGTAGACCTCTTGCTGTTATAATCATATTCATTACAGCATGCTGGCTGATGTTTCTTCATTTTCATCAGCTTAATCATTCTCCTGGATTGAAATTTAAGCTACCTGCAATAATAACCCTGAACTTTGTGATATCTCTCTACTTGTCATTGAAATCAAAGTTGCTAAAATCATGGAATTTAATACCAACATTATTGTTATAAATTGGTCCAAGAGATCTCATTGTCAGGTTGAGAAATATGGTAACTATCTTAGTCTCTTATGTGGGCCAATGCCAATAGCTATCGAGAGAAGAGAATGACATCTTCTTTTGCTCCAGTTCTTAAAGGGTATATTTGGCAATGTTGTGCTTCTACTTGGAGGCACAACACATAAAGTACTTGGTAAGCAACCACTTTTACTTGATGTCTAGTGATTCTCTTCTAGAGAAGCGGTAGATGAAAAAACATTGGCACCTCAATCCCATACATAACCTAAGTTGCAATATTATAGCTCCCTTATTACCAAGTGTGTATTCATTGGTATTTATGTTGAGATGAACCTTTATTGTGCCTCAGAAGCTTAGATCATATCCATGTGATGGCAAATAACAATTTTTAGCAGCAATTGATGTTAATGTCTTAACAGAGATACCTTTTTTTTATCCTAACTAGGACTACATTGGAACTCAATATACCTAATGAAATGCCAAGCAGAGCATCAACCAATTAGAAATATTGTGAATAGAAGAGAAGATAAAAGGAAAATGATTTTTGTTACTTCAGTCCCAAGAGTGATTTTCTTCTCTTTCTATTGACAACATTTTCTTGCAGCTCAAGGCCCACCTAAGATTCTGAGCCATTGTGGCAGCTCTTCTTGGCACGGTGATGACCATGGGGAAGGTGCCACTACAAACATACACACTAGTCCTCATAAAAACATTGGATTTCAAGGAAACAATAACAATCAATTTGACATGACAAATTTGAGCGCTTGTATTGAGCACGTTGGTCATGTGGTACAGCAGTCTTATTTGGAAAAGAATATAGATACTGCTACATGTGTCATAAAATCTGCAGACAGTGATTTGTTCAAGCAGCATTTTGGCAGTTTATCAACTACACATACGGTCAGTTCTGTTGCATGTACAACTTTCTTGGTTTTTTGCCAGCGGATCCCAATTGTCTGGGGTATGAGGCTTTGTTGAGTGATTTCTGGATAGTGTTTATGTATTATATGCTTTTACAGGTAGAGAAAAGGAAATCAACAGTGAGAAGATTCTCTGCACAGTATTTTGTACGGAGGGACTATAGGAGGGACACCAAGAAACTTTTTGGTACACCCGTCGAGAATTTTGGTTCTAATACATTAAATTGTTGGGAAGAATCTTCCACCCACGTTAAATTGGAGAATCAGGTATTCCTAGTGAAAGATTCTTTAAAGCTGGCTTGTCTATCCATGTTATAGAAACTTGGCTTAACTTCTGGTGCCAAACAAATACACCAAAGCAATATTTTAGGAGAACATAGAAGAAGAGTTTCTTCAGTTGATTGTTATCGTCAAGATTTTAAACTCCTGAAGCATGGTCACTTGTGGCATTTCAGGAATACAGTTAGTTTACAAAGAAAAGTATTTCTCTTCTGTTTTTCTTAAACATACATATATCGGACCATCTGAAATAGTATAATGTAAATATGCATTTCATGTTGTTTTGACAACTCTCAAGTATTCAAGTCAAACAGAAAAAAGAGACTGTTATATCATTTGTGAAAGATTGATATATTATATGTGAAATGACTCCTATGAATATGTAAACTGAATTTTGACTGTGAATGCTCTTAGCAGGACCTGGAGAACCTAACTCAAAGCTTGTTTAGCCCAAACCATGCTCAGTGTTGGAATGAAATGACTAGCTACCAGATCAAGAAAAATTCAACGGACAAAGAATTAGAGGAAGCAAAAGACAACAAGAAATGTAGTCCTGAAAGGAATGAAGCCCTGGAAAGGATAACTGAATGCAAGGAAGCTTTAGTTAGTCTGAACAGTGCAGCTGAGAACGTACTCCAGTTGTTTTCAAAATTAGGAATTCTGTTTTCCAGGGAAGAGTTCGCTGCTGGACCTGGAGCTCAGTTATATAATGAAGCAGCTAAGCTGCTTCCATCAATAGCGGAGAAAGTAAATGCAGTGGCCAAAACGTTGCAACTTAGAAACAATGATATATCAGAAAGAAGTGGAACAGAAGTGTCAAGATTTGAACCTTTGTTAGGTACATTTGCTGAGAGTTTATCCCAAAAAGTTGTTGAGATACTGAAGAACAATCGCAGCGATGCCTAACTTTTCATACAAACCATGTTAAATGTATCATAACTTGCCATCCTAATTCCTAATTCAATTTGTAAATAATCATTCGTCTAATTATCTTGTTTCAATTTTCTTGTATAGAGGTTTTTTTGAATAGTCCAGGAGCAAATTTGAATGAAGTTTGCTGTTCTCCTTGGACCTACCATTGACATAAGAGCGTGATGTCAAGAGTATAAATAGGCTTAAATTTTGCAGCATTAAAACAAAAAATGCCCAACAGCCAAGGCAAGGCTCACGGACTCACAGCTAGCGTCATAGGCCCTAAGAATAAACCTTAGTACCTGATTTATATAATGAAATTAGTGGCTACAACCTTTTTAGCACTGAAATCAACAAATTGGGCTCCATTGCTCGAAAGATGTGAGTAAAAAACATTGAATCTTTCTTGAGTGAAAACTCTTTCCTTTCACGTAAATCTTTTCCCTGCAAAATTCATGGGCCTCTCTCTCTCTCTCTCTCTCTCTCTCTCTCTCTCTCTATACTTTAACATAAAAAAAAAATGCAAAAGAAAGCAAAGACCAACTTTTCCTTTTGCAATCTCTTCCCCTTTGAAAGCCAATTCCATTGATAATTTTCAAGCAGTTTTTAATATATAAAACTATTGGGTAAGCTTCCTTTTATTGTAAATTTCAAGGCATGTCAGTGAATAAATGTAACTGCTGCTGCTACTGCTACTGCTACTACTCTCCTAGTACTTATATAATTAATCCAAAGCAAAGATATGGTTGGAATATTCATATGTAAATCTCTGAGAAGGTATACCTAGTAATTATCCTCTTCGTATGCTTTTGTCTTGCTTTAGTAACATGCCAAACTCTAAATTCTGTCTTGGGATTCCATCACTCTATTAACTTGTATGATTACATAATAGTTCTTTTGAGGCTATGATTTTGGGTATTACCAATCTGGAATTTTAGTGGCACAGATTGTCTTATGATAGAATAGAACCTACCTAATTTGTTACTTAATGCCCTAACTTAGACTAATCATGATATTTATTCGATTCTATGAACAAATTTATAGTGCTATAAACCTTGGTAAAAAAAATAATATACACAACCCCTAATCCTGTGGAAGAACCCATGTAAAATTCTTATTATGTCAAACATGTTCTTGGATCTTGTAATCCTTATAAGTAAGATATACATTTTAATCTCAATTATTAGAATGGGGCAAAATGTGAATGAAAATTGTGTACAGGCACGTTGGGTCCAAATTGGAGGCTTTTTTTAAAGTGGGTTATCATTCTCAATATTTTGGAAAAAAAAAAAAGGGGGGGGGGGGGGAAACAAAAGCCTCTGATTTTTATGTGCTGTATATGGCCGTG
>JAVXUL010000004.1:2427237-2447895 GCA_035590515.1 Trichilia minutiflora | reverse complement strand
AAAAACTCCGTTTTTACGTTCCGTTTTTTCAAATAGAAAACGATTTTAAATAAAATCGCGATTTTGATAACCTTGGTGATAACTCTTCTTGGCACGGTGATGGTCATGGGCAGGGTGCCGCAATAAACATACACTCTAGTCCTCGTAAAAACATTGGCTTTCAAGCGAAGAATAACGATCAATTTGATGTGATAAATTTGGCTGCTTGTATTGAGCATGTTGGTCATGTGGTACAGCAGTCTTATTTGGAAAAGAATATGGATGCTGACACGTCACATAAAATCTTTAGTCAGTGATTTGTTCAAGCAGCATTTTGGCAGTTTATCAGCTACACATACTGTCAGTACTATTGCATGTACAACTTTCTTGTTTTTTGGCCTTGCCAGATATCAGTCTATTTTGATCCCACTTGCCTGGGATATGAGACTTTGTTGAGTATTTTATGAATGTCATTTATGCATTATATGCTTACAGGTAGAGAAAAGGAAATCAACAGTGACAAGACTCTCCGCAAAGTATTTTGTATGGAGGGATCATAGTGGAAACACCAAGAGACTTTTTGCTACACCCGTCAAGAATTTTGTTGTAATACATTAAATTGTGGGGAAGAATCTTCCACCACGATAAATTGGAGAATCAGGTATTACCAGTGAAAGATTCTTTAAAACTGGTTTGTCTATCCATGTTATACAAACTTGGCTTAATTCTGGTGCCAAATAAATACACCAACAACATTCTAGGAAAAGTAAACACAGAAGCTGAGTTTTTTCAGTTGATGGTTATCATCAAGACTTTAAACTCCTGAAGTATGGTCATTTGTGGCATTTCAGGAATATAGTTCTTTTACTTAGAAACCTTCTCTCTCTCTCTCTCTCTCTCTCTTTTGAACTTTCCTATTTTGTTTAAGCACACATATATCAAACTACCTGATGTAGTGTAACGTAAATATGCATTTCATGTTGTTTTAACAACTCTTATATTATTTGTGAAAGGATGGCATAGTATCTTAAGAATTGCAATTTATTATATGTGAAATGACTCCTCTGAATCTATATACTGAAGTTTTTGGCTGTGATTGCTCTTTGCAGGACCTGGAGAACCGTACTCAAACATTGCTTAGTTGGAATGAAATAACTAGCTGCCATGTCAAGAAAAAATCAATGGACAAAGAATTAGAGGAAGCAACAGACAACAAGAAATGTAGTCCTGAAAGGAATAACTGAATGCAAGGAAGCTTCGGTTAGTTTTAAAATGCTACTGAGAATGTGGTCCAGCTGTTTTCAAAATTAGGAACTCTGGATTCCAGGGAAGACTTCTCTGCTGGACCTCGAGCTCAGTTATATAATGAAGCAGCAGCAGAGAAAGTAAATGCAGTGGCCAAAACAGTGAAACATAGAAACAATTATATATCAGAGAGAAGTGGAGCAGAAGTTGCAAGATTTGAACCTTTGTTGGGGACATTTGTTGAGATTTTATCCCGAAAGGTTGTTGAGATAGTGAAGAACAATAGCAGCGAGGTCTAACTTTTCATACAAACCATGTTAAATGTATCATAACTTTCCATCCTACTAATTCAATTTGTCAATAATCATTCATCGAATTATCTTGCTTCAATTTTCTTGTATAGGAGTTGCGGGTTTTTTTGAACAGCCCAGTAGCGAATTTGAATGAAGTTTGTTGTTTTTCTTGGACCTACCATTGACGAGCCTCATTTCAATATTACAAAACGGGCTTAAATTTTTCAACATAAAAAAAATTGCCCAAAATTAGTTGTTGGCGAGGCTCACAGACTCACAGTGAGGATCGTAGGCCCGAAGAACAGTCCTTACTACCTGATAATGTATTGAAATCAGCGGCCATAATCTTTGTAGCACTGAAATCGACAAATTTGGGCTCCATAACTGGAAAGATACGGGTAAAAAACATTGAATCTTTCTTGTGTGAAAACTCTTTCCTTTCACTCACATCTTTACCAAATTCAGGGGTCTCTCTCTTTCTCTATACTTTAACATAAAAAATAAAGTGCAAAAGAAAGCAAGGACCAACTTTTTTTTTTTGCCATCTCTTCCCCTTTGAAAGCCAATTCTACTGATGATTTTTATGCAGTTTTTAATACATAAAACTATAGGTTCAACGTTCCTTTTAATGTAAATTTCAAGGCATGTCAGTAAATAAATGTACCTGCTGCTACTCCATCTCCTAGCACTTATGTAATTTAACCAAAACAAAGATATGGTTGGAATATATGTAATTCCCTAAGAAGGTACCTAGTAATTATCCTCTGTTCTTTTGTCTTGCTTTAGTAACGTGCCAAACTCTAAATTCTGTCTTGGGATTCCATCACTCCATAACTTGTATAATTACGTAATAGTTCTTTTGAGGCTATGATTTTGGGTATTCGCATGTGGAATTTTAGTAGTAGAGATTGTCTTATGATAGAATAGAATCTACCTCATTTGTTGCTTAATGCCCTAAATTACTAATCATGATCATTATTAGATTCTATGAACAAACTTATAGTGCTATAAACCTGGGTATAAAAAATATAAAACCCTAGCTCTGCGGAAGAACCCATGTATCCTTTGAAAATTTTTTATTATGCACACATGTTCTTGGATCTTGTAACCCTTATAACCAAGATATACATTTTAACCTCAATATACCTCATTAGAATGGAGCAAAGTGTGAATGAAAATTGTGTACAGGCATGTTGGGTCCAAATTGGAGGCTTTGCTTAAAGAGAGTTATCATTTTTTTAAAAAAGAAGAAAGAATTGGGAAAATCAAAAGCCTCTGATTTGTGTGTGCTGTAACTGTAAGTGGGGACAAAGGATTTAATTAGATGTCCAATTTTTTATTTTTCTGTAATGATGAGGTTTTGCATTTTTTTACTTTTGTAAACAGTTAGGCATGGATTTTCCTATTGAAATTTCCTAGAAAATGAGAGAAAAAAACCAAACCCACCCACCCATCCGGTTGTTCTAAACAGGACCATGTTTCAAGGAGAATATAACTTTCTATGAATGAATATGGGTTGCGTAATTATAGACAATTATTATGATCATGGTATATAATAAAACACCATTATTTGGTATAATTATCATAGGCGAAATTCGTGGAATCTAATGGGTGCGCATGTTTATCCCTTGCATTATTTTGATTACACTAGTCCTATTGCAATGGTTTAAACTCGCTAAAATTCCCTCCATTCTTATGATTTCACAAAAAGTAAAGCTTTAAAGACCAAAAGTTTCCACAAATCAACCTCAATCTAGCTGTAACTAGGAGATAAAAGAAAAATTAGAGAGAGCCTTGAATCAAGTATCAAACATATCCTAATAATATACAATAATTAATGATGATCCCCATTAAGATTATCATGGATGATATATACTAACATTGTGAAAGAGGATTTCTCTTTCCTCTTTTATTTTTTTTATTACAATAAAAAATATCGCTCTTCATTTTTTTTTTTTAAATTTTACCATTACTAATGGTTTGTATTTATCAATTTGCTGGGATTTCAATTTGAATATGGTGACCAAACTTAAATTTTTTTCTTGTTGGGTTTTATTAAGAAAATGACAAAAATTTAAAAGAAAAGGAAGAAAGCTCATTCTCACTGCATAAAGATTAATAGTTTCATCTCAGAGAGACAAAATTCTACTCGTCTGACTACAGAATCTTCAGTTCTTCACAAAAGACCAGCTAACAAACTTGGCAAATTGTCTCCCTCAGATATCCATAAAGTGTTTTTGTGCTTGTTAATCTTTCTTTGCATGCTTGAACAGTTGTAATCAGTCCTTTCCATGTCATCAACAGGAAAAAGAAACAACAAAAATATATACAACACAAAGACAATAATGGTTTGGTTTGCAGTTCTGAACCCCTCCAATCGCTTCAATCTGAAACCCAAACGCAGAGCCTGTATATATGTATTGCAGTATTAATGGAGTTCTATTCTACCATTCTATTATAACTAGAATTTGATATGATTTTTACTATTAAAACATATTGATTTCATTATATTTTTTTTACATATAATTCTACCTTAATCTCAAAACGTAACTTAATGTAAGTTAGATCTTGATTATGAGTATTTGTATGTAAGAATTATTAAGGATGCAATATCTCATAGATCTGATCATAATGCTAAACTTTCTTTAAATTTTATTGCATATAGTTAAGAGTACTATTCCTGTTTAACAAAATCAAAAGTGTTTTGTGATAATTAAATCATTATATATATATATATACACACACACATACATATACTTTGTGTGTGAGCATACATAATTCAATCTATTATTCAAATATTTATATGTACTAATAAATAAGAAGAATATGAAAATGCATTAGAAAAGACAAATGAATTAGTTACAACCCACATACTAAACAAACACATCCATTGTGTAAACACTTTATTAATTGTTGTCTATGTTTAATTATCCTTGTCTTTTTATATTCTTAACCCGATAATCCCAATATGCCTTTTATTTACTAATTAATGTTCATTCACACATAAGGTTATAATCTCTCTCTAGTGACATTTAATAATACAAACAAAAAGCGAATGTCATTATAAAACCAAAGAATATAATATATACAAACATAAAAATGATTGATTGGAGTGAGACATGATATGGGTTATTTTCAAATAAGTTATATGGTTCTAATATGATACAAATTTTAAGGATGTGGGGACTAAGTTGGACTATCACAGTATCAAATAGGATGCAAAAACAAAGAAATCAATGGACAAATTTATATAAAAAGTTATTTGAAAGCAATAGCTTATGAATGTGTAGTGGGAACAAAGATATGGAAATGGTTGGTGAGATCATATGGTAAGAGGGGGCCACAGCTCACAGATAGGAAGAATTTTTGTTCCAAATCTTTTTCTCTCTCCCACTAAACTTACAAATAGGCAATACATTTATATCCATTTTCGATGTACATCTATCTCTTATATATATTATGGTTTATGGTGGTATATATCGTTTCCTTAACTTTAAAGGTTTTAAAAATTTTAAACTACTAAAAATGCATTAATGCAAAAGAACTATATATAATTCTATCAATGAGGAAGAATTAATTATAGTACTGAAATTAGATGACTTGAAAGAGTTTGAATATTTCTAGTAAAACTCGAAATTATTATATCTATGATATGTAAGAAAACATTATTCTTTATGAATAATATATATATACACACATTAATTTTAGATATAGAAACAAGAATAGCCGATTATAAAACCCTAGAGCGAGCTTGAAAGAGAGTTTGAATCCTCCACAATAAAGATAACGAAAGAAAAAGACGTGTCCAAGGCAAGCTCCCCCCATGAAACGAAGTTTCAGCCATTTTCTTTTGAAAACTAAATGTTTTTTTTTGTCCTTCCGTATAAAGAAATGTAAAAGCTAAAACACAGAAGATGATTTTACGTACGAGTAGTCATTCATGCACATATTAATCTATATATTATTATTATTATTTTCCTAATCGATATTGTTTTGGTTTCCTTTTGAATATTGTCTTCCCCACCACCAATACCTAAAAATCCAAAGTTGTGTTTCGATTTAATAACTCTTTATAGGTTATTCCCTTTGGTAAATGATATCCCATGTGATTACGGGGACAACCGAAAGCAGGGGGTGGTGGTCGAAGCCAGCATATGTCAAGAGGTTAACAAGATAATTAAGCCGATGGGATTGAGCATGCAGAATGGATCACGTGACTTCTATCGTCAATCAATTAATTTCAATCTCAAATACAACACTTTATTTATTATCACTTTAGTCATACATTTAATATTAAAAAATGATAATTTTAAAGTTATCCATTATTTTATAATAAAATACAATATCAAAATATTTGTGGAAGAAATAAGTCACATTAAAATTAAAATTGGTATTTATACATTTTTTAACTTAGCTTGAAAGTAAAATTTTACAATATCAAATATAAATACACACACTTTTAAAGAGTTTTAGATCATATTTAATATATTTTATTTTCGTCACTTGATTTTGAAAGTAAAAATATAAATAATATTTGATAACACTAATTTTTTATGAGATTTATTGATATCTTAACTAATTAATTGTACATTTATTCCACACCAATTATAGGGCAAAATTAATTAAGTTGTCACAATTTTTCAATGCTAAACATTTTTTTTTTGTATACCGTAAAAAAACATTAATTCTTATGGTATTTATAATATCTAACAAAAATTGAAATTAATGCTAGATACAATCGTTCAACATGTTCAAGCATTACCCAATATTACAATGAAAAGGTTAATTAAAAACTCTTATTATCTCAAACTCTTACAAAATAAATATATCATCTTAATTCGAACATGAGACCAATTCAAAGATAGAGTGACACATCGATCTTTATCCATCAATACTAAACATATTCTTAATTTAATTTTAAGTTGATTACATAAAGTCATTAATTAGCTTTTTTTGTATATATTTTTTTCTATGTTATCAATTTTGTATATTATTATAATAAATTATATATGAATATGAAGTTGGAGAGAGAGAGAGAGAAGATTTTTATATATGAATACCTACACTAACATGATGAATTAACAATTACAACATCTCCAATTTTAAATAAATATAATGATGCTGAATTAACATGATGAATTCTTACTAATAATATTAAACTATTTCGATGGGGTGGTGATTGGACAATTGTAAGAATACAAAAAATTTATTACTCGTCACATGCATGTGAATATTGTAAGTAGAAAGAATCTAGCAATTGCAATTCCTCGTAAATAAAATACAATTTTTTTAAACTAGTAAATCCAATATATTTTTTAATAGTTTCCTTATTAAAAAATAATTTATTTCCACTCGCAATTTTCAATTTCATTTTAAAAACCAACACTATTCAATAAATTCCAAATACGTGGCGATTCTGACACAAACATAATAATATAATAATAATAATAAATATATGACAGCACGTGCAAACAAGCAGTTTGCTTTGTATGCTGGCATCCATAACACGTGTAAAACACGAGTGCTAGCTTTAAAATTCAATCGATGGCCAGGATGTCACTTTACTGAAACAGTGGGATCCATCGTACTTCAAGTGGGTCCAATTAATTTGTTATTTTGTTGAAATTTAGACTGAATTACTGTTATCCAAAAATTATTGCATATATATATATATTTTAATCTTGGTATTTTTTATTATTTGTTATATATTTATAAATTTTAGATAATTTTTAACATCAAATAATAAATAAGATTTTCTATTTCTATTTATTTTTTTTCCTTTTTCTCTTGCTTTTCTCACTTTGACACAAGATAATCTAAATACGAGTAAAATAATCTTAGAAATTAGGGTCACGCTTTCTTTCTTTTTTCTTTTTTTCCTCTATTTTTCTTTTTACTAGTTTTTGTAATAATTACATTCTCATTCCATTTATCTCTAAGTTCAAATTTGATTGAAAAGCCAAATAGAAAAAATTATTAAATTATCAAGATATAAATATTAAGGATATCTCCAATATAATAATAAATTACTTACAAAAATATATACTATATCATTAATACGAAGAGACTTATGTTTTATGTAATATTCATAAATATCACTTTTTAAAATTATTTTTTAATATATACATAGATTATTATTTATTATTTTATAAAATAATTTTATTTTACAAAAGACTTATAGAGAAAATTGTGAAGAAAATTACTGAGTCAATAATTTATGATTTTGAACATGCCCCTCTGAAAATAGAATATGAACTTGCATTCTATAATATACATTTTATATATGTGATAATTCTTATAAAACAATTCATAGATATATTGGAGATACTTTAAGAGTTCCTTTCTTTTTTACTATTCAACAAAAAAGAATAAAATTATATATATATATTTTTATTTTTTTAATTATTTATTTTGAAGATGAATTTTCAAGGTCTTTAATATTTATTTAATAATTATGTTCATTTATTAACAAAATTAATTAAAATTAATAAACAATGATGGTTGAACTAATGAAATTTTAGATTGATATAAAAATTTTGAGATTTAATAATTCAATTTAAACAATCTCATAAAACTCTTACCTAATAATTGTTTATTTTTATTAAGTAATAGAAATTTTTGTTTAATTTTTTTACACTTTTAAAAAATAAAATAAAATTGTGTTTTCAACTTAAGAGGTGTGTTGGCAAAGTAAATAAATTTTTATTTTGATAAAAAAAATTGTTTACTAATTAAGTCATAAGTGACTCCCTCTTTATATAAGAATTTTTTTCTAAATTTAATAGTAGACATGATATATATATATATCATAAATTAAAATATCTAAACTATTTGATATAATCTCGATAAATTTTAATAGTTAAATATTAATAATAGAAGAGTGTTAGAGATATAATTTTTGGTATAATACTTATATACAAATTAAAGTGATAAAACATTATTAGTTATTAAAAATATAAACTCAATATAATTAATAAAAATAGATAATATAATAACTGATATTATCATATAACATTAGTTGGTATAAAAAAATTTAAAATTTATAACCTTATTTTAATTATATATTTATATAATCTTCATCTCCTCTTTTATGAAGCATATGGTTGAAAAATTATAATAAGCTTATGTCTTTTTATCTCAGTGTAGAGTGATTTCTCCAATCGTGAAATCCTTTCTTTGTAAGTATGCACATTATTAATACCCTTTACCATAAATGAGAAGGCAACGCAAGGTCAAGGAAAAGTGAGAAACCCAAAACCAAAGACAGACAACCACCAAACAGGGAAAAAGAGTAAGAAGCCAAAATCCAAACATCATTTTTGAAAACGAGAGAAGTCACCGTTTTAATGAGGACAAAGACACGTTTGGTGTCCCTCGTTCGTTCGTTGTTATGACTAAGATGTGCCGGTGGGATGTGCACCCATTGGACAGACATTACAGGTCTCATACAATATAAATCCAGATCGGAAAACCAGACTAACTCAAAAAAATTAACTTATTTAAGAGAAGTAAAACTGAAAAAGAGAAACAAAAACAGGGAAAAGATAGAGAAATTGAACTGATTTTTTAATTTCTTTAAAAAAAAAGAAAGAAGAAAAGCAAGAGAGAAAGCGAAATGTGAGAAAAGAGAGAAAGAGGGGAAAAAAAAAATATACTCAGCCCAGCAGCACCTCTCTCTCTCTCTCTCCCTCTCCCTCTCTGTTAGTAATGGCGCGATTAGCTTTTGCTTTTTTCTCGGCACAGGAATCTTTGAAAATCGGGAGCATCAAAAAAACTATGTATTCACAAAGTTAAATAAAAACACTAAAAAAAAAAGAAGGTAAAAAACAATTATAAAGTACGTAATTTGGGTACACCCGTCATTATTTAACTAACAAAATAATTTACTTTTAATATTAGGATTAAATGGACCGGAGATTTTACCAGTGATATAAAAATTTTAAAGCGCAAATTTTATTTTAATTAAGAGTAATAATACTAAAAATATAAATTTTTTTATACAAAATTTTTTTGTACAAATTAATTCTATATATTATTATTAATTAATAAAAATATAGAATTAATATAATTATAAAAATAAATCATATAATCCACATTATTTTGTATAAAATAATTTTATATTTTTAATATTATTTTTTAATTAAAATTGATTGTTAATTGATTTTGAAGAAAATGAATGAATTATGATGGTAAAATTTCTGATGAATTTAGAATTTTAAACAATTTATTTATATTGATTTTAATGGAATCTATCATCAAGGATTACTTTTTTTGGCAGCACAACTGTACAAAGAAAACATGGAAAATCCAACGCGACCTTGTTAAATTAATGCTTGTTTAACCTAGCTAATTGTCAAATACTCAAAGGTTGTTTGTCAACTATAATTAATGGAAGTGATAAAGTTGCCAAACAAAGCCTTAATGAATAGGCACAGAACAGTAATTTCACAAGCCAGTGTCCCTAGAAACAATTGAAGTAAAAGATTTAAAAAAAAAAGAAAAAAAGAAAAGAAAAGAAAAACTGGGAAAAGAAAAAGAAAGCAAAGCAAAGCGAACGAAAGCAAATCTTGGAGGGACAACAATGAGTCCAGCGCTGTTGTGTGCGCCCGTGTGGGGGCATTCTAGGGGGCTAATAACATTTGGACCCTTTTATAATAGTCTCATTTAAGGACATATTTTAACCATTACTATCAAAAAAGTCCCACAAATAAAAATAATGATCGAAGTTACAATTTTATTGCAAAAAATGTCAAAGATTTGTTGAAACTCTTACTATTTTAAACACAATATAGATATTGAAACTTTTATTGGAGGCTATATTTAATATTAAAAGTATTATGATTTTGATGTTACAATACCTATGAAAAAGAAATAAAATTGTTTTAAATATAAAATTTAAAATCAATAAAAAATTTTTATTTACCAAATATTTTTACTAATGTATTTTTCACTATTTTTTTAAAAATATGACACAAAGAAGGTGAGAATTGCCCAATTAACGAGTCCAAGCAAAACTGCATTAATGAGTATAAAATGGATAAATTATGTACTTGTATTGGGAAAACATAAAAGGTCTGAGACGTAGATGATAATTCTCTATTCTAAATTCTACGCGGGGCTTTTCTTTTCTTCCTCTCTCTCTCTCTTTTTCCTTTCTTTTTCTTTTTCTTTTAATTTTCCCCAATCTCAGTCCATTTCTCTCCCTCTCTTTCTTTCTTCTCGCTCGCTCCATCTCTCATTGCCCGTTGGAACCATACAGTATCACATTCAACGCCCTTTTTTCTCTCTCTCATTCACTCGCTCGCTCACTCACTCGAGTCTCAGTAAATAACATTATGAGCAGAGACAGAGTTGGCATTACAAAACGACACCGGTTATGAATCCTGCAACCGACCCACCACAACCGCAACCCCACCGTCCTTCGACTTCATGTGACAGGCACCCAGATGAGCATTTCACTGGCTTTTGTCCTTCATGCCTTTGCGAACGTCTCGCAGTTTTAGATCATTCCTCTTCAGCAGCATCCACATCACGCAAACCACCGACTACCTCCACTGCTGCAGCCGCTCTTAAGTCCATTTTCAAGCCATCCGTCGGTGGCGGGGGCTCTTCTAAACCACCGTTCTTTCCGGAGCTTCGGCGTACGAAGTCATTTTCGGCGTCTAAAAACGAGGGTTTTAGCGGTGTTTTCGAGCCGCAAAGGAAATCTTGTGACGTTAGGGTTCGAAATACGCTCTGGTCGTTGTTTAACCAGGACGACGAGAGAAACCCTTATAAAAGAGAGCAGAACAGAGAGATTGTTGACTCTGAGAGCAGAAATTTGGGGTCTTCTGCTAGACCCAGCTTTCAAGGTCCGGTCTTAGAGGAGTCTAAAGAAGAAGGTAAAAGCGAAAGCGAGAGCGAGAACGAAGAAGAGAATGTTGATGATTACACTAGGGTTTTAGACGAACACAATGTAGGAACATCGAGTTCTAATGTAGCTGTTTTTGAAGAAAAAGCCGAGGAAATTGTTGAAGAAGAAGAAGAAGAAGAAGCGGAGGAGGAAGTGAAACAAGAACGAGTTCTAGAAGAAGATTTAAAGCCGATGAAAGACCACATAGATCTTGATTCACAAACTAAAAAAGCTTCAGGGAGAGACTTCAAAGATTTTGCAGGAAGTTTCTGGTCAGCTGCATCAGTATTCAGCAAGAAACTACAGAACTGGAGACAAAAGCAGAAGCTGAAGAAGCGTAGAAACGATACAGGGTCTGCAAGATTGCCCGTGGAGAAGCCAATTTCGAGGCAGTACAGAGAAACCCAATCGGAGATTGCTGATTACGGGTTTGGGAGACGTTCTTGTGACACGGATCCGAGATTCTCGCTTGATGCAGGTCGGATGTCATTTGATGATCCACGCTACTCCTTTGATGAGCCACGGGCTTCTTGGGATGGATACTTGATCGGACGAACGTTTCCAAGAATGCCTACTATGGTTTCTGTGGTGGAGGATGCTCCCGTTGTTCATGTTTCACGGTCTGATACACAAATTCCAGTCGAAGAGCCAGTTATGAATGCTATTAACGAAGATGAAATTGTCCCCGGTGGGTCTGCACAGACTAGGGACTATTATTCTGATTCATCTTCAAGGAGAAGGAAGAGTCTTGATAGGTCAAGTTCGATAAGGAAGACAGCAGCAGCTGTGGTGGCTGAGATGGATGAAATGAAGTCAGTTTCTAATGCCAAAGTGTCTCCTGCAACTGTCGACTATTGTCAGGGACCTAAGTTGGTTTATGGAGATAAGGAGTTGAGGGATTCAAACTCCAATTCATTGAGAGATGACTGTAGTGAAACTTTTGAGATGAATTTTAGAGACAATGCATCTGTGGTTGGGAATGGTGAAAGGAAGGTGACTAAGAAGTCACGGAGATGGAGCAAGGCGTGGAACATATGGGGTTTTATACACAGGAGAAGTGTTAACAAAGACGAAGATGAAGATAGGTATAGTAGAGCTAATGGAGTTGAGAGGTCGTTTTCAGAGTCTTGGCAAGAGCTTAGAGGAGAAAGAAATGGAGAAGGCAAAGGAGGGTTTAATCCTAAGGTGATGAGGAGCAACAGCAGTGTTAGTTGGAGGAATTCAAGTAATTTTGGTGGATCATTTGGTGGTTTGAAAAAGAATGGTGTTGAGGCAAATGGGAATGGTAGAAAGAAGAGAGATGAGTTTGTGTTGGAGAGGAATAGGAGTGCTAGGTATTCACCTAACAGCATTGAAAATGGACTGTTAAGGTTCTACTTGACGCCGATGAGGGGAAGTAGGAGAGGTGGATCTGGCAAAAGTAGGTCAAATCACGCACATTCAATTGCAAGGAGCGTACTGCGATTGTACTAAATCTGGGATCTCCATAAGGTGTTTCTTTGGTTTAAAGTTAATTTTGCTGCATTTGTTGTGTAATCACACATGCTTATGTATTCTTGATGGTTGGTTGGATAAAAAACATCCTAAATTTGTTGCCTTTTCTTTGAGTGGCATGCTGCTTCAATTATTCAAATAACATAAAATTTTCAGTGTTACCTTGTCTCTAATTAATCTCTTGTTAGTACCTCAAGCTTTTCCTTCGTATGCTGTATTATTTTCACTTCTTACCAGAAAATGCTGGGACATACATATTATTTATGCAGAGTCGCGCAGGGATTCAACTTGGTTCTCTTTATGGCTGTCCTTTGCAGAATTAGCTGATGCGATGGCTCATGTTGCAATGTTACTTCAGAGCAATTTACTTTATTAACATAGGTGCGGATGTGGGCTCATGACTCCTTGCGTTGATACCTTTTCTAAATTTATCAGTACATGACAAATTATATGTCCAATTCCCCCTTATCATCTTTCTTTTTCGACTGTAGGATTCTGCGGCATACCACATACTCTGTGAATATCACTTACTGTTTGTAGTATGAATGCATGATGTGTCAAGACATTTGCTATCAGACAGTTTTAGATTGAGTTCTGTTAGTTCCATCAATGGGATTTTCATTATTCTGAAATTTATTGAGACTTAGTTGAACCTCATTTGGTTTTATTGTCTATTGGGGCCTCTGTTGGATGTATGCTTTTGTAGTCTGTCTGTGGAACTTCTGTGAGTAACCTTTCTCGAGAAATCATTGTTTTGGGGGCTTCAGTGAACTTCTGTGAGATCAATGCATGTAATCTTGGAGTTTGGTCGATGAGTTCAAAGCAAAGTAAATGCAACGATGCAAGTGAATAATTATTAGCAAGCCGTCTCGTTTCCATGGATTTTTATTCCTCAGCTTCCACTTGCAGTTAGTAATTGTCTTTGTTGTAAGTGATTGGGAGGATCAGATTTCATCGTTTGCAATTTGAAGCAGGAAGTTTCGAACATAAGCATGCTCAGAGCACCTGTCGAGCAAGGCCTGAACGATGTATTATTTGTAAAATTCTTCCCTCGGTTCTTCCTGTGGACATGGAAATTTTCAGAACCTGTTTTTGGAAAAAGATGGATTAGGTGATGAAACTGGAATAAATAGCTTAGAACTCTGAACTTCCATTTATAGCAAAATCAAACAAGAAAGCAGTATATATACCATTAATTTGCTACTGCAAGGTACTTCACCATGTCAAATGGTGGTACAAGAAGTTCAATTCCTAATCCTTTCTGTATAACTTTCCCCTCTATTTTCCCATGCAGCGAGATCGAGTCTGTGCTAATGTTTAATGATTTGATACCTAAATCACATTTCAATTTCAAAGACAAAAACATGGGATATTGGTTTGGATGGTTCACTTTAATGCTCAAAGAATACAAATTGCAAAATTCTATTTGAATCCTCAAATACCGTTACAAAATAAAACAGAATGAAGCTAAGTAATGATGACAAGATAAAAATAAAATCTTTCCTTTTGACTGGAAAACCAAAAAGGATTAAACCACATGAGCATTTTCCAGTCAATGAGTCTGAAAGATGATGCTTTCTCCATGATCAACAAATTTAGGCTTTCTCCAGTCAATGAGTCTGAAAGATGATGCTTTCTCCATGATCAACAAATTGACTCCAAAGTCAAAAAGAGATTAAGAAAACACCCCAGCATGTTCCTTCATGGGGATGGTGGAGATAAAGAAATAAAGGAGCAAAGAAGGCAAGGCTCAGCTCACAACCCAATGGCATTGTCCTGTCCATTTAGGCTTAATGGTCAGTGGGTGGATAATAATTTGTTTTAAGGTAATGGAGTCCAATTGTCAACGATGGTGAACTCAAGATTTGCATTTGCACCTCGAGTTTGGCGGTTCCTTTTTTATACCCGAAGCCTTGTCCCTTGGACTTGGATGTTTGATTGCAGCAGAATTTGACAATTTAGAAGCAACTTTACGACGTTGAAGATTGGAGATAAGATGTTGTTGTGGTTGCATGAGAAATTGGCAATGCGAGCTCGTTGGTGTCTGGGCTATATTCAAGAGGGAAAGATAGGTTTCTGTTTCGTGGATATCATCATTGGTTGAAAAATAACATGCCAACTTGCTTTCACATTGTCAAGAGTATGGATTGCACCAAGTCTCTAAATGCAAAAAAACTTCGCAGGATCTCTTGTATCAAGAGAGCTGTAAACAAAATCAGTAAATAATGAGTGATTGCTAAACTAAACATTAGTTTACTGTTGTGCTTTCAAATTTCAACAAAAACACAACCAAGGCTCTGAATGCATTTACTCGGAAATTACGCACAATCTAAAATTAATTATCCGTCAAATAACAGTTTACGAGTGAGTAATAAATATTAATTATTGAATAATTATTTTGATAAATTTTAGTAAATAACTTTTCAGTACACCTAATAAATAAGAGATTTACTTATAATTAGGGACGATAATTCAAATAAATAGGTTATATTTATATTATATCAATAAATTATTATATTTAATATTAATTCAAATTCAATCAATTTATTAATTATATTAAGAATTAGTGATAAATAGAGTTAAATCGATCAAATCCAAATCATCAGTTAAATCGATTTAAAAATATTTGAATTAATTTATAAATTGATTTTTTTTAAATAATTATTTATGATTTAAATTATAGATTGAATTAATTTTAAATCGTCGATCTATCAAACTGAATTGCTTCAAATTATTTAAAAATAAGCATTTAAAAATAAAAATATTATAAATTACTTAAAATGTTTTTACATCAAGAATTATAATTTGTGATAATAATATACTAATTTAGAATTTTTTGTTGTGTACTTTAATATGTTCCTATAAAATTCAATTACTTATATTTTTTGTTTCATATGTAAGTGTTAATCGCTATAATATGCTAAAATTAAATTTTTTTCCTCTCTCATATCTAAAATAATCAACTTGCAAATCTAAATTGATTCATACCTTGAATTGAATTAATTTATAATATGTTATCATGTTTGAATTATCTTAAATATAACTACAGCACTCAAGGTGTGTAGCTGAGTAGTTCCATCTCGTAAGAGAGGGCTGTTTTACGTTTGTCTTGAGTTCGATCTATCGGGAGTATATTTTTTATAAGAGTATGGTGTAGTCGTGAGTTTTATCTGAACTGTTACTCTCACATGACGGTTGCCTAACGTCTGTCTGGGGTTCGATATATTAGGATTTCCCACGTATAAAAAAAAAAAAAAAAAAACTACAATTTACGGATCAAATTAAAATTTTAACTCAAATTAAACCAATCCACAAAATGTCCATCTCTATCAAGAACTTTTTATTTGGATACAACTTGTTTATTAATCTTGTCACTTATTTATTAATCTATCATCTATTAATAATAAGTGATACAACACGACATGATTATTCGTTTACCAAATAATAATTGAGTCATTGACGGATTAATCCAATATAACTCATTCAATTAATTTAATTAATTAATATAAAATCTTACTTATTTAATTAACTATTTATTTAAATATAAACTAAATATCAATATACAGATAATTAAAATTAATATATTAAATAATTATTCATTTAAACACGATTATTTATTTAAATATAATTATTCGTTTAACTAATTATATCTTAAATAGATTAACGAATTTAGAAGATTAAATTTAAATTTAACATAATTATTAACCATGTAATACAAATATAATTCAATTATTATTCATATCAATTTCTTCAAACCCAAATCAACAAATATAATTCAATTAATATTCATATCAATTTCTTCAAATCCAAATCAATTTAATCATATTAAATTCAAATTTAATAATCGTATTATGATTCAAATTATCACCCTATTTTTGATAAGATTCATTTATTTTTTAATAAATATTTAATATTTATTTTCTATCTCATAATAATTACGAAATTATAATAATTTGTAACTAAAACACCTTCATATTAAATATGTCCTAAACTTTTCAGACTCTCTATAAATGATGATGTGATCATTATTTAGATCTTAAAATAAGGTAATTAATCAATTTATAAATTACAAAATTTAGGATGAAAACTTATAAGAAATTTTGTTAAATGTGTACTTCAATTTCAAGAATACCCGATGTAAAATCTAATTTGCTAAAAAAATTTGTTAATTTGAATTTTTTTATTATAATTATAGTAATACTTTTTTAACCAAAACTTGCATCCCCTGTATTCTATCAACTTAGACCGATCCTACGAATGTACATAGTAGCTTACCAAGTACTCCAGCTGATATAAACTAATTGGTCCAAGTTAATAGGACACCATACATGCCAATGCTCCACTTTCTTAATCATAATTATTTTGATAATTGAAAGTATTAAATTACGATATTTTTATATAAATTAAAACTTTTATGAGTATTTTTAAAAATAATAAAATTAAAATTCCCTTTCGACCAAATTTACGAGAAAAATTACTACCATTTTTCTTAAAATTTATCAACTGGAGATAATTTTTTAATATTACTCATTTAAAATAAATTATTGATCAAATTTGCTAAATCTAATGAGAAGAATACCACTATTATTATTATATTATAACCATATGGCCTTCGTATAAATTACTGGTCAAGTTTGCTCAAATATTTTCGTCTGTAAAATATATTCAAAAATTACTTTTATCAAACCTCTCCCTTACTAAATCGATTTTAGGATATGAATGCTTATGACCTCTCCACTATGCCTCAAGGTAATGATCCTTTTGGCATTACCACTTTTATCATAACACCAAGGCTCTATTGTGTATGCTCAAAGTAAAAGTTTTGTATAAATGCATTGTCATGCTATTATATTTTTAATTTAAAATAATACAAGAAATAAAAAATCTTTATATAAATTAATAAGATACTTATCATAGTAAAACTTTAATAAAATTAAAAAAAAAAATTAAAAATATAAGACATATAACATTCATAAAATACTGCTTATTTGTATAAAAAAAAATTGTAACCCTAGAATTATTATTTAATTTAAGTTCTTTCCTTTTTAAGATGCAGTCTAGCATATGATAAGAAGTCTATAATTGCATTGTAGTCCCAGAATAGGACCAACAAGAAGCTGCTTTCCAAAAATAATATTTGAAAAATAATTTTTTATTTAATATATTTTCATAAATATCTTAACATAAGTAGTGCAAACTCAAATATATCTCTACAAAAACCATTTAAGTCTACCATAAATGTGTAATGTACATTTTGATTTTGTTTTAATTGAGATTTACCAAACTATATGCTCTTAAAACAATTTAACAATGAGATGTACCAAACTCTTTTAAAGCTCACACCACCTCAGATCTATCAAACAAATTTACTTGTCTTATCAAATACATTAATATCAAAACAACTAATAAATTTACTCTTTTAAAACTTACATCACTTTTAAAATTATAACAATAATTTATGATAAACTTGAAAACGAATCAAGTCCATCTCAATTTTAGTTGAAAGGAACGGGCATTTCTTACTCAAAAGAAAATTCTTCATATATTAGAATAAAATCTTTAAAAGTACATATAAATTAAACATAAGAAAACCAAAAAGGTATTGGATAATTGATGGGTTTTAAAAACACGAGTTAAAATACTCATAAAATTTTTGGAGAATGATCACTCCACGGGGGACAAAAGGTTGAAAAGCATACGCATTCTTATCTAATATACCTATATTTGCATCTTCTCCAATCACCACCTTCATTTTCATCACCATCGGGTTGATCTTCATCACTATCAACTACTTGATTAAGGAGAGATCGTATTTCTCGGCTCATCCGTCTAGGAATGAACACATTATAATAGTAATTCAAAATGTTCTTTTTGCACTTAGATGGAAAACGCTTAAATGCACACTCCCAAAAGTCAGTTCGCTTTGACAACATACAGTTTTTCGCTAGAGATTCAAACATATGTTGTTCTTTCAATGTCCATGTTTTTGAAACTACTTCTCCCATCTCATCAAACTTCCAACTCAAAAAAGCAGGACCAAGTTCAGACCGCAGATTATGCCTTGCCAAAAGCATATGGCATTTGATGCAGTCTGCAGATCCTGGAGAGACACAAGAACAAACGTCAGGTCTCCCACTCCCGATTTTCTTCATTTTGCTCCTTGGGTTTCCTTCTTCAATGGGCCACATCTTAGTTCCCAACCATTTTAAAGTTTCTGAATCACCATCAGAACCATATAGATTTCCTTTGTTAACTGGGCCCAACCACTCTGGAACTTCAGCTTGGAATTTGGGCCCAATAGGAATAACAGCTCTAGGAAGGTTTTCACTGTCACTCTCACTCTCACTCTCACTCTCAGACTCTTTAATCAATAACCTGAATGCTTGTTGAAGTCTCACCTCTGAACTTGACGAATTTGAACTGCTAAGCATATCGCTGGAATCGACCAATGGTTGATTGTGAACAGTAAAGCATTCCAGATTTACGAGACTCGAACCATTAACTGATTCATCCATGTCAACTAAAGATGAAACATCTTTGTTTAATGAATCCCAGTTTGTTGTGTAATTTGAAGCATTTGAATCAGCACGCAACTGCTTCTGATGGACACTATTATCAAATGTCAAGGCACTTTCGGAACTGCGAGAGTTCGGGAACTTTTTGACATTCTGATAATTAGTGTTCTCCGAAGCCAATCCTGAAGCCGCCACGAGTTTTCCTTCTTCCGAAAATTGCTTCAGCTTTCTCTTTCTCTGAATAAAAGAGGGAGGCAAAGGTTGTTCTCTTAGGATTTATGGAAGTCAAAAACTAGAAGTTTATGTTAAAGGGGTAGTGTTAATCATCCTAAGTCACAATTGCCTTAAATCTGCACATGTACTCAATTGAAAACTACACCAAGTGAGGCTTGCATTATTGAGCTTCAAATGGGGTAAAAGAAATGTTTATTATTTGACAAACTAACTATAATCATTGAAGGGTTCACAAAGTTGAGAGTTAGCACAAGTTAAGTTGGTTAAGGGTTGTTCAATATTTCAACAAATGAATTGTGTAGGAGACATATTAGTCCCGAGTCAAGGGATCAAATAGCTATATACTACATATAGATCAACTTAACCCCCCTCCCCTCCCCTCCCCTCCTCCCCTCTTTTTCTCACTAGTTATTCTAAATTTTGTTTTCCGGTTAACTCCCATCTAAAGTTGATATATCTAGAAAACCAGCTCAGTT
Source organism: Trichilia minutiflora (assembly GCA_035590515.1). Taxonomy (NCBI): domain Eukaryota; kingdom Viridiplantae; phylum Streptophyta; class Magnoliopsida; order Sapindales; family Meliaceae; genus Trichilia; species Trichilia minutiflora. The sequence goes on along the minus strand of JAVXUL010000004.1, from coordinate 2,427,767 downwards.
AAGAAAAAAGAAGCTTCAGGGGAAACTTACCAACAATCTGTCAAGCACTCATTACAACCACTCTCCAAGACTTCCTACCATAGAATACAAAATCAACTACCAGACACCTTCAATATTTTAAGGTAATTGATTATTTCTATATTACTGGAGTGAAAATATGAAAAAAGTTCTTAAACTGCTATAAGTTTTTATACTACAACATAAACTATCAAATGATGGCATCATTTCTATTTCATGGTGCATATCGACTTGCTCTCAGCTTATCTTTTTTCCCATTTCAACTTAAACTAAATCTCTTTTCAGCTAGGTTCTCTAGGTGCCTGTTTGGCCCAGCTTTTTTATTGTTTCTCAATCTCTTTTTGTCAAAAGCTGTGCCAAACACATTTAAATAAAAAAACTTTTTACAAAAAAGTCTTTTTCAATTTATGAATAAAAAAGAGATTTTTAAAAAGTTGAGAAAGAGGAGCTTTCTCTTCTCTTCTCATTAAAAATACAGATGAAATATTATTTTTGTTTCTAAAATACCCTTG
>JAVXUL010000004.1:2407005-2422609 GCA_035590515.1 Trichilia minutiflora | reverse complement strand
AGAGAGTTAATCATACTTTAAGTGTAAAATGATAAATTTAACTCTTAATATACATACACTTTTATGTACTCATCAGACAATATTACTTGTTTTAGGTACTCATATGAAAACATGCGAGAAGGTATGGCTAAATGGATAGTGTCAAGTGAATTGCCATTCACTCAGGCAGAAGACAAAATGTTAGAAAAATTCATGACAAGGTATGTTCAACCTGCTTTTAAATTAGTTCCTAGAAATACATATAAGAGCGATATTATAAAATTATTTGAACAAGTTAAAAAAAGTTTGATTGCAAATTTTAGTATTTTAGAGGGGTTGTTTCTATTACATCTGATTGTTGGACAGGATGTAATCGTTTGTGTTATATTTGCATTACTTCTTATTACATTGATGATAGTTGGATGTTATATAAAAGAACTATTGCTTTTAGTGAATTGGAATATCCATATAATACATTTGCTATTTTTAATGCAATGATGAGTGTTTTTAGAGAATATGACACACAAGATAAAATTTTTAGCATTACTTTTAATAATGTTTCTGCAAATAATACTGCTGTTAACATGTTTATTAATAATTTATCTCCTACACATGATTTTGGATCACAATTTTTTCATTTGAGATGTGTTTGTCATGTTGTTAATTTGATTATGCAGGATGGATTGAATCTAATTCAGTCTCATATAGAAAAAATTAGAGATGTCATACATTGTATAGCATCACATGGGTTTAGGAGGCAAGAGTTTAATTCTATTTTAGTATATTATAGATTACAGCCTAGAAGATTCATGCTTGATATGAAAACTCTTTGGAATTCAACTTATTTGATATTGAAATCTTGTGTTAATTAAAGTGATGCAATTACTCATTATTATAATAAAAAAATTAGGTAATATTTGTATCACTGCTGCTGATTGGAGTATGGCTTTCATTTTTACGAATTTTTTGAAAACATTTTATGATGTTATATTATCATGTTCACGTATTTATTCTTGTACTTCTTCCTGTGTTTTCAATCATTTGCATGATATTAGTTATATTTTTGCTCGTTATAGAGAGGTTGATGAGTTTAGGATGGTTTGCTTTGTTATGGAAGAGAAATTCAAAAAATATTGGAAAGATATTCCTAAATTATTTGTATATGCAGCAGTGATGGATCCTAAAATCAATCTTTCTGGTTTTGTTACATTAGTTAATAAAACTGCCAAAAATTTGAATGTTAACCATGATTTTGATGCTTCTTATTGAGAAAAATGTTTAAATGATGTTTATGTTTAATACCAAAATATGGTAGGTATAAATACAAAAACTGTTTATAGTAGTAATAAGCCTGTAACTGATACTCCATCCTAGAAAATTTTGAGTAGTGTTAGAACTTATGTTAGTGGTTCAAGTAGTGTGCTTCATGAATTAGGAAAATATTTTTCTATTGATTATTCTAATCTATTTACTCTTGAGGAAATTTTTTTTTTGATGTTCTGCAATGGTGGAAAGCAAATAAACGAGTTTTTTCTGTACTATCTACCATGGCTTGTGATCTACTAACTCCTCCAGTGTCACAGTGGCATCAGAATATGTTTTTAGTGCAGGAAACAGGGAGTTAGATGAAAGAAGATCAAGGTTATCGCCAGAAGTTTTAGATTGTTTGATATGCTTGAAGGATTGGGAGGATGCAGAAGATAAAATGTAAAATATAAATCAAGATATTGATAAAGAAATTGATTGTTATTATGTTGATTAGAATTAGATTGACGGATCATTTTCTTTTATCAGTTTGATTTTGGCATTGGTTCTGTTTGTGGTATTGATTTTGGTCATTTTGGACCTTTGGGGTTTTATTGTGATTTTGGTTGCTGGCTTGGTTCTGTTATGTTTCTGGTACTTTGGGGATGTGGCTTGATCTTGATTTTGGTTCTATTTTTGGTATTTGATTTTGTATGTATTTGGTTCTGGATGTTATATTTTTAGTTGAAGTAAACATGTGTAAAGGGATGAATTACAAATTATAGGTATTCAGTGGGTGCCAACCTAGTTGGGATGTGTTGTATTACAGTGATGTAAATTCATCCCCTTCTATTTGTTTGTGAATATTGGATGCTGATATTTTTACAAATATTGGTTTAATTGTTCAAAAATTAATATTGGATGTTGATATTTTTATCAATGTTGTTTCAATTATTCAAATATTTGATATTGATTAATGACTAATGAATTTGTAAGTTTATACAGTTAATTTTTACTATTTAAACAGTAAACTAAAATGGCTGGGCTAAAGGGCTATTAGGCCTTATTAAGCCCTCGGGCTTGTGCTTGGCACGGCCCGCAACAGGTTCGGGCTCGACACGGCCTATAAAATCCTTGGGCTAGTGCTTGGCACAGCCCGTAGAGGGCTCGAGCTTGAGCCCTCTACGGACCACGCCAAGTACGAGCCCAAGGGCTTCATTTTTTGGCCCTGATTCTAGTTTGGACCGAACCATGCTTTTACTGTTTATCATGTTGTACCATGTCGAATTTCACTGTTTACGTTCTTTATTCGTGACAGATTGGGCCAGCCCAACCCATTTGCCATCTTTCATTATGAATATAACACATAATTTGAGCAAACAATAAATCACGATAACAATGTCTTCTCAAAATGTCTTCTATATCTTAGACATTTTAGTCCCAATAACCTTATTGTATGGATGACAGAGTCTAGAATGGGATGAGATTGATAAGAATTAAATTAATTATATTAAAAAATATCTAAAATAAAAAATTAAAGATAAATAAATATTTTTTAATTAAATTTGAGGAGTCTAAATATTTTTTTATTTAACTCCTTAAAATTTTCTTTTTTACTTTTATCTCTATTCTTAAACTAAGTTAAGCCTACTACTTTAATTTTAAAATTTTAATTTTTTAATTAAAATATTATTGCAACATTATTATCAAACATTTTAATTTTTTTTTGAATTTATTGAAGAAGAAAATATATTTTTATTTAATTTAAAAAAGGTTTATTATAAATAAAAGTTAAAAGCTAGTGAAAGTAATAAGGAAGTAAAAGGTGTTTAAAAAAATTAAAATATTTAGAATTTAATTAGATATGTTTTTTATTTTATGTAATTCTAGTTGAGATGAAAATTATAAATAAAAAAAGTTTTAAAAGCATTTTGAAGGGTGGCAACAACATTACTCTTTTTTAAATAATAGTTTGCTATAAATAAATTAACTAAGTATGAGCACTTTATCAAAAAATTTTATATCTTTAATATATTATAATTAAATATATTTTTCAATTTAATAAAAATTTTAATTCTTTTGATCAATTCTCTTTATTTATTAAATTTAAAAAATATTTGATTATAATAATATTAATGATATGAATTTATTATATAATTTCTTTTTGTATAAATTGATAAGTGAGTGTTTTAGAATTACTATATATTTATATTTTTCTCATTTAGGTTTTTACTTTGTAGTTTGATCTTATTAATTCAATTATTATTTAAAATACTAAATATATAAATGAAAAATACACAGCTTCGCCGTGAATAAACTGCATCCGTCTATGATGTCGAGTCGAACTCGGCCTAAACCAAGGGGCCGGTGCCCCACCCGATTTGAACAGTTCATGCAGTTGTCGCCGTTGAGTCTCGGTGCCTTCTAAACACGATATAAAGCAGAATTTCCCTTCCCCCCGGGCGGGAAATCCTGCACTAACAATCCGACGTCGTATCCCCCAAAACATGCTATGACAATGAAATTCGAAGGCTCAGAAAATTACAACCCCTGCCCTTGTCATGGTCACCACCGCGAAACGACTCCTTCAGAAAAATCTTGAATCAGCACTTGCCCTATTCCACTCAGCGACTCGGGAACCTCGTTGCTGCCACTCAGTGAACGTATTCCATCATATTGTGAGCCGACCTGTCAACCCAAAACTTGTTGAGCACGCCAGTCGAATTGTTGTACTCATCAAAACTCAGAAATGCAAATGCCCTGAAGACGCAGCGTTAACAGTTATCCAAGCTTACGTCAAGAACTTAATGCCAGATAAAGAGCTGGATATATATCAGCGCATGTGCCAAATTTTTGGGTGTGAAGTGTAAGTTCGCACAATGCTTTGCTAAATGCTTCCGTTGAGTCAAAGCAGTGGAAACGCGCTGAGTCGTTTATTTCTTATTTTGAGACTGCGGATATTTCCCCAAATCTGCAGACCTATAATATTTTGATCAAGATTTCGTGTAAAAAATGTTGATTTGAGAAGGCGAAAGGGTTCTTAAATTGGATATGGGAAAAAGGTTTCAAGCCTGATGCGTAGAGTTAAGGTACTCTGATTAATAAGTTGGGGAAAAGTGGGGATTTGGTGGGCGCATTGGAGATGTTCGATGAAATGTTTGATAGGGGAGTGGACCCTGATGTAGTATGTTATAATGTTTTAATCGATCAATTTTTTTATAGAAAAAGGGATCATTTGAAAGCTAAGGAAATTTGGGAGAGGTCGGTGATGCAGTCCTTGGTTTATCAGAATGTGGTTTCTTATAATGTAATGATTAATAGTTTGTGTAAATGTGGGAGTTTTGATGAGCGCTTGGAGATGTGGGATAGGTTGAAGAAGAATGAAAGAGAGAAGGATTTTTTTTACTTATAGTAGTTTTATACATGGGTTGTGTAAGTCGGGGAATGTTGATGCGGCTGAAAAGGTTTATAGAGAAATGTTAGAGAGTGGGGTTTCAGCTGATGTGGTTACTTATGATGCAATGCTTAACAGTGTTTATAGAGTAGGTAAATGTTGTGAGTTATAATATAATGCCTAGAGGTTTATTAGAGAATAGGAAGGTGGATGAAGCTATTTTCATTTGGGAGCTCTTACTGGAGAAGGGTTACTGTGCAGGTTCCACAACTGATGGAGTTATAATATATGGGTTGTGTAAGAATGGTTATTTGAATAAGGTGTCACAGATATTAAAAGAGGCAGAAAAAGGAGGTGATTTGGATACCTTTGCATATGCCTCCATGATTGATGGGTTATGCAAAGATGGGAGATTAGATGATGCGGCCAGTTTAGTCAATTGGATGGAGAAGCATGGCTGTAAATTGAACACACATGCTTGCAGTAAACTTATGAATGGATTTATCAGAGCCTCAAAACTTGAAAATGCAGTTCACCCTTTTAGGGAAATGGGCACAGTGGGTTGCTCTCCAACTATTATCTCATATAACACCCTCATTGATGGTTGATGGAAGGCTGACAGATTTAGTGAGGCATACACTTTTGTGAAGGAAATGCCAGAGAAAGGGTGGAAGCCATACATAATCACATATAGCTTGTTGATGAATGGCCTTTGTTGAAGCAAGAAGATTGACATGGCTCTCAACATGTGGCAACAAGTTCGTGAACAGGGTTTTGTGCCTGATGTAACTATGTACAACATTTTAATGCACGGGCTTTGCTCAACAGGCAAAGTTCAAGATGCTTTGCAGCTTTATTCAAACAGTAGGAGTGTAACTGTGTTCCAAATCTTGAAACTCACAACACCCTCATGAAGGGTTTTTACAAAACTGGAGACTGCAAGAATGCATTGGAGATTTGGGATCGTATTCTAGAACTTAGGCTCCAACCGGATACCATATCTTAGAATATTACTCCCAAGGGGCTGTGTTCATGCTGTAGAATATAAGATGCTGTTGAATTCCTGGATGATGCTTGGCAATGTGGAATTCTTCCAACTGCTGTTACATGGCACAAACTTGCGAGAGCAGTGATAAACAACGGGCCTTTCTACGTGATCCGTTGTTGTCTAGAATGGCTTGGAAGTAAGTATCAACTACCGCAGTTTCTTTATCTCTGTCAATTTTTATCACCTATTGTCGCTACTTCCTAAGCCAAATAGTTGATATAAAGGAGCTTATGATTGCTTTTCTTCTGTTTTTAGCTTGTATAGGCAGCTTGAGAGTACTTACACAAGAAGAAACTCTGGATCTAGTCTAGAGATTATAAGATCTCTATTGAAGTTCCGGTTTTACAGAATAGAGACATTTTGCATATTAGTTGAGTATTAGCGAGTTTTTGCAATTAATGAATTATATTCTTATGATTATTTGCATTTACTGAAAAGTTCATGGATGCTCATTTTTACAGATATACCTTCAATGGGCACGCCAGAATCCCTTTTGTCTACTTGCATGCAGAATTCCTGTGATTACAGCTAATTTTTTCAATTATGGGGCCATGGATCTCCATGGATCTTTCTATGCACTTTTGGGTTAAGGTATTTATAGAAGCTCAAATAAATTATAAATTTTGGAAGTAAGGAGGAACGGTCAGATAAATGCCAATGTGGATGTGCTAATTACTCTTGGACATTTCTACAAGAAAATCGTCAATTAAATGTGAGTTTGATGAACCAATTGAATAGCTGAATACTGATAATAGGTCAGTATTTAAACCTTAGACACAGCAGCCAGAAGCTCTGAGCTTTTACTTGCCAGATTTTTCATCTTTAGCTTTGTATTGCATAAACTTTTCACCTTGTACTTTAGCAGTCATGACAAAAGTTAAATTGAAAGGAAAATAATTGTACTTTGTCTATGTGTATGAGTAATTTTTTCTATGCAGATGCAATGATGGAGAAAAATTCTCGGAGCATCATACATGGGAAATCAGCAATTGGATTTTGGTGATTCCAGTAATATCACCAAGATCAGATGAAGATTATGCAAGAGCAAAGTCGTTTGATGTATCAATCCTTGTGAAAAATGGTATTGATATTTTTTTCTCACTTTAAATGAGTCTCTAAATAGGCTAATATAGAGACGTTTACAATTAGGAAAATAAGGAAACTAACCAAACTAAGTTAGGAAACTCTATATATAGGAAACAATCCTATTCCTAAACTAAGTCAAGAAATAAATATTTATAGATTCCTAGCCTAAATCAGTCCATAAATCAAGGAGAAAAAACATATTTTCCACACTCCCCTTTAAGCTGGTGAATATACATCCTCCATTCCCAGCTTGCTAATGATCTCCTGAAAAGTAGTACCGTTAGGCCCCTTTGTGAGAACATCTGCTAACTGATCTCCCATGGAAACATATGGAGTACAGATCGGCCCACTTCCTAGCTTGTCCTTAATAAATGTTTATCTACCTCAATGTGTTTAGTACGATTATGTTGCACGTGGAACATTAATGGCTGACTTATTGTCACAGTAGTCTCATTTGTTGCATTCCATTTGATCTTCAAATCTTCCAGTATGATTTTCAACCATAACAATTCACAAACTCCTTGTGCAATTGCTCTAAACTCAACTTCCGTACTTGACTGTGCGACTACATTTTGTTTCTTGCTTCGCAAGGTCACTAAGTTACCTCCAAGGAAAATACAATAACCTGAAGTAGATCTTCGATCCGCTAGAGACCTTGCATAATCTACATCCTTGTAAGCTTTAAGACTCAGAGCAAAATTTCTTTTAAACAATATCCCTTTTCCTGGATAAGTCTTCAAGTAACGAAGTACTCTATGGACTGCTTGTAGATGAGTCTCCTTATGGTCATGCAAAAATTGATTGATGACACTAATCGACTATGCTATGTCCGTTCAAGTATGGGAGAGGTAAATGAGCTTCCCCACTAACCTCTTATACATCTCTCTATCTACTGCTTGATATCCTGTAGCTTCTTCAAGTCTGTGGTTCTGCTCAATATGCATTGTAACAGGTTTGCTTGCCAACATACTTGTTTCTTTAAGAAGGTCAGTGACATATTTCTGTTGGGAAATGAATATTCCTTGTCTGGAATGAGCAACTTCAATTCCTAGAAAGTATTTCAATTTTTCAAATCTTTTATCTTAAACTCCTTGGCTAGACACTGTTTTATAGCTTGTTTTTCCTTCTCATCATTACTGGTCACAATTATGTCATCTACATGGACTATCAAAGTTGTGACTCCCCCTGAGGCCAAATGTTCGATGAAAAGAGTGTGATCCCCCTAACTCTGCTTGTATCCTATAACCACCATCACTTTAGCAAATCTCCCAAACCAAGCACGTGGAGATTTTTTCAGGCCATATAAAGCCTTTCTTAAACGGCATAACTTGTTCTTCTCAACTCCCTCAAATCTTGATGGAATACTCACATAAATTTCTTCCTTCAAATTCCCATGAAGAAAGCCATTTTTCACATTGTAATGTTGTAATTCCCAATTGAAACTGGCGGCTAAAGATAGTAGTATCCTCACCATATTCCTTTTTGCCACCGAAGCAAAAGTTTCTTGATAATCCACCCCATATGTTTGAGTGTACCCCTTAGTTACTAGTCTCGCTTCGTAGCACTCCAATGACCCATCAGCTTTAAATTTCAAAGAGAAAACCAATTTACATCCAACAACCTTTTTCCCTTTGGATAAGTTAACAAGCTCCCATGTTTCATTTTTGTCCAATGCATCCTTCTCCATTTTCATGACTTCTCTCCTTTCCTCTTTAGACAACACTTCAGATAAAGTGTTTGGGATAACGGTTTCATTTAAACTTGTGAGGAAAGCCTTGTGGGCTTGTGAGAATTTTTTAAAGTATATGAAATGGGATATAAGATATAAAGTTCGCTTGGCACACTCACGGGTCCCTTTTCTCACAACTTTGAGTAGGTCATGGTCGGGAAAAAAAGTTGAGTTCAGAAATTGTTACCTCGTTTTTAAGGTTTAGATTGGAGACTTAAACTTGCCTTGGATCTGGTGTTAGACCGTGCTTATTCGCATACACCTGCACAAACCTAAAATGATGAAATAATCTATTGTCTTTTTTTGGATGTTCGACTGGGACAGGTTCAATTGACTTGGGTAAAGTAAACTCTATTGACTCTGGAAGAGAAGGTGGAAGAGGTGGAGACTTAGACGACAAGTTTGGAGGAGAATGAGTTGTATGATCAAGAGATAGTAAACCTAGTAAAAAAGAATCCTTATCTTGGATGATAAATGTCTCCTACAGAAGATAAGGTTTAGAAAAATACTGTTTCTCTTTTACAAAGGTGACATTGATGGAAATATATAGTCTTTTTGTGAGTGGATGATAACACTTGTAATCTTTTTGGGTGGATGAATATCCTACAAACACACACTTAATGACTCTGATCTAATTTTTCCCTAATATTGTTATGGACATAGACAAATGAAGTACACCCAAATACCTGAGGAGTAAGGTTACTTGTGCTTCTGAATGCTGGATAGAGCTTGGAAAGGACCTCTATTAGACTTTTCGATCCTAAAACTTGAAAAGGAATTCTTTTTATGGTGTGGGCAAATGTAAGTACGGCTTACTCCAATAGTATTTTGGTATATTATGATGAAATAAGAGGGCTCGTGTAGTTTTTAAAAGATGATGTTTTTTTTTTGGCTATCCAGTTTTGTTGTGACTTGTTAATGCAAGATGATTCATGACTAATTTCCTCATTTTGAAAGTACAGGGACAAGACATGATGGAAATAGTCTCGAGCATTATCAAACTTGAACTCCTTTATTTTTGTACCAAATCGATTATGAGTCATTGTGAATTAGGAAGAACATGACTTACATCAGATTTATTTTTGAGCAAGAATATCCAGGAAACCCTAGTGCAATCATCTATAAAGGATATGTTTGGAATTGTTGAGGGTCCCCATATATTGCTATGAATTAAATGGAAAGGTAAAAAACTTCTTTCATTGCTAATGGAAAAAGTTACGCAAGTGTGTTTCGTATACTCGCAAATATGTCATAATGAAAATTTCTAATATCTAAACCCTTACACAAAGAAGGAAACATGATTTTGAAGATTGCAAAAGACGGATCACCTAGACGAAAATGGTGTAGTCAGATGACATCTGAGTTGGAAGAAGAAAGGAACGAAGTGGTGAAACTTGACTTGATCGTATTCAATTTGTTGGGTGTATTGGGGTAGTAAAGTCCATTCTTCTCCTTAGCAAGTCCAATCTTCTTCTCTAAACCTTGGTCCTGAAATTCATAGTAAGATGGATAAAACATAACATGACAGCGTAAGTCTCTTGTAAGTTTCTGTATGAACACAAGATTAGTGGATAATTTTGGGACATGTAAGACATTTTTAAGGATAAGAGTAAGGGTAATATGAACATCTAAAATACCTGCTACTGTGGTTATAGTCCCATTGGCGACAGTGATGCTCCTATTACTTGGTCATGGGGTATAAGTTTTGAATTAATTGCAGGCATGTGTCATATGGTTTGTCCCTCCTGATTCTAAAATCCATGAATCTACAAATACTTTATCTAAAACATATAATCCAAAGAGGTAAAGATTCACCTAAAAGGGCTAAAGAACTACCTTATGGAGAACCACCAGTTTTTTCAAGTGTTCCCAAGAGATTCCTTAACATATTCTATCTCTTCATTGTTTAATCCTCCAAGAGTGTGTTTTTGATCCTGTGTTGCTTGTGTAGCCACATGAGCCTGTCCTTGTTGTTTCGGCTGTTGCACTCCTTTGTTTCCCCCTCACAGCTGGCTGTTGATGGTTTTCCATGCAGTTTCTAGCAGTGATCTTTTGTATGTCTCAGCTTTTTGCAGTAAGTGCACCAAAGATAATCCCTGTTTGTCCCTTTTCCTTGCTCGGCATCTGGTGGCTGTTGCAAGGTGAGAACCTGCTCTTTATTCGAGGCCACAGGTGCAGATCCTTTAACGGGTTGAGGATCAAGCATAACCTATCAATGAGATTGTTTCATTAAGGGATGGAACCTCTGCCTTGTCCAGAATTTGATCCCAACCTGATCGAATTTCAGGTTTAAATCTCGTGAGGAAATCATAAACCCGATCCCTTTCAATGAAGTTTTTAATTGCTACTGCACAATCAGGACACTTCAGGTCAACCACACGGTAATGATCTAATTCTTGCCACTGTTTTTGCAAAAAATTAGCATATCCCGTCACTATTTTTGTTCCCTGTTTCGCTGCTGCCGTCTTTGTCTTGATTTCATATATCAGTGCTGCATCATGAACCTTGGAATAGGTCTGATTTAGAGTATCCCAAATTGCTTTTGTTGTTGGTAGCAACATACAAGTGTCGCTGATTTTGGGTGTCATGGAATTCCACAACCAAAACATGATCATCGAATCTTCCTTGCCCCAAACTTTAAAACCTGCTCCTCCTTGTTTCGGTCCAGTTCGTAGCAGTTGGCTGAGTTTTCCTTTTCCTTTTAGAAAAGTTCGAACTAACTGAGACCACTCCACGTAATTTCTACTATTGAGACGATAAGCTGGTTGGATGTTCTATAGTTCGCCAGTGACACGCGACATTTACCCTACATTTGCTGATGGTAGACAGTTGGGGTAGATGATACCGTCTCTAACATCCTTCGAGAATCGGTTGTGAAGGTCAAGATCTAGAGGAAAAAATATAACTAGGTTGTGCGAAAAAGATGGCAAAGTTTTGCCTGAAAGTGACAGCATTAAAAGCACGTCAAAAGAAGATCGGCGATGAAGTCCAGAAAAACATCAATTTCGCACAGAGAACCTTAGGACTTGTGGCTTTGATACGATGTGAAAAAATGGTATTTGTATTTTTCGCTCACTTTACATAGTCTCCAAATGGGCTAATGTAGAGACGATTACAATTAAAAAAAAAAAATGAAACTAAACAGATTTTAGGTTAAATCAGTCCATAAATCAAGGAGAAAAAACATACTTTCCACAATCCCTTGTGTTAAGTTTTCAAGTGGGGTTATGGATCGTGCATATATATTCAAACTAAGGCTAAATGTCTGTCTTACACATTAGATTTCATAAACTATAAGAGAGGAAGGATTTTCATTTCTTTTCTTGGTCACTCATTTTGTCTTCCGTTCTTTCTGTTTCTGATAGTGTCCCTTGTTCGTACAGGAACTGAAGAAACAAAGGCACTAAAATTGCTCCCAGAACTGCAACTTTTCGCCAATCTGATGAAGAGATGAAAGAATCAGCAATTCCAATGACTAATAGGCCAATTAAAGCAAGATAAATGTTCCTCCTTGTTTTTGACCCAGCATTTTCTGCAGTGATCTCTTTTATCTTCTTTATTTCATCTTTAGCTTTTGCTTTCTCTACAGGCTTTTTCTGCCTCAGGCTCTTAAAGAATAGCCCCTCGTTCCTGTCTTCCTCCATTTGACCTTCAAATTCAGCCAATTTGTTATCGTTTTCTTCAATTTCCAATCTGTTCTCTTCTGCAGCTTCTTCAAATGCTTGCATTTGGCTCTCTATGTTCTCCATTATCTGCCAGCCACAACAAACAAGTGGGTTATGAACTTATAAACCTTATTGCATAATTGTCAAGACCCTTTTATCTCCAACTAATGCATGATCATATTAACGTATTATCATACAGACCCTGGCACTAGCTTGATCGAGTCCTTTGAGAGCATCCTCTCCAACCTTGTCTAATTCTGCATTAGCTTCTTCGGCAAATTTAGTTAGATAAGCTGATCTTTCATCCAAGTAGTCAGTAAGACGGACTTTCTGAGCTTGAAGCATTGCAATCCTTGCCAGCAGCTCTTGCTTTTGAGTATCTCCTTCAGGTGGGGATTCCTCAGATTCTGAATCTTTGTAATTGCAGAGAGACACAAATGAATTTTTAGTGTTTGTGTGTCTTGTGCTGAAAAAAGAATGCTTCGTAGGGGTTAAGGATGTTTGAATAGCTTTGAGGGCAATCATTTTCTTTGCTTTGCTTCTTGGAGACAGAGAAAAGACGGAGGGAGGATTTTGTTTGAAACGATGGATTCTTTTTGAACCTCACAATTCTCTCTTTACATTATCTTGTATTTAGTTCAATTCAATAATGATTTATTGTCTATTTGTTGAGGGGAAAGTTGTCAACAAACTTAGTCCAAGCTGAAGCCCCTGTTATCTGTTGTTTTTTCTTAATAGCATTGCAGTTCCCATTCTTTTCTTTTTATACCTCTTTTTTTTTTATATATATAATTACAAACCTTCATTTCATGAAAAAAAAATATTTTGAAAGTACTTCTCAGTAATCACTGTAAGAGACTTATTTTTTGACTGAAAACTAAATATTATTTAGTGTCAATCATTGGGATTTTTTTCATTTAATTGTTGTGTTGATTTCATACTTATTTTTCCCTTATTTTAAAACATTTTTTTATGTGGATGGCATATATATATATATATATATATCTTATTGGACATTATTACTAATATTTTTAAGAATAATTAGTTCAAATACTTTTTTCTTATTTTTGTTATTGGAATAAGGAAAAGAAAATGATTCAGATACCTTATTTTTGTTAAATTTATTAAAAAGTTTCAAAAGATAAATTAAAACTCTATTGAAATTTTTTTCTTCTTTATTTTAAAAAAATAATTTAAATATAAGTATTATGAAAATAAAATACATAAAATTATTTGATTTCTTTTGTCATTTTCTGCTCGGGAGCAGTTGGAAATATTGTAAAAACTCAAAATATCTCTTGTTATATTAAAACATTCTTAAAAGTTTAAAAATTAATTTTAGATTTTTTTTTCTACGGTAAAACTGTAATGACATTCTAAAAATTGCTAATGCAACTTTTTTAAAAGAAATTCATTAATCAAAGCAAGGCAACTTCGAGAGGAAACTCTTCCACCTACGTTTTGACTACTCAGAGACACGATGCATCCTATTCAACAAGCAGTGCAATAATAAATATGATGTATTATGGTATAGTCTATAAGACGAAACTTTAAGAAGGTTTGCACATTGTTTTCCCATATAGAACTTTTCAAAATTGGATGCCAACAATTCACATTAAATAATTGTATAAAATTAGAGTATTGTCATTTTAATATCATTAATGTTAGGAAATAAAATTGTCATAAATTAATTGAGTGGAAACAGTATCATATATACCCAACTCAGTGAGGGTGCTTATTTCTGTTGGCCCAGAACAACAATATGACACACGTTAATTATAAAGTTGCGACAATGAAAAACCTTTTAACAAAAAAATGTAAATAAATAAATCAAGATTTAAACCAATACTGCAAAAATCAATACTATTAGATTGGAACGATATGTACAAGCACTTTTCGTCTAAAGTAAATGAAATCCACCGTTACCTCAACAACCAAATAACAGTACCATCCAAAAAAACAATCATATCTGAATTCATCTACCATTCCTTTTTCCTGTCACTTTTCTCGTCCAGTAATCTTCTTGTAAGTAAACCACTTTGCAATCCAGAGATACACAAGGAAATTCACCATAGCCCTGAGGATGGCAAAGAGGCAGTACAAATAATCAAGAAGGCCTGGGTTCAAATTAACCGGAATCCAACCAAGCTTCCCGCTCCTTGTAGTCACTTTTGTCACAACAGGAACGACCAATATGTTCAAATAGCTTCTCAATGCGACAGTTCTGAGTGATAGAGACGAGCACAAGCTTCTCATTGCATCAGGTGCCTGGTCATAGAAGAATTGTAACTGTCAAATGAAAATGAAAACTTCTGCACATCCAATAAGCAAGTACTGTGGGACTTGCCAGAATATTGACATGGGAATGAACTCAAGATCATAGTAGTTGTTCTTTTCGACTATGTTAAGTCTAACAACCTCCAAAATCCCTGTGTTGAGCATGTCAAAAATGGAGATGATGAGTCCAATGCCCATAAAATGGAGTTGACCGAAGCCTCATTAACGACCCGTGAATTTCTAGCCACGGGTACTATTACTTGTACATATACCAGAGCCCAAAAGTTAACACCGAAGAGTGTCAAACAGGGAGAGGGATGCCAACGGAATTTTGAAGTGAGGTCCCATGTGTTGATCCATTATGTTGCATTGTAAAACAATCTGATTAGGGAATCGAGCTCCTAATTGAGTTACAATGCAAAGTCTCCGTGGGTTCGCAAAGTCCTTTACACGATCAGCCTGTGTGTCCAGAGCAGCCTTGTCAAAGATCCAGTAATTCAATGATTTTGTTTATAGGGATGAAAAGATTCGAACCATTTCAAATAAAGCTGGCTAGAAAGGTGCAAGGAGTTGTTCCACTTCTGTTTTCTTAAAATAGATCGACACATAAATTTACAAATAGCCAATTTACTTACCTAAATTTGTCTGTTGACTCAAGTTCGCAACATCCTTCAATATTGCACTCCACTTCTAAGTCTCATAAAGAAGAGATTTATCAGCAGGAACTTGAACATTTGCTTTACTAAAGGATGCAACTATAACCTGCAAAATCGTAGATAGTGGACTGCCTCCAGGTTTTTGTACCTGATACAACTGGCTACCTGAGAAGAAAAACACAACTGCAAGGGCCATTGCAACTGCAGGAATTTCAAAACCCCATCCCCATTGATCGGGAATTTCTGCAAGTACACATAGTCAATCGTAGTAATAAAACTTGGAAGTATTCTAAAGTATCGAACTCAAGGAAACAACTAACTAATTATATACTAAGAACTTGAATTTAGAGAATATCCAAATAAAATAAATACAGACAATATAAATTTAATAAAAGAATAACGATTACCAAGAATTAAAAAACAATAGATGCAAACGTTAGAATATTTGGGTTCACCTCTTAAGAACTATTGAATTATAATTATGAACAATTCAGTTTCGAACATCATTAATTCAAATATCGCATT
>JAVXUL010000004.1:2380463-2397236 GCA_035590515.1 Trichilia minutiflora | reverse complement strand
ACCCATTCCAAGAACAAAACTGTGAGGCCCCAAGGGTTGGGCCAAAGCGGACAATATTGTTGACAGACTTGGACCAGGCGTTATAATTTCTAATCCGTGGGGCCCACCTGTGACAGATAAAATCACAGATATACCCTTGAGATCTAAGTACGGGGCTTACAAATCTATTACCTTAAAAGAATTTTATCCTCAAAATTTAACATACCTCAGTACTAAAAAAGATAGGGGTATTGATGTTGCATTTGAAGCTCAGGCTCCTAAATCATCTCCTTGATAGCCTCACTCCTCTACAGAACCTTTACCATAGGAATGATCTTACTCTTTAATATCCGCTTCTGACGATCAAGTATGACCATTGGTTACACTTCACACTTCAAATCCTCTCTCAAATCAATAGGAGGCTGATGGATAACATGAGAGGGGTCGAAAATATATTTTCTCAATATGGATATATAAAAGACATCATGTATCCTCTACATGTCTGACAGTAGCTCTAACCTGTATGCCACTGGACCAATACACTCGATGACTCTGAAGGGTCCAATAAATCTCGGGTGAAGCTTTCCTCGATTCTAGAATTAAATCACTCCTTTCTAGGGTGATACCTTTAAAAATACTTGCTTACCCACATTGAATTCTAAACCTCTTCTTCTATTATCCGAGTATGACTTCTGTCTATTCTGTGCTGTCTTTAACCTGTCTCAGATAACCTTCACTTTTTTGATGGTAGCTTCAATTAACTCAATATTATCTAGCTTTCTTTCGCCCACTTTATCCCAACATAAAGAAGTTCTACACTTTTTTTCATACAGAGCCTCATATGATGTCATTCCGATGTTGGACTAATAACTATTGTTATAGGCAAACTCAGCCAAGGGTAGATACTGACTCCAGCTTCCTTGAAACTCTAATATACACTCTCTCAGTATATTTTTTAATGTCTAAATGATTCTTTCTGATTGTCCATCTGTCTGAGGGTGAAAAGTTGAGCTAAAATTCAATCTTGTACCCATAGCTCTCTGGAGATTAGGCCAGAATCAAAATATAAACGGGGATTTCGATCTGACAAAATCATCACAGGTATACCATGCAACCTTACAGTCTTTGCCACATATGACCTTGCTAGCTTCTCAACTAGATACTTAGTTCTGATGGGCAGAAAGTGTACAGACTTAGTCAACCTATCCATAATCATCCATATTGCATTATGTCCAGCTTGAGTACATGGTAGTCCTATCACAAAGTCTATAGTGATATGTTCTCATTTCTATTCTAGTATGGGTAACCGTTAAAGTGTCCCTGCTAGCTTCTGGTGTTCAGCCTTAACTTGCCGACAGGTCATACACCTGACAACAAATTCTGCGATGTCCTTCTTCATTCCAGACCACCAATAGCTCTCTTTGATGGTTCTGTACATCTTTGTGTTACCAGAATGCATTACAAAAGCTGAACGGTGAGCTTCTTCTAGGATGGCCTTTCTCAATTCATCGTCTGAGGGTACACATACCCTATCTCTCAATGTTAAGACCTTATTCTGAGAGATGTAAAAGTCTCCAGCATTACCATTCATAATTCTCTGACAAGCTTTCATTAATTCTGGATCCTACATCTGCCTTTCTTTTATCTGTTCCTGTAGAGTCAATCCTATAATAAAATTGGCTAACATCGAACCATCTCAACCGTACTCTAATATCACTCGAAGACTCTTCAATTTTAGTAACAATAGAAGGTATGCTGATCGAACATACTCCACTGTTATTGAAGATTTTTTGCTTAAGGCGTTTGCCACCATATTAGCTTTCCCTAGATGATAATCAATCACCAAATCATAATCCTTGATGAGTTCAAGCCATCTTCTCTATCTCAAATTCAGTTCCTTCTAAGTAAGCAAATACTTCAGACTTTGATGGTCAGTAAAAATCTGACACATTTCTCTATACAAATAATGTCTCTAAATTTTCAAGGCAAAGACTACTACAACCAACTCTAAATCATGGGTCAGGTAATTCTCCTCATACTTCTTGAGCTGTCTAAAAGCATAGGCAACTACCTTCGCATTCTGCATCAAGACACAACCCAGTCCTTGCCTGGAGGCATCACTAAATACTAGGTATCCCTCTCCAAGAACAGGTAGTGTCAACACCGAAGCTGAGGTGTGACGATTCTTTAACTCCTGAAAACACCGCTCACATTTCTCATCCCATTCAAACTTAACATCCTTTCTTGTTAGACGTGTTAGTGGGGTAACTATCAGAGAAAAACCATCAACAAACTTTCTGTATTAACCTGTCAATCTCAAGAAACTTTTAATCTTAGTAATAGTCTTCGGTCTCTCCCACTGTACAATAGCTTTTACTTTTCGAGGATTAATAAAAATTCCTTCCTTTGAGACTATTTGTCCCAAGAATACCACTTCCCGAAGTTAAAACTCATATTTCAAAAACTTAACATATGTCTTCTCTCTTTCAGCGTCTGTAGCATAATCTGCGGATGCTGAGCGTGTTTTTTCTTGATCCTCGAGTAAACCAGGATATCATCGATGAAGACAATTATAAACTTTCTAAGATAAGGATGAAATACCCGATTCATAAGATCTATGAATGCAGCTGGGGCATTAGTTAACCCAAACGGTATTACAAAGAACTCATAATGACCATAGTATATCTGAAAGACTGTCTTGACCACATCGCTCTCCTTAATCCGTAACTGATAGTACCTTGATCTCAAATCAATTTTTGAGAACACACTCGCTCCTTACAATTGATCAAATAAATCATCAATCTTGAGTAATGGGTACTTATTCTGGATAATGGTCCGATTCAACTGTCGATAGTCGATACACAATTACAGAGTCCTATCCTTCTTCTTGACAAACAACACCGATGGACCCCAGGATGATATACTCGATCGGATGAAACCCTTATCAATTAGATCTTGAAGTTGTACCTTCAATTCTGGAAGCTCAACTAGAGCAATATAATAAGGCGACATCGAGATCAGAGTAGTAACTAGAACTAAATTAATGCTAAAGTCGAACTCTCATTCTGATGGCATTCCCGGTAACTCTTCTGAGAATACATCTGAGAACTCTCCTACTATCGAATCTCTTTGATAAGCTTTGATAATTTTGGAGCTGATTCGGATGCTTATACGACTTGGCCATTCCAATAGGCTATAAAAGGAGCCCATGCTTCAGGAGTCATAGGCTTAGGCATTCTCATGCCTAGTTATTGGTATTAAGGCGGAGGAGGTTCATGCTGTTTTTCAGGTTCCGATGAAGGCATATAAGATGTAGCCTCTTCTTCAGCATCAGGCACAATCTCTCTTTATGGTCTACCACGGCCTCGTCTAGGTCTTGAAGACATTTTACTACCAAAAATAATACGAAATTCAATTGCACACATTTAACATGGTGGTGATGCTTCCTATGACTCGACTCAACTAATCCACTGAAAATTTTTCAAAAACTATAAAATCATGTTCAGGATTTCAAAATATAGTGTGAAAATCAAGTTTGGGTGTTTTCAAAATCGTTTTAAAACCAAAAGCTCTGATATCAAAAAAATTATCACGCCCTAATCCCTGAGTTCTACACGTGATAATCGTCACAAACTCCCCAAGGTGTATTCAATTACCAGAACACGTCCTGTGAGCCCGTAAGGCCTTTACAAAAACCTGTTTCAAAATATTTATGCAACACTTCTAAAACAAATTCAACCAAATACCCAAACTCCAAACATTCTCACAACATTCCACAAACACTTCAAAATGAAGAAATCAGTTCTTAAATCATTCCACAAGATATCCAAATGTATATTCCAAACCAATATAAATAATGCTGAACATGACTTATTAAATCCTTTTCACAATCCATAAAGATCCAAAAAATAAAACAAAGTAAATGATCGACACCAGTGGACTATAAACTATTCTAAGTGAGTCGATCTATTATATACCTGGTAGTCCTCTAACCCAAAATAATCATCACCACCAGTCGCTGCTAACAAATTGAATATGAAACTAGAGAGTGAGGGAGGTGATTATACGGGAGTATACTCTGTGAGTGAGCTAAAGGTAAACATAAGTAAATAATACTTGATTCGTAAATAAGAAAGCATAATTAAAATATATTCCATACAGTTTGATGAAAATATTTCTATTAGTTTGAAACGTTAAATCATATATTGAAAATCATTGGGTTGGCTACCTTTCTCGGAGATTACCTTGGCCCTGGGCATCCCGAGACTGTTAATGGATTTTATATGCAATAAAATCATGCTATTTATAAAAATAGATTTTTGAATGCAAAGAGTAAATAATGCATGATTTGATTAGGTAAAAACCAGCCCGTCACTGACGTTCATCTCGAATTAGTCACGGGGTGACATCCATGACTAACTTGATGAGACTCATAGATGATCAAATCTCATCTCCATCACAATAATACAACACCATACATCCCCCCTGTGAAGTCTTCATTCACCTAGGCAACCTCTCTATCAGGACGATCCTAGGCTACCTCACCCTGTAGTTACAGTAAACAATCTTGGTCCTCATAGCCGTCATCACCAATATGCATAACAATATCCAATAAAATCATCATCAAAATATAAGCATATCATAAATTAGCCCATAGTCATCATTTATGTAAAACATGTACACAAATCAAATCAGTAACACCATCAGGCTCTCCGGCCATAAATTCAATAAACATTTGCATCTCAATCCATTGATATCCATATATAAAACCAAGTATGCATAAAATCAAAAGTAATATATATATATAAAAGAAAACGGTTATCAAACGTATTCATAAAAGTATAAAAAAATCATTTTTGAAGCATTAGAAACAAAAAGGACCCCAGGATGAATCATTTTTGAAGAGAGGGAAAGGAGAGAAAAATAGAGAAAATCGAGGCTCATCTCCTTTTTATAAAAATGAGGATAAAATTACCATTTTACCCTTAATTTTCTAAAGGAGAAGCTTCTAAAAGAGGATAAAATTATTATTTCAAGCCGATTCGATCGAACAAACTGCTCACCTTTGATCGAACGAATCAGGTTTCGTTCAAACGAATCCTTTGACATCCCAAAAAAAAGTCAAGGGACTTTCATTTTGTCAGTCGAACAAATTCCTCTTCATTTGAACGAACCAACACTTCAACTAAATGAATAATTTATTCGATCAAACGAATCCCCCTATTCGTTCGAACGAATCAAATGTCACAAATTTTTCAGGGAGTCACCAAAATACTAGTTGAACGAATCACCCATTCAGTTGATCGAACTAGTCAAAAATGGAAAATTTAACTTGAGTATTCCCTGATTTAAAAATATCATTGGGGTCCCACTCAAAATAAAACTAACTCTTAATTACATTGAGATTCCCGCTTTTACGACCTCAAAACTCTATCTTAACCAATTCAAATCTCCAAAATAAATATGAAACCGTGATGACGTGTTGATGATGTATGAGATAGAGGCAAATATATGTGCAGTAAAACGATAAAATCATATATATACCCTTGGGATTTAAGTACGGGACTCACAATCAATCTAAAAATTCATCGTCACCTAAATAACCATCAAAAATTGGAAGGGTTACGTCAAATCGAAAATTCTCTCACTCCTATTTGGCTCCTTGATTACCAACGAATTCCCTATTGTAACCACCATGACCATAACCTCTCATATTCCTCAGATTTTCTTGGTTATCCACATATTGGATACTTCCATCATATTCGTCCTCCGAGTTTTCTTCGGAGGTTGGTGGCTTACGAAGGATAAGACTTCGTCTAACGACAGGTCTATCACGGACAAACTCCCGGTCACCATCACCTGAAACTTTCGGCTCCTTTTTTACGCTCACCCCAAGGGTGGTTGAGTCTTCCCAGATACTTTGAAAATTTTTCTTCATAATAGCACTGCTTTGTACCTTTCTAAGATCTGATCCAACCTAGCTAGTGTCTACATTCCTTATTCATCGATATCGGAATGGTCGCTCTACACTTTATCTATCATGGTTTCAGGATTACGTGTTCCTGGTCTGATACTAAATTGATACAGCGTGTAGCGTGTTTATACGAGTTCAACACAAGATTAAAACTCAAAACCTTGGAATCTACCAAGAAAATTATAAAAATCCTAAAGTTTAGGAAAATTTTATATTATATAAGAAAGAATTCTCTGGAACAATAAACAAAGTTTCTTCCCAATTATAATAAAACATACTTTTATATAAACAATTATTGTAAATCCTAGTTAAACAAAAAAGTTAGAAATCTTAACTAAACAAGAATCCTAATTAAATAAGAAATTAGTTTAGTAAATATTTGTTTTAGAAAAGTCCTAATTAAATAAGAACTTACTTTACAAATTTTTTTATTCAAAAAAATTGTAACGTTATACTATTTTAATGTTTTGATACACGCACGTCTATGTCAAAACCATAATTCAAGTTGTCCGGAATCCACCCAGGATTACCTTGCCTAGTGCTAAAATCTGTCACAATGTTAACGAGCAGTGTGCTCACATAATTCCCCAATGCAGCAGATGTTAGTGACAGAGCTGAGCACAAGCTCCTCATTGCATCAGGAACCTGCTCATAGAAGAACTCTTAACTAACCAATGAAGGTAAAAACTTCTGCACGTCCTACAATGAAGTATTGAGGAACCTGCCAGAATATTGGCATTGGGATGTGCTTAAGCTCACAGTAATTGTGCTTCTTTACTTCCCGGAGCCTTAAAAGCTCTAAAGTCCGGGCAGTTAACACCGCAAAGATTGAAATAACAAGGCCTATTGCTATGTGTGAGAGTTGAATGAATCCATTTTTTTGGCCTGTGAACTTTCTTGCGAATGGCACAATAAGACGGTCGTAAATTGGTGCCCAAAAGATCACACTGATTGCGTCAAAGAGGGAAAGTGAAGCTGAGAAGATTTCAAATGAGCTGCCCATATGAAGGTCCATGGAGTTGCCTTGCAGAACAAATAATGTTCCCATTTGTCTGTACACAGCAGAAAATATTATACCAGTTGCCCATATTGAAAGCAATCTTATAATGGACTTGAACTCTTCAACCTGAGTCACAGTGCAAAGTCTCCAAGCATATACCGAACCTTTTACATGATCTGATGGAGCTTCCACAGCAGCTTTGTCTAGGAAACTGATACATAAAGATAAGCAATTAATTCTTAAATTAAGCAAAAAAGTTGGCAAATGATTGATTAGCGTATATATATGGCATACCTCAACCGCTTTGTGTGATCAAGCTTACGGCTTCCAATGACAGCAGATTCCTTATCAGCAGTTTCATGCAGGAGAGACTTGTCGGCTAGTACTTGTATCTGAAATTTCCTGAAAGAAGCCACAAGAACGTGGCAAATGCGGGTCAATGGACTCCCTCCAGGCCTTTGGTGTCTATAGAGCCGAGAACCTGAAAAGAAACTTGCAACAGCAATTGCCATTGCCATTGCCGGGATGCCAAATCCCCAACCGCAGCCAACATTTGTTTGTATATAAACAAGACAAGAAGAAGCAACAAGGGCACCGATGTTAATTGTCAAGTAAGACCAATTGAAGAAAGAACTTTTCTTTTTCTTCTCCGCTTCATCAGAATCATCAAACTGATCTGCACCAAAGGATGAGACACAAGGCTTAATTCCTCCAGTTCCCAGAGCTACCAGATAAAGTCCCACAAAAAACACAGCAATTTGCAAGCCTGTTGGATGGACAACATTCTTGTCGTCGTAAAGTGGTTTTAGTGCTTGGACAGATGATGACATTGTCAATATTGTCATCCCCTGCAACATTTACAAATCGTTATAAACTTATTATCCCCGAGGAAGCTGAAAACAATAGTCTGCTTTGAGAGTCTTACAATGACATAAATGATAGAGAAACAAGCAATTGTCCAATATCTTCCCAAGTAGGCATCAGCTAGAAATGCCCCAATCAATGGCATGGCATAGCACGTCCCAGACCCATTTGTCACATTATTTACTGCTTCAACACTTCTCTGGTTTAGTCGGAAATTGAGATAATTAACTAGATTTGTGTTGATCCCATAAGACGCCAATCTTTCACAGCATTCATTTCCTGCAAGTATAATTGAGGAATGTAAGCAATACACGTATTAATTGTGACACTAGAAGGATCAAAATCATGTTACTGGAATCGTTCAAATAGTATTTAATTTTAACAATTTATTTCTCGGGGACCATTGCACTATGATTACGAGCTTACAATATAGAGATACTCGAGGAAAGCAATACCTAGGATGTAAGGACAAGCTTTCCATGTCCCTGCTTTCTTCTTTGTTGGGATGGATACTTTACATCTTTCCCACGTAGATTAATTTGCTCCTTGTTTTTTACTTTAAATAAGAGGGGTACGTGACAATTTTGAGTATGAAAAAAATTGAGAGTAATTGGTTTTTGATATTTTTATAAAAATTAGGTTTATAAGTTATTCATTTTTAATTTAAAATTTATGCTCTTTTTTATTTATAAGTATTCTTTCATTTTAAAGATAGTAAAATTATTTTATTCACTTCGCCCATAAATATAAATCACATTGACTGAATCACCTAAATATTAGTGTCTTATTATTTTTCTCTTATTGTTTAATTACTTAAAATTTCTTTTATTAATTCTTAAAAATATTTTCTCAACAATTTGGTATCAGAGCCTCTTTTAAGATTTTGTGACAATAATGATAATAACAAAAACTCATGTTAAGAAGTTTGATTGGAGTGTCAACTTAAAATGTGATAGTTCAAGATCGAGGCTATCCTAATTTAGGATGAAATTGTGTTAGCTCTCCAAGGAATGGAGAAAAAACCTAAGAAATTGAGCGATGGAGATTTTGCACAATTTCTCATGTTCTATATTTAAGTGTAGTTGGTAATATTAGACTGCTATTTACTTGATTAAAGATCAGATATATCATAAGAGGACAAAACACATCGAAGCGAAATTTTATTTCATTCAGGATATCATACTTAAAGGTAAAATTTTTGTTTAGAAGATTAGTATCAAAGATAATCCTATTGATATATTTACAAAATCTCTTTTAGTTTACAAGTTCAAGAAGTACTTGAACTTGATTGATATTCGTTGACTGTGGCTTAAGCTCATTGGGGCTTTAATAGAGGACGTGAAATAAATTTGGAATAAATTTTCCTATCTTTTGTGTGTCTGATATAAATTAAGATGGAGATTTATTGGAGTAAGTGTCTTGCATTCGATTCACATGAATTAGTTAAATGTATTGACTCCTATCTTTTATTATAAATAAAAGGATATGTGATAGTTTTGAATATAAAATTATTTGAGAATATTTAGATTTTGAATCTTTTGTAAAAATTAGATTTATAAATCATTTGAACTCTTAAAGTTATTCAAACTAAGTTTAGGTGTATTCTCCTAAATTTTGTATTTTTTTATTTTAAAAATAATAAAATTATTTTATTTATCTTCTTTCATGAACATAAATTATATTAATAAAATCATATAAATATTAATATTTTATTATTTAATTACTCAAAAGTCTTTTTTTTTTTCTATTCTTTTCTTTTCTTTTATTTCATGTTATAGATGGCAGGTTCATTGTGGAAACCAGTTGTTTCATCTTTAGTATAGATATCTTCTGCCATTTTTTCTTTATAAGCCACAAAACCTTCCCCGTACGAAACCTAGAACAAAAGATAAATTACAGAAGAATCAGTGGCTAACCATTTCTCACCCTGAAATGACATTTGCTAGTATCTACCTATCTATCTATGTAACATCCATGCATGATGCTGGTTTCATCAGCTCACAAGATTTCACATGAAAAAAACATCATAGGCAAACAATTCGGTACCCTATCCAATCGTTAAAGCCAATGGTTGAGGCCTGTAGTCATTTTCATTGACTGTAGTGAAGCAGTAATGTGTACCTAGATTTCACGAGTCCAGAAATGAAGGGCAGATTCAGAATTGTTAACAAGTGATCTGAACTTTCTGGAAAAAATATTAAGAGAGAAGATGATTTTATTATTGCATCAAGCTGGTTTTTAAATACAATTATTCTCAACATTTACAGCCAAGAAAATAGAAACATAAATAACTCAAGATCTCCACGTATTCCTCATATCAAGCAATTGAAAAAAAATCCCATGTTTATTGGCTTGGATTATTTCAAAATACTTGACTTATTCAACCCATAAGACTCGTTCAACAAGAATTCACTTCAAATCTTTTTTTTTTTTTTCTGGAACTTGAAAATTAGAATGTTTATGGCACACTATCCTAGAAAGAGAGTTATTACTCTTTTATTTTCTTTCCTTGCTCAGTAAGTTAGATGCGGACAATCAAACTTCTATTTAATTTAGTCGATTATGTTCATTGTTTCAGAGTTCTGTGATGGTCAGACAGAATTGCCATGAGCTTATATTTCTAAACAACCCAAGCAATAAGCATCTACAAATTAATCAGATGGGATAATAAACTTACAAAACTTCTCAATCTATTTTTATTTGCTTAATGTGCAATTTCTTCTTTTTTAAATATTTCATCTATAGTTTTAATCTTATCTTTAAAGTATTATGTATTATTATTTGCTTCTTTGATTAATCCATTTATTTCTTCTTTTATTTTTTCATTAATTTTATTAATAACTAATTTATTATTAAATTTCATGCTATTTTCTCGTTTATCATTTGTATAAATTTTACTGTTTTTTAGGTGTCTGTTTGGCTGAACTTTTTTTCAACTTATCTTCTTCTTGTAAGAAAAAGTTCAGTCAAACATCAATTTTCATAAGCTCTTAAAAAAATAAGTAACTTTTTTTTTAATGTGTATATATAAACAAATAAACTATAAAAAAAACTATAAAAAAGAACTTTTACTTCTCTTTCTTTTGTAAACTCCAGTTTTTTAGAATATTATGAATTTTTTAAGTCATTTTTACCCTTTAATTAAAAGTAGAACTTATTTAAATTATTTTACTAAATAAATTATTCATGAAAAATAGTAAACAAAATTTTTTTTTATAAAATATTTACCAAACAATTTTATCTTAAATTTTTAAACTCTTATTTTATACAAGAGCTTTTTTTTAGTTTTTTTTTATAATATTTGTTTCTAATTTTGATAGTTACTACTATTCTCTTGGTAGTCACATGAATTCTTTTACATTCAATCATCTCTAGAAAGTTACCTTTACTAAATATATCTACGGATTTATTATTGTATTATTAGAATTTAACCAACAGAGTACAAAACTGTAAAGGATTGTTAGAGTTAGGCACCCTCCAATCAAGTTTTGAGAGTTTCTTTTAATCTGAAGTCTGAATTTAACTGAAATCTAAATTGAATTGTAATTTGAATTTGAAGAACATTTTTTTTTTGTTTTTTTTTTCATTTTAAAAGGTCTGAATATAAATATTAAATTATTTAGAATATATAATTTATAAATTAGTATTTTAAAATATATTTTGTTGTTATTCCGACTTTCCTAAGCAATCAATTTATAATTTTGTTATTTTAAATAATTAAATTGACAAGAAGTGTAATTGTAATCATATTTTAGAGTTAAAGAAGAAGAAGTTTACAGTAAGGTGGTTATATTGGTAATTTTTAGTTAGAATATCCTAATGATATGATTTTTCTTTACTCAAACAATTTTTTTATTAGTAGACGGAAATTTCGTTTTTATTTTTGTGTTTTTAAATATTTTTTATGATGTTGGAGATGACCGATTAAATTGAATTGACTTCTGCAAGATCAAGATGAAAGATTAGATAAAATATTAGATAGAGTTTAAACTTCATATTATAAAAAATAAATTAATGTAATAAGAATATTATTGAGAATTAAATTATTGAATTTATTACTAGATGATTTTGTATTCAGATATAAGTTAACAACTTTAATTTAATTATTTTCATATGTTTTTACTAAGATGATATAAGTCAATAAAAATAAATAATTTTTTAACATCCGAAAGATGATATTTTGATCAAAAGGATAGAATTTCACGGATATCATAAAACAAATACACGAGTATTTATTTTATCTGTTTTTTAAAATGACATTGTTTTTAATTCAAATTAAAATAATATCTTTTGGAATATCAATCAAATTGGCTTCTGCATCAAAAGCCATGGAAATCAATGATTGAGAAGAAGAAGAAGAAGAAGTGGGATTCTCTAAAAACTATTTTTTGTCAAAAGAATTGCCCTCCTCAGAAAAGAAATCAATCCATAAGATTTTCGATATTGATCTCGTCGATGAACAGGTTCTTCCTTTCAATTTCCTTCTAGCAACTTTTTTTATTTTTACATATTTCTAGAATTGTGAGTTTAAAAACTAACATTTATGATTTCATGCAGGAGCTAACAACGGCAGTATATAATATTAAACCCTATTAAGCTGAGAAGGAGGCTGTCTCCTGTGAACAGTTACAAAAGTTTGTATCCTAGATGGGTTTTTAAGCTATGGTATGGAACTTCAATTGCTTTAAATGAGACGAAATTTGTATATAATTTTCATTTTGGCAATATGTGTGTTTGGGAAGGATATTGCAATGCGAATATTTAAATAAGTCTCATCTTCCTCGTAGTTTCTACTGCGTCCATTCCAGCCTGTAGATATGCCCAGCAAATATGTGAATATTTCTGAAAGATGTTCTGTGTGTGTGTATTTTATCTAAACAATAAAGATATATTGTATTGGGACAACTTTAGCATTAACCTCAATAAGGCTTGATATCTGCTTGAATTTTGTTACCAAAAGCTTTTGTTTGGCTGCAAATGAGAGTAAAATTGTCTTATACAACACTTTACAAAGACATTGTGGGGCTTGGATATGTGATATATTGTTGCAAGTCATTTATCATATCATAGCAATTTTATCGATTGCCAGGTTTCAGGCATACTATAAGCTATTGAAATGTTGTTGATTACCTTTATTACACTGCTTTCTAGAATTGATCACTATCAATTGTTTTAGGAGGGCTTAGATGCTGTAACTTGATCTGCTTGTAAAATTTTTGGTTGTTTTTAGTTGAACAAGAGAGACAAAAATAGTCATTAGAGATCCCTAGTATATGAATTGGGTGAAATATATGAGCAGTTACTGTTTATGATAAATAAAAAATTGTTTTTATTTTTTTATGTAATATATTAATTAAAAAATTATTAAAATAAAAATAGATATCCGTAAATATTTGTACGAATACGAATATACATATTTTTACTTCTCCCTCTTTCGTTTTCTCTCTCTTGCTTGAACTCAAAATTTTTCGTTTTCCCAGTTGCCGATGGCACCCAACGTCGTCTTTCACTAAATAACCCCCAAAGTAACCACTCGTTATTATGTAAGCTATATTTTCCAATGAATTGATCCCAACGTTCTTCAAACTTTTCAGGCATTAACGAATCATAGACAGTAATTTGTAGAACAAACTTAATAGATTCATATTGTTTGTAACCGCTTAATTTTTCATGCAATTTCTTTGTTATACGCCACAAGCATCATCTATGTCTTGTATTTGAAAGAACCACTTCAATCGCTTTCCTTATAGCTTTATCTTGATCAGTTATTATTGCATCTGGAGGCTGGAGCAGTAACTATCATACATACAAGCCGAGATTGAAAAAGCCATATAAATGTCTCAGCATCCTCATTGATTTCTCTCCAAAATTATTTGCTTAAAATTGTTGGTCCTACCTCACAATAATATCTAAGACGCAAAGATAAAGTTGGAGTAGGACGGCCTTTGGTGCTGGAAAAAGGAAAATTTTGAATTCAAGAAAGAGAGAGAAAGGTAAAGAGGGAAAAGGGGAAGGCAAAAGTTTATGGGCTAACGGAGTTAAGCTCGGTTAACTGTTAGTTAACTTTTGATGACGTTAAAATGTAAATTAAAACGCCCAGCTGCGACCTAAAAATTTATAATAAGATGAATTAAATTATATATATATATATACACACACGCCTGTGAAATTTTAATTTATTGAATTAAGAATCGGTATCAGTTGAATTATATATATATATATACTTGTGAAATTTTAATTTATTGAATTAAGAATCGGTATCAGTTGAATTAGTCTATCATTATATTCGAAGGGACAATTCAGATAAAATTCATAATTTGACTACTTTTACGTTTTAATAAGATGAGAGCATGAAAAAATTTAATTTAATATAAATAATGATAATATAAAAATTTATATTTAAAAATATAAATATATAACTAATAAATTTTTTTTATAAATATTATCTTTTAAATTATATTTTTAAATAAAATATTAAAATTAAAAATATAATATTATAATATATATATATATATATTTCATGTTAAAAACTAATATATAATAAAATGGACTATTCTAACTCATCAATTGAATCTAATATAAAACTTTGTCTCACTAAGTATATATATTATTATTTATTTAATTTATGATTATGACTTAATCATATATTTCTATGAAAAAAATGAAGATGTGAAATTTTTTAGTTTAACAGAATTAAATTTATTCAAACTTACTACAAATTAATCATATAAGAATTTTATATCATTATATTTTTTAACATGAATTTAATCTCTATTAAATAACAAATCCTAACTATTAAAAAATAGATAAATATAAAAAATAATTAAAATAATAAAATAAAATTTAATTTTAATAGTATAATTTAAATTTTTCGCATTTTTTATTATTACCTTAAAGGGTGACAAAAGAAAATAAAGAATTGAGACCACCAAGTTGTTTTGTAACTACAATAGCCAATAGAAAAAAAAAAAAAAAAAAAAGTAAAGTAGAGTAGTGGAGGACGAGAAGAAGAAATGATAAGAAAAAACAAAAAAATAAGATCCACTTTATATATATAAAGTTTATATAAATATTTGTAATCTTAACATTACTGTTGTTTTTTTACTTGGTGTTTAAGGTTTATTAACAGCATATTCCCTCGTACTTGATAGATAATTTAAACCTATTCTATATTATAATTCAAAATTTACAGAATAATTAATTACCAATTGAAAGTTACAATATCTTAATTTTCAATATACCATTTGTTACTGGTTATTAACATTCTGATTGTAGTAATATACCATAATTCTCTACATTTCGAATGAAATTAAGAGGAATATATGAATTTCTAAAAATGAAAAAGAAAAGGTGTGAGTCTTAATTCAAGAAGGTAACGATGTTGAAAATGAAAGGGACGGTTGGCTGCTACAGTCCCATCCCACCATCTAAGGTACATGAAGGTACACTCGACGATAACCCTTAACATCAAAATTTTAGCTTCTGATTGAAAATCAAATTCATACAATCATAAAAACGGAAAATTGATGTGAAATATTTACTATCATTCATGCATATATATTTTCAAATGGGTTCATTGAGTAGATTGTGAGAGGGATACAAATTTCCCCTACAATTATTTAGAAAAATTATAAATTTTATTGAAATTACAAACAAAATATCATTTCCTATAAATACATTGTAAATGAATGTTCAAACATAATATTTAATTCATCCAATTTTCTTATACAACAAAAATCCTTTTTGCTGTATTTGAACAATTTTATGCAAAACACGTTAAATAAAAATGCTTTTATATGTCATATTAAACACACGTTATTCTTTTAAAAATAAACAAACATATTTTTGATTATTAAAGATATTGATGTTTTTTGTTTTTATGTTTGGTTGTAAGTGTACATCCACAAATCATAATTCTAAGCTTAAAATCAACTTGAAAATGAAACAAAATCTATCATGCACCTAGTCAAATATTTTGGCTTTTGATTTCATAATCTTCAAACCCATCAAACATAAAATGAATTGGCATGATTTAGACACATTTCTAGACAATCATTGATGGTAATCCGACTAATCACAATCTCTTAATCCAAAATTAGCGCTAATGAATAAGTAATAATTACCCAATTCAACAACAATTAAGCGAATTTCTTCAGTGGAGAGCAACTAAAAAAACAATATAAAATCTGATCCAATGGAGGAAGATGAGTTTGTTGTTACATACCCACCGTTGGTTTAATCTTAACTTTCAAAACAAATCATGAATCATGATGTAGTCCAGTTTGATTACCATCTGATGCATGACATGAAAGAAATTTCCTAACCATTAATTATCTTCGAGGGTAAGCATTGAAATTATTTTAAATACACAAACAAAAACAGCTCTTAATAGAATTAGTTTTTCAAACCAACTTTTGGCTTTTAACTTTTCACACGTCACTTTTGGCTTCTTTCAGTCAAAATATGTATTAAAAGCGTGGGATGATTATCCAAAGGCTTTAAAGCAAACACAATAATTGGCTCATTAAACATGTGCTTTTTAGATTTATATGCACGCAATCAAGTTGCTATTTTGCTTCTTTTTCTTTTTCTTTTTTTAACCATTAATTTTAATCAATTAAACATGTGAGATCACATCGTATTAGGTTTATGATGTAAAAGGAGTCTTTCAAAATTATATGTATTTTAAAAGCTATTTAATGTTATCAATAAATAAAGAAATTTATTAAAAAACAGAGAAAAGACGAGGCTATAAGTCTTAATTAATACTATCGATTTTGATGTATCATCTTCAGGGCAAAACCAAAAATTTGTATTAGGGGGTCGAAATTAAAAATAAATATACTTATATAAAGTATAAAAATTAATAAATTATCATAAAAAAATAAAATTATTAAATTATATTATCATAATTAAAAATAAACATTCATTATTAATAAGAAATGAAAATACATTC
>JAVXUL010000004.1:2367863-2380363 GCA_035590515.1 Trichilia minutiflora | reverse complement strand
TACAAGAAGGTACATACTCGACAGCCCTCAACAACAAATTTTATCTTCTTCAGAAATTTAAATTCATACAATCATAGAAACGGGAAATTGATGTGAAATATTTACTATCATTCATGCATACATACATACGTATTTTCAAATGGGTTCATTGAGTAGATTGTGAGAGCGATACAAATTTTCTCTTACAAATTATGTTGTAAAAATGAAGTTTTGAACATAATATTTAATCCATTCCATTTTGCTTTTCAAATAAAATCATTTTTGTTGTTTTTAAACAATTTTATGCAAAAGCACATTAAAGAAAACTGTTTATATTATGTCACATGAAACAGGTATTACGTTTTGAAAATAAACAAATATAGTTTTTGATATTAAAATTATTAAAGTTATGATCTTTTTTTTTTCTTAGGTGTGAACATCCACAAATCCTAATTCTAAGCTTAAAATCAACTTGAAAATGAAACAAAATCTACAATGCACCTAGTCAAACATTTTTTGGTTATTGATTTCATAATCTTCAAACCCATCAGACATAAAACTAATTGGCATGATTTACAAACATTTCTAGACAATCGTTGACGATAATCCGCAACTAATCTCAATCTCTTAATCTGAAATTAGACCTAATGAGACAATTAAGCGAATTGCTTCATTGGAGAGTAACAAAAGAACCAATATACAAAATCTGATCCAATGGAAGATGAGTTGTTGGTACTTACCCACCGTTGGTTTAATCTTAACTTTCAAAATAAATCATGATTCATGATGTAGTCCTACTGGGTTACTATCTGATGCATGACATGAAAGGAATTTCCCAACCATTAATTATCTTCGAGGGTAAGCATTGAAAATATTTTGGATATGCAGCCAAAAACTGACTCTTAATAAAAATGTTTTTTCAAACCAACTTTTTCCTTTTAACTTTTATATATAAATTTTGGCTTCTTTCAGTCAAAATATATATCAAAAGCTTGAGATGATTATCCAAAAGCTTTAAAGCAAACACAGTAATTGGCTCATTGAACATATGTTTTTATAGATTTATGATGTACGCAATCTAGTTGCTATTGTTCTTCTTCTTTTTTTTTTTAATTACTATTAATTTTAATTTATTAAACATTTGAGATCACATCGTATTAGGTATATGATGTAAGACAGTCTTTCAAAATTTTATTTATTTCAAAAACTTTTTAATGTTATTAATAAAATGAAGAAATTTATTAAAAAAGAAGAATGAGTAAAGACCAGACTACAAGTCTATATGTCTATAATTAATACGATTGATTTAAATGTATCATCTACTTCTTAAGTATTTATTAACTTATAATATATGATTTGTAAAATTCATAAGGTGCGGTTTTAAAAGAATCTGAAATTGGCATGCCCTAATGAATAAGTAATTTACATACATATAAGTGTCATTGACCAATAAAGCTTGTAAGAAGTACATGTAATAACTACTAATTATCTATTATGCTAATCTAGTGTATGTTTGTAGGGCTTTGATTACTATGCCCCATATACCTTTACAGGTTTATAATTGGTAGGTTCGTCTTTTTTCTTCATTTGGAGAACCATAACTAGATGGATCTGCACCTAATTAATGAATATAAATAAATTCAACCTAATATTGGTTTCTAGAATTAAAATATTATAAAATTATTATAAAAATAAATTATTGACTATAAAATAAAAATGAATAATAAATATTAACTACTGTTTAAAAGTAATACTTACCATATTTTAGTTGTTATGATTTTAAAAACAAAATAATTACAAATGAAACTTTAGTTGACTTATAATTTTAGATTGTATTCGTCATAATTTTTTAGAAACATATCTTAATTACTTTGAAAGAAGTATATGATCTAAAAATTTTTTGGACATTTGTAAATTTTTACATAGATAAGATCAATATCTATTTTTATTATGCTTTCATTTATAAATTACCAATCACAAAGATTTTTTTTTGTACATAAAAGCTCATATGTGCTTGAGATTTTGGTACATTATTTTCATAATTACGGGACAATAATTTTTTTTTATTCCCTTTGACCAATTTTAGTATAATAATAAGATTTTTTTTTAACCAAAAAAAAAAACTACTCGATACCTTATACAAGATCCTTTTCGGTTAGTAGTTCAAAATTTTACTATGAAAAGAGTGGGGACAAACAGTAAAATCATCTACCGCCAATATTAATTTCCAACTAACAAAAGCCATCAGTAGGTCTATTCCCTAATAAACTAAAAATAAGATGAAAGTAGAATTAAGAACCTTAATACGTTATCATCCAACGAAAATTTGATTCCTAAATAACTACTTTATGTAACATGCAAGATATCATATGAAAAAAATTTGGTATAATTAATTAGAAACCTTGTTTTTCAAGAATTTGTTCATTCACCTAACCAAGCAAAAACGACATGGGAGCAATTCTCTTATCTTCTATATAAGCTTGCGTCAGCTCGCTATCCACAACTGCAACAAGCTCTGAAACAAAAAGTGTAGTGAGCAGTGAGAAGACAACACATTAAGTTGAGAAAGAAAGAAGTTAATTGAGTCCAAAGAGATGGATTCCTGGATTCGACTTCTTGCTCTTGTAGCTTGCCTTTTTCCAGCCCTTGTCGAATGCAGAGTTCGCAATTACAAGTTCAATGTAAGTATACAATGTTGTTGAATATTATAGGGAACTTCATTGCTGAAGTCTTTCAGTCACTGAGCTTGAAAATATGGCTGGCATATCGTTAAAATAGTCATAAGTATATACACAAAGGTATATATGTAAGTA
This sequence comes from Trichilia minutiflora, assembly GCA_035590515.1. Taxonomy (NCBI): domain Eukaryota; kingdom Viridiplantae; phylum Streptophyta; class Magnoliopsida; order Sapindales; family Meliaceae; genus Trichilia; species Trichilia minutiflora. Next base: position 2,377,571 of record JAVXUL010000004.1, on the reverse strand, counting down.
TACGAATGTTATATATATGTATATATGTATATGTACGTGAGTATATATCGTGCGTTAATTAAGTGGCATTTGGTAAAATGTTAATGTAAATCGACATGTAGTTGGTACAAGTCATAGATGTAATCAATAATCCTGTGGACTTGCTACATTCTTGACTTTAATGGTGTAATACTCGAATTGCTTATGAAATTAATCTTGCCTCTAATAATTGTTTTTCTTATAATCTTGCTATACTAAATTAAACCCATGATGGAATCAAGCTCTATCGTTAAAATAACCATAATTTAGAATCTAAATTAAGTTTTTCTTAATTGTTTTTCTTATAATCAAGCTCTATCGTTAAAATAAATCAAGCTCTATCGAATTGCTTATGAAACTAAAGTTGACAGCTAAATTAAGTTTTATCATTATTGAAAAGAGACTACGGGCTATTCAAGTAAAATATTAATACTGTTTAAGGTAAAAGTTGTTATTAAAAGACATGAAAAGTTAATTTATTGTTTAAAGGATATGAAGTGTACAATACAATTGATGTCAATCTAGAAAACCAAATTAGTACGTACATAAAAGTAATTAATACTAGATCAAATTGTGCATGTAATTAATATTTATAAATTTTAACAATTTGTGTTTTCTGTGCAATCTCCCCAGGTGGTCACGAAGAACAGCACAAAACTGTGTTCCAGCAAGCCTATTGTGACGGTAAATGGCAAGTTTCCAGGACCCACTCTTTATGCCCGAGAAGATGACACAGTTCTCGTAAAAGTTGTCAACCACGTAAAATATAATGTTTCCATTCACTGGTGAGATTTTATTCATCCAATTCAATTTTCAAACACCAACCAAAATAAAAAAAATCTGTTGATTCATTTTTTGTAAAATAGGCACGGGGTTCGGCAAATAAGGACTGGTTGGGCTGATGGACCAGCCTACATAACCCAATGTCCCATTCAACCAGGGCAAAGCTACGTTTACAATTTCACCATCACTGGACAACGAGGAACACTTCTATGGCACGCACATATTCTCTGGCTTAGGTCCACCGTTCACGGTGCTATTGTCATCTTGCCTAAGCGCGGAGTTCCTTATCCATTCCCGAAACCCGATAAGGAAGTCGTTGTGATTCTTGCTGAATGGTGGAAATCGGATACTGAAGCCGTCATCAATCAAGCTCTGAAATCCGGCTTGGCCCCCAACGTCTCCGATGCTCACACCATCAATGGTCATCCAGGACCCGTCCCCAATTGCACTTCACAAGGTACGTGATGTCACTACAGGCCACAGTTACTGTGACATAAGTGTGAAATATTTACTTTAAAGTTAAATTAGTGAGTATTTAATTTCCCATACAGGAGGGTTTACACTGCCTGTGGACAGCGGAAAAACATACCTGCTACGATTAATCAATGCTGCACTCAATGAAGAGCTTTTTTTCAAGATAGCAGGACACAAGTTGACTGTTGTGGAAGTGGACGCTACTTACGTTAAACCATTCAAAATCGATACAATTGTAATTGCTCCAGGACAAACCACTAATGTTCTCGTCAATGCTGATAAAACTTCCGGAAAATACCTGCTTGCAGCCTCGCCATTCATGGATTCTCCGATTGCAGTGGACAACTTGACGGCTACTGCCACTCTGCATTATTCCGGCACACTTTCCAGCACAGCCACAACCCTCACCAGCTCACCTCCGAAGAACGCCACCGCCGTCGCTAACAAGTTTATTGATTCTCTACGTAGTCTGAATTCTATAAAATATCCTGCCAAAGTCCCGCAAATAGTTGATCACAGCCTGATGTTTACAGTGGGCCTTGGAGTTAATCCCTGTCCTTCTTGCAAAGCCGGTAACGGAACCCGAGCCGTGGCTTCGATTAATAATATCACGTTTGTTATGCCAACTACAGCTTTACTTCAGGCACATTTCTTCAACATCAGTGGAGTGTTTACAACAGATTTTCCCGGCAAACCACCTCATGTTTTTAATTACTCGGGAACTCCCCCGAAAAATTTGCAGACTTCGAATGGTACAAAAGTTTACAGACTGGCTTATAACTCTACAGTTCAACTCGTTCTTCAGGATACAGGGATCATTTCTCCTGAGAATCATCCCGTCCATTTACATGGATTCAATTTCTTTGCCGTCGGTAAGGGACTAGGAAACTACAATCCGAAGACAGATCCTAAGAAATTCAATCTTGTCGATCCTGTTGAAAGGAACACCATTGGAGTTCCTTCTGGTGGATGGGTGGCAATCAGATTCCGGGCTGATAATCCAGGTAATTAAATAATTTTTTTATCAGAAAACTACACATTAATTCTAGCCTGTCCCCCTTTTTTTCTTCCTTCTAATGTTTGTATATTTGCAGGAGTTTGGTTCCTGCATTGCCATTTGGAAGTCCACACAACATGGGGATTGAAAATGGCATTCTTGGTTGACAATGGTAAAGGCCCGAACGAATCACTTCTTCCCCCTCCAAGCGATCTTCCAAAATGTTGAGGCATCCCACACAATTATTTAATCATATACCCGAAGTAGAGGAATAATCTTCGCTTCAACATAGAGTTGCGGGATTAGAAGGATGCAAACACTACAGAAGATGAAAAAGAGTGTTTAATAAGAAGAAAAAAGAGAGATAACGGTCCCATTGCTTATTGAGTGAAAGGAAATTTTGCTCAAGCGTGTTTGAATAATATTTGTATAAACATTTTCTAAATTTTTTTTTCAATTAAAATTTGGTTTCTTTTTTTTTTTTAAATGGCTTTGTTCTAAATACACCCACTTTTGTGTAGTGAAAGGCTTAACTACGAAAGCATAAATGACTACCGAAAAGTCTTGGGCTGGCCAGAATCAACAAACATTCATTGTAAGGAAAAAGTTATAAAAAAAATCAATCATACTAATTTTCATTTATTCAAATAATGCTTTACTTTATTTGGGACAATGCTCACATGGTTTCAACTTCGAACAATTCATTGTGCATGAACTAGAGGTTTCCTAGTGGCCACTATCTTCCTTGCTTGGCATCAAGCTGACAATTGAAACAAAATTCAAATTGAGCACTATTTCAATCTAAATTATGAATAAGCCGATTGCAGTCATGCAATGTAATTTGGCCCTTGGGGGATTCTTCTATTCTGGGACTGACAAAATTCTCAGGTAATCCCGAAATTAAGCCATTGTTGAAATCTGCAGCCAATGCCCATTCGATCCATTTGTAAATGTGTATTTAATTTCTTTCTTGGATTTTCTTTCCACCCAGAATGGGTAGAAACAAAATTTGGGCATATTTAAGGCTCCATTAAAATTCTCGATGATAGATTTTGTAAGCCTTCATCATATCATGCAGCAGTCGCAAATTGAATTTTGTGTTAGGCGTTGTTTGTAACTGTTTTACTTCAATTTAAATTTGAAATGCAGTAATTAAAGTATTTTGTTAAATATCATCAAAGGATAGTCTAGTTGATTTAAATTCTTATGATTAAAGTAAGATCAATTTGCCAAAAAAAAAGTACTCAAAGTTTAATAGGGTGGCTTGTAATAATGTACGCAAGGTGTTTTTCCTTTTTAGTCACCTGAGTTCAAGTCTAAGGGTGTGTATATGTTGGATGGGAATTAAGTAAGTAAAATTTAACAAGTATATAAATAGAATAAAGTGAAATTCTAAAATGAAATTTAAAGAGTTTAATTTTTTTTTAAAAATAATTATAAACATTCACTTTACAAACAAATTCTTTAAATTTACATATATAAATCTATTTAAAATCTAGATTTTTTATTTTTTTTAGAAAAAAAAAAGTACTTTCATTAATATTTACAAAATAATATTTAACAAATTAGGAGTTCAATATATTTTGTCTAACAAAAAAATAAATAATTTTTTATTATTAAATAATTACTTTGCACAAATTTTATGTAATTGAGACTAATAATTTTCAAAAGTAATTTTATCCATCCTAAAATGCATTTTAAATGAAGTGCATGCATTTATTAAATAATAAAAAAATATAATAAGTAATTTTAAAAATTATAAAAATTTATCATCTAATAAATAAATATCACCTCAATAAAATTTGGATGGATTGTATCATTAAATTTTCAATTCTCATTGAAATTGGATCCAATAAGCAAAAATTATTTTGAAAAGTGATGGCTTATGTCATTATTTTTATTGATTAAATAATTTATTTGTACTTAATTTAAAATAAATTATATCAGCCAAAAATATTTTATATCATTAACCAGTATATTTTTATATACTGATTTAAGCGATTGACTTGAAAAAAAAAATATTTATTTTAATTTGAAGTTAATTTATCAAAAAATATGAGATACATATAAATTAATTAAAGAAAAAAATAACTCTATAATATGTAAATGTATTGGCTTAAAAAGTTAAGATAAAATAAATCAGATAAATATCTCCCTTTAAAAAAGAAAAAGAAAAGAAAGTCTTTTGCTTAAATTCAAATACAATTAGAAGGAGAAGGAGAAGGAAGAAGGGTTAAAACTTATTTTGTTAATTAATATTTTATAAAGGATGCCATGGTTGTAAGTTAGTTAAAAAATAGTTTAATTTTTAAATCAATAATAATGTTAACGCTAAAACATTTATAAAAATTTGTTGCAATTAAAATAATAAACCACATAATCAATAAGGTTAATATGTTCTACTTCTTTTTCCACACGAACATCCAAAATTTGTCAAAAATTATGAAAAAGCGAATCTGCTGGTGGGCTTTGAAAGCTTTGTTCTTGGCCACTAGTAGGGAAGAAAAAGTGTTTTGATGTTGACATCTCAGCAGCTCAATTATATTTATGCAGATAAGAATTAACAAAAGAGAGGGAACTTCAAGAAACTCATTACTCGTTCTTGTTGGCATTGAAAATGAAATGGTCTTCGCTCTTCACAGGAGATGGGGGCTTGAAATTTGAAATAATCTTTGTCAGGATTCAAATTCAATCCGAGAAGTGGGAAGATGGAGGATCAATCTACCATGGAACTTCACTTTAAAAAATATAATTAAAGTTCATTTGATTTTCTAACCCCTATTGAGAAAACAAGAGCGTGTATTATTCTTCTCAGCACCCTGACATAATTAAAAGAAATGGGAGAAATTCCGAAATTAGAATTAAAAGAGAGAATAACAAACCATCCTTAAATTTTTATATATTTCATCAATTAATATATTTTTATTTATTTATATTAAAAAATGTCTTTGACCTTTATTAAAATGATTAAATTATTTTTAGAATATTAAATTTGTTGACTAACACAATTAAAGAATACACAATTTTCATATTGGTAGGTTGCGAATACTAGCTAGTAGAATTCGAAAACTATTTATAAGTTTAAGAAAAAAATTTAAATTCAATGTTGATGTAAATTTTTATATAAAGAAATTCAAGGTATAATTATAAATTTTGACTTTATATAAATAAATAAATATATTGATGCAAAATTTTATATTTACATTTAATATTTTGGATTCATGCATGGGTCACAGAATAAATTTATTATACTAATAAAATTAATAAAACCACGACAAACAGAATTTTAGACAAAAGAAATAAAATAAAATAGTAAGCTGTTTCATTTCATATATGCGTCCAATCTTTTTGTATTAATTAATTAATTAATTTTCTTATTAAAATAGGTGAAGAATCTTTCCATTTTTGGAAACAGACACTTTGTTTGAGCTGTCTTTGTCATTCCCAAAAGCATACCAGTTCTGTTTTTCAAAATCCCTTTATTCAAGTCCATGAGTGGGAAACAATTACTCTGAAAATGAACATATAAAATTGATCAAAATAATTATTTCGTTCATATAGAAATTTGTAATTAAATCAACGGGTGGCATTGTTTTATGTTCTTTTAATGCATGATAGTTTAAGAATTGATTTCAATTTCAATTTCTAATAGTTGCTTTGCTATTGACATGCTTTAATGCTAGTTAAAATTTAGTATAAATTTATTAGTTAAATTTAATATTTACATTTAATTTTAGGTATATTAAATCGCACTTTCATCTAAATTTTTTTTTAATTTTAAATATATTAATAACTAAATTATTTGATTTTTTTATATATATACAATGAGAAATATAAATTTTTACGGTATTCAAATCATAATATCTAGCTATATTGTCTTATTCAAATTTTATTCATTATTTTAAGAGTTTACATATATTTATAATTTAAATAAATTTTTATTAACCATTAACATGATATGATGTTTTCATGGCTAATTTCTCTGATGTTGCCCCAAAATCTGATATGATGTTTTCCCATCCCAAAGAATCAGAATGAACTTTCAACAATTTTGAAGTGGTCACACACTCAAGAATATATATATACACGTAATAAAGCCAATAGCTTTAAAAATGTCATGCCTTAGTGGATTATTGGGGGCAACAAACAAAACAAGTCTATGTTAATACAATAACAAACCCTAAAATAAACTTTGTTATAAACTTATATTATTATTATTATTATTATTATAAATTTTTGCTTACTTCTAAAATTAATGTAACACGTGGTGCAATTATACAATATTACCATATCAACTTATTTTAAAACGTTTGTATTTTTAAAATTATTATTTTATAATTATTATAAAAAATTTCTTTTTTATTTAATGTAAATGAAATTTGAATCCCAAACCTCTTGTGTCAACTTAAGAAATTTTATTACTTGATGTAATACCTCATATTTGTATAAAGATATTTTCATCATTTTATATACGAGAACATATTTGTTAATTTATAAATACATGTTTAAGTACTAATAATCGAGTTATTCACTCTATAATAACATTTCTGAAGTAATTAGAATTGATTTGATGAAAATTAAACATGTTTGAAAATTTTATCATTAAGATTCTAATCACACACCTAATTTTCAAACATAATTTTCATTAGATCGAAAAATTCAATTTATAAATCACTTATTTTTAATTAAAAAATATTTAAATATGAATCGATAGAAATAAATTTAAGTCAAATATGAGGTCAGATAAGAGAGAATCGAAACCAAGAATAGGTTAGGTCATTATCAGATTTCACAAGAATTTTTTTGGATGGATACTTGAATTTCTGAGAAAATTTTAAGATAAAGTTTATTTCTACTGAAAGTGAATAAAAAGAGGAGTGCATGAAAAGAAACAGAAATGAAATCAAACTCTAAATGAAGAAGAAAATAGCATCAAAAATGAAAGAACTGAATGATATTTTTTTTTAAAAAGTTACATTTACTTAAATCCCTGAATGATATTTGTCGTATCAATACCTTTCTCAAAAGTATGGAAACTCGAGGCCAAATTTTCATCATTTTGAAAAAGTATTGATACTTAAGCCTAAGGTATTAATACCTAAACTAAAGATATTTATACCTTTGCCTATTTTCAAGAAATATCGATATTTTCTAACAAAAAATCACGCACCAAACTACTTTTAATTTTGGAAACGAAATATCTAACTTATAAAAAGACTATTGTGCCCTCCTTAGCTTCAATCTCTTTCATTTCTTTTGATTTTTATGGCCATCTTTGTCATTTCATCATACTTTTCATTATAAATGAAATTAGAATGGATAGAACCCATTACACTTGCTTCTTTCATCTTTATGCATACGGGTTCATGGGGTTTAACACGTTGTTAGTTCATCCTCTCTACTTTATCTATCTTTCTTAATTTTCCACCATTTTATTTATTCTTTTTATTATAAATCAATAAAAATGCATACTCTTAACATTCTAGGATCATTAATTGAGTATTTTAGAGTTGTATCAAGTGGAAAAGAGATTATGGTTTGCATACCAAATTAGGACTTCTCAGGTTTGACGTCGAATCAAGCCTCTAAGCAATAAATCAACTTATTGGTAAGTTTCCTAACCTTGTTCTAATATCGATTTTATGTTAGATTAATTTTCGATTATATATTAAAGTTAGGGTTTCCTGTAAATGTGAAAATCCTAAATTTAGCCCGATCGTGATAGCTTGAAGCTAAAATTAATGTGTAGATGATAAAATTAAATCGATTAGTTACTGGTTTATGTGAAATAAAATTTTGTTTTGTGAATTGAATAGATGTAGCAAATTTGGATCCAATTAAGATTTGCAAGATAAGAATTTTTTTATCATGTGAAATAATTAATTATAGTTAGTTAAAACTAGCTGCAGCGACAAGAATTAATCTCGTTACAATGATGGATTCTGAAAAACTCGTTGCAGTGACAAGAATTAATCTCGCTGTAATGGGAGTCATTTCTTAGAACCTTGATGAGAATTATAAACCTTGAACTAAAATACTAGCAAAAATGATTTATTTCTTGGTGATTTGATAATATCTAATACCTACACACAAACAATAAAAAATACATTAAAAAAATATCACAAAAGTATTCGAATTTAAACAAAATCTTAACTAAAGATAAGTGATAAAATCATCCATCATTAATTAAAGATGATATTTTCATAAACTAGTCGTTAGTATTGGATCATAAGAAAATAGATTTCAGAGGATGAAAATTCTGTTACATGTTAGCACTTTAGTTATTCTCATATATGTGCTTCGTTTATTTTAACAATGGTTAATAAATTCATGTGATAGATACGTCAAGGGAGTATTCGCGAGTCTGTGATGATCTGGATTTCATTTGATTCTTGACCTCCAGTTTTATGAGTGGATATACTTACTTCTTTTCTTTCTATTTTCACATGTTTTAAATTTATTAATTGCAAATTAATTATTAAAATACTAGTAAAATAAATTTTATATTAGGCTTGATATTGACAACTAAACTTATTCATGTTTTATAAATATTTTGAGGAGAAGATGATAAATTGTTTTGGATTTGGGTCTAAGAGGCGACCAATTGTATTTGGATGTGATTGTTGTGATATTTTCTATTAATTAAACTTGTGAATAAATGTTTAAGAAGTGGATAAATATACATACTTTTGTATATGATGAAAACCTTATATGGGTTTCCTTGTTATGGATTTATGAAAGAATTTGTGATTGATAAAATATTTTATCTACTAATATAATTATTTATATGTTGTATAAAGATTCTTATTGATTATGATTTCGGAGTACTCTTTCTGCTTTTATCTTATTTTCTAATTATCTGATTTTCTAATTTTATATCTTTGGGCTAGTATTTCTATTTTTTTTACCCCTAGTCAGGAGCCATAAAGGAGGGAGATGCTCAGAAAGTATATCCTGTTTTCTATTCTGTATAAGTACCATTACATGTGAGAAGTAGGGGATAAAGGAAGTTATATTCTTTGTCACCCATTATCTGTTCACATTTTTCCATACTTTTCTAATTATCTTAACATTCTGAAATCATATTTCAGATATTATAAAAAACATATAATTGATGTTCTGTTATATTTAATTCCAATTTGCTACTACTTGATAGTCGATATATATTCTTTTGTATATTTTTCTAAAAATTTGAGTTTTTAAAGAAAAAGTTTTTCCAACTTTTGAAAGAACTTATACCTGTTTATATGTATGTATTTTAAGTTTTTTGGAAATCCAATTTGTTGGCCCAAAAATGTATATAAAAGAGTGGCAGTGATGAACCAAGAAGGGGGTGAATTGGTTATATAAAAAAATTTTAAAACTTAAATGAATGAATGATCAAGCCAATATAAATGCTTTGTAAACAATCAATAAATCATAAATAAAATATACAA
>JAVXUL010000004.1:2355365-2367763 GCA_035590515.1 Trichilia minutiflora | reverse complement strand
CATATTGTATTTACTAGTAATTAGTGTATTTTATATATTTTTTTAAATTAAAAATTTTTAAAGTCGGTCCGCGGGCCAGTTCGTTTAGGCTCGTTAATTCGCAGGTCGGGTTAGGACCAGCAAAATATTGGTCCGCATAATAAGTGGGCCGGTTCGGCTCGGTCCGTTTAAGTGTCAATCCGTAGTGGGCCGAACCGAGCCAAGCCGGCCCGATCCGTTTGACAGTTCTAGAAATGATAGACAGACAATCAGGATTCAAATTCAATCCAAGAAGTGGGAAGATGGAGGATCAATTTACCCTGGAACTTTACTTTAAAAAATATAACTAAAGTTCATTTGAATTTCAAACCCTATTATTAAGTAAACAAGAGTATGTATTAGTTTCATCAACTTTTTTGGTTAAATCCGAAATTCCCTTTAAGTCCACCTTAAAATACTTAAAAGAAACGCAAGATGTTAGGAAATTAGGATTAAAAGAGAGAATAACAGCCCCATTCTTATTCTTAAATTTTTATATCTTTCATCATGAAGATGTATTTGTTGATTTATTTATATTGAAAAAGGTCACTGACTTTTATTAAAATAATCAAATTACTTTTATAATATTAAAATCTTTTAACTATAACATTGGTAGGTTGTGGCTACTGCTCACTAAAATTGGAGACCCATTTATATGTTTGAAAAATATATATAAATTCAGTGTTCGTCTTAATTTTATACAACAAATTCAAAGTGTAATTGATAATTAATACACACAAAAAAATATATAATTTTTTTCCTTATATAAATAAAATTGTATGTACACTAAAATTATTTTTTTAAAATTTGGTAAGTTTATATTTGCTCTAAACTCTAGTTACTAAGAAAAATAAATGTCCTCATAACAGGAATAGAAATTGGAATCAACTACAACAGTCATATAAGCTCTTTGAGTAAAAGTCTAATAGCCATTTTAAAAAAAAAAATTAATTCCGAAAATTTTAAATTACTAAAGAGTAATATTAGCAATTTCAAATTATATCTCAAGATTAAGAAACATTTAACTAATATAAAATTTATTAATTTAAAAAAAAATTGTTTAAAATTATTCATCTTTTATGGCATGTGGGTTTTTAATAAAATGATGTGGTATTAATTAATTATCACATCAAATGATACTTTAGAATACTAATTTTAAGATATAATTTAAAATTTTTAAAATTTTATAGTCCAAAAGGTCAATAATATTGAAAAAAATAAAGTTAGACCTGCAAATCTTGTGTATTTATAAATGGATAGATTTTAACAAGTAAAATTGGGAGAGAAATATTTATATAAGTCAATAAATACATCACTGATGTAGTGAATCCGATCCGATCCGATTAACAAAAAGTATCAATTAATTTTTAAGTGAAATTAAAATGATAGATATAATGTTGACCTATTTTTTAAATTTGTAAAGATGGAACTCACATTTATTACCTTAATTCTATTCAAAACTAAAAATGGTACTTTTCAATTATTGGATCCACCATAACAGCAATGAATTGGACTTACCTAAAAAATTTTGGATTGTCCACCTCCACCTGCGGTTGAATAACAAATAAAAATAGAAATGATAAGCTGTTTCATGTCCTGTATGTCATGTCCACAGTCTTTTATACTAATTAATTCTCATTTTTAATTAATTAATTTTCTTATTATATATAATAGGTGAAGAATCTTTCCATTTTTTGGAAACAGACATTTTGTTTAAGCAGTCTTTGTCATTCCCAAAAGCATACGGATTCATTTTTTTAATCTCCCCTTTTCAAAGTCTATGAGTGGGAAACAATTCCTCTGAAAATGAACATATAAAATTCATCAAAAATAATTATTTTCATTCATATAGAAATTGATAATTAAATCTATGGGGGCATGGTTTTATATTTGTGGCTTCCACTATCTATCAATCTCTTCTTCTAATGAATTGATATTTTTAACTCTTTTAAGAACTGGCTTCAATTTTCAATTTGTAATTCTTGCTTGTTTCTTATTGACATGCCAATTAAGTTTAATTCTAATTAAAATTTAACATAAGTTTATTAGTACAAATACTAGTATTTAATTTTATATGTAATAACAACTAAATTATTTGATAAATATTTATTTTTATTTAATTATAAGTATATATTGATCTTTACTCTTATATATTTAATGGTTCATTAAAATTTATATAAATTATAAATATATATAAACCCTTAAAATAATGAGAACATTTTAAATAAGATAATTTTAATAACATTTTAAACCACTCCAATAGATTAAGTGCCTGTTTGATTGAGTTTTTATTCAGTTTATCTTCTCCTTATAAGAAGAAGATCAGCCAAATAAACTCTACAAAAAAAGTTATAAAAATGAGATTTTACTTCTCTTTTTTTTGTAGATACTGACTTTTTATAATATTATAAAATTTTTAAGTGATTTTTAACCTTTAATTAAAAGTAAAATTTATTTAAATTATTTTTTCAAATAACTTATTCATAAAAAATAATAAAAAAAAATTTATAAAAAATTTATCAAATAATTTTATCTTAAATTTTTGAACTTTTATTTTATACAAAGAGTTTCTTTTGAGTTTTTTTTTAACATGATCAAATAGGCTCTAAATGTTTATTGGATATTTTCAATAATATTTAAAAGGGTAACACTTATGAAATAAAAGCAAAAACTCATTTAACTTTGGACAACATGAATACTATAATCAAATCAAATGTAAAACAATGAAACAAAATAATTGCCAACTTCAATTTCAACACCATTTCTCAATATATGTTCTAAATAAAATGATGAACACAACATAAAGAATTAAAAATAGGATATGAATAATTTTATATAAGACATTTTCAAAAAATACTATCCGACTCTCCTAGTGTCCAAAACTTATGCTTGTTAGCAGATATTTTCATTGGTAATTTGTCTAAAGTTGGGCCAAAAAGCAGATGTGATGTTGGCCCAAAGAATCAGAATGAACTTTCAACAATTTGAAGTGGTCACACACTGAAGAAAAGAAATATAAATATACCCCACGCATTACGCAATAAAGCCAATAGCTTTAAAAGTGTCGTGGGTTAGTGGGTTAGTGGGGACAACAGACAAAATGAGTCTATGTTAACACAAATTCAAAAAATAAATGTATGTGGAAGTGGAACAGTTCATCTTAATTTTCTACATATTATATTAACGAAATAAGTTATTTAAAAAGCATCATTCATTGATTAGTAAATTATTTCAATATTTTTATTAGGAATACAAATGTTTATATAAATTCTGTAACAGTCATATTGTTATCACATAATTTATTTTTTTATTTATGTAAATTTTTACTTACTTCTAAGATTAATATAGAATATGACACAATTATGTAATATATCTCATTAAAAAAATATAAAAAATTTTATTTTTGCTAATTTTGCAATTATTAAACAGAAGAAGAAGAAGAAGAAGAAGAAGAAGAAGAAGAAGAAGAAGACCAAATTTCTTTCTAATTTAATGCGAGTGAGAGTTGAATTCTAAACCTCTTAGCCCAAATTAAGAAATTTTTTAATTTGAACAAGCCAATCCAATACCCATATTCTCATTAATAAATTTGTTCAAATTATTATTTAAAAAAAAGAATTAACCCTTCATTAATAATTATATTAAATGTGAGTTGACTATGTAATTGCGAGCAGCATACACAAAATTTTTAAGGCAGTTGACCATAATTTGTACGTGGTTCAAGCTAATGATTTGTTTTATTATTAAATAATATTAATGCATGATTAACCTTTCTTTGACACTAATTAGAGTTTGATATACAATTAACGTTATTCTCAAAAACAATTTTATTAAGTTAGAAAGAAATATAATGAAGAAATATAAAAATTATACTACATAAATGAACAGAGTGTAACATTTTTATTTTTTTATTTTTTCACAAGAAAAAGCAACAATAGACAAACAGCACACGTGCTACAGCTAAACGTCAACACCATTGATGGCTGATTGTTGGAGGCTGCGTTGTGTAAAATGACTAAAATGTTTATAGCGAATACCTGTTTCACCAAGAAGCTGAAGCCACAGTAGCCCAGCTGCAGCAGTAGCTTAACCAATTATGGATTGTACTTTTATAAACTGAAATCTGATTGGTTAATGGATATCTCAAGCGTATAATTGGCCGCAGAGAGCCCCCCAAAAGCTATAACAACCAATCACAACTCAACACCATTCACAGTTTCTTTTTCTGCTCATTCTCTGTTTCATAGATCTTTCTCTCGCTCTCTTGCAAAGTAAGTACAAATAGCTAGTTGGGCAACTTCGATTAACTTGTTTAACGCAATCTCTTCTTTGGTTTGGCCAACTGACGAGAAAAGTGAACAAAAGAACTGTTTTTTTTGAGCTTTTTACTTCTTCAATTATCAAGGGCTACCCTGTTTTCTCTGTGTTTATTTACTTCTTTGTTTTTAGTGTCGTTAAGCTTTGAAGTCTTGAATCTCACTCAAAAGTGTTCAAATTTATTTAAAAGTTATGCTTAGTGCGGTGATGATATTTGATCTGCGTTCTGCTTTTTCTTGTCTTAGTTCTGGTTTTGTATGTATTTGGGTTAGAATGGTGTTGTTGAAAGTCTAGGGTTTATGTTTTGATAGAACTGAGATCTGCTTTTTCTCTATTTTTCTCGAATTTTCCTTCTTTTTTGGAAAGTTGAGACTTTTAGAGATTCCACAATTGGTGCCTGTGTGAAAAGGTTTGCCCAGATTCCTATCAACTGCCTTCTTTTGATTTGATGCTTCTCTGGTATTAAGAATCTCCACTTCTCTGCATTTGCAATCTGGGTTCTCTCTCTTTGAACATTTTCAAAGAGAGAGAGAAATCTGAGAGTTTTTCCTTGTCTAATTCTATAAGCCATCTCTGGCATGCTAGCTAGAATTTGCTTCACTTGCACGCTTCAGTAAACCTAAAACAATGAATCAAGAAATTGAGATCCTCTCTCCTGCCTCATACATTCAAAACTCGACCTGGTTGTTTCAAGAAAGCAAGGAAACAAAATGGACCCCGCAAGAGAACAAGCAGTTTGAGAATGCTTTGGCTTTGTATGATAAAGATACACCTGATCGATGGATTAAGGTTGCAGCAATGATTCCAGGAAAGACGGTTGGTGATGTGATGAAACAATACCGGGAACTGGAAGAAGATATTAGCGATATTGAAGCAGGGCTGATTCCAATTCCTGGCTATGGAAATGATTCTTTCACGTTGGAGTGGGTTAATAGCAATCATGGATATGACGGATTGAAGCAATTTTACAGTCCCGGTGGGAAGAGAGGCTCGGCCACTCGCCCTACTGATCAGGAAAGAAAGAAAGGAGTTCCCTGGACTGAAGAAGAGCACAGGTATTACTTGCTCTTGGTACTGTGATAATTCGTCTATATTTTGTGCTACTAATGGTAGAAAGTTGAAAAACTTTTGGTTAGATAAGAAAGTGTCTGAAACGCAATTTTTATCCGAAATTTGATGTTTTACTTCTGAGATAGAGAACGACAGATGATCAGTAATTTATCAATAATAACATATGAAGCTTTTAGTTCATTTGTTGATATATATATATTTCGTATTTTATGATATGAATTTTAGTTACTTAAGATCTCTTGATTGACGTTGATAGTGAATCTGAGTTCAATTCATGGTTCAACTGTTATATTATTCTAAAATGCGATACAAGGATGCCTTTTTCGCTTGTGTAATTTTCTTGGTCTTGGTGGTTTAGTACACGCTACTGCAATTCATGATGTGTTATTGATGATTTTACTGCAGGCAATTTCTGATGGGTCTTAAGAAGTTTGGTAAAGGGGACTGGAGAAATATCTCCCGCAATTTCGTGACCACGAGAACACCAACTCAGGTGGCTAGTCATGCTCAGAAGTACTTCAATCGGCAGCTGACTGGAGGGAAGGATAAGAGGAGATCTAGTATCCATGATATTACAACTATCAATCTAGACAACCCTCTAACTCCTTTGGCAGAAAATAACAAACCTCCTTCTCCCAATCCTTCTGCTGCTGGCATTCAGCTGCAGCAGCCAAAAATAGCTGGCATGAGCAATGGGCATTTTGATTGGAAACCACAAAACGATGGGGCATCCATGGCTTTCAACTCAACAAGTGGCAATACATTCATAGCCCCTTCTTTCTGTGGGATTTTTTCGTATGGACCTAAGCTGCAGGAACAAAATCTGCTTAGAGGACCTCTTCATGGATCTCAGTTTGGAGCTTACAGTAACTATTTTCAGATGCAATCCATGCAACACCAGTGAGTTCATAGATACATTGGAGGGTGTTCTGAAGGTATTTATATGATAATTCTTATCCAGTGATGTCAGGTTGCTTTGTGCGTGCGACATCTTGGTTGTATGTGAATATTTTGGTCAGGTGTTGAGTGAGTCCCTAGTTATCAGAGACCACAGAAGATCAACAACGAGAGAAGCTTGTTTACATGAAAGCTTGAGCCTTTATTCTTATGCACTGGTTGTATGTTTACTGTATTTGCCAGTCTTCAGAAGGCACTCTCTGACCAAGCTTGCTTTTGTTATAGATAGTTGTGTTTGGGTAAGATCCATGTACTAAATGATCTAGAAGATAATGTGGTTAAGTTTAGATGATAGACACTCCAATCATTTAGAGTGGCTTCAAGTATTTTTTTTGGGTCTTCAAGCGGAGAATGGTATGGTCACGGGTGAAATTTGATAGCTAAATGTTTTGCGCTGGCAGGTTTTTCCTCAATATTGTTAATATGATTGTTGGTGATGAATTTTCTTGAAGCATTTGAAGCAGGATCCCTCAAAACTAAGTTGTTCTACTATTAGTTTGTGAACTCATAAATCATTTGTGTAAATTCTACCTTTTTGCAATAAAATTAAATGAAATTAATGATGCTTCTGATATTTTTTTTCCTTGAATATGAGATGAGATTTTAAAACATGGTATGGTTTATTCACAGAAATAATATAACTTTTGTGCATTGTGCACGCAATTGTATACCTAAAGTGGAAGCAGTTGTTTTGGACATTAGGCCAACTCATCTGATGCTCTGTCCAAAATTTGCCAAGTCACTTTGCATTCTTTTTTATTACATTGGTTTAATTAATGCTTTATTCTGATGCCTTTGTGGTAAAGCATGTTTTATATTTTTGATGGAAATTAGTTTACTGGATTTGGACAACCGAATCTTGACCAAAGCGAAAGACTCAATGGCCAATGATTCAAGCATCTCATGCTTCATTCCGTCTTCTTTTATATTGGTTCTCTTCTTGAAGATGAGATTATTTGCTTTAGCCTTTGTTCCCTTGAATCCGTTTAGGCGAGGGTTAAGAAATCATATCAGAATATATTAGTGGATTACCAAATGGAATGTTTGTGGCCTTGTTTTTTCGTTTTGCTTGTTCACACATTTAAAATATTTTCCTACCCACCAAGCCAATTGATTACTGAGAGATTTATATTTTAGTTTATTTATAAATTTTGTAACACATTCAAGCCTGCAGGGCACTTATTGGAGATGGACCGTTTGACGGTTTAGAGTGGATTAGACAACGGGTTACAGGAAAATCTCCAAGTTAGAAAAGGGTAAAGTTTTGTAAGACTTGAGTCTTGAGATCCTGCTTAAGCCTATACTAATCATCCAAGGAATCTGGGTTTATGATTCTTTTTAAGTCTACCATGCTCATTAAAGAAATCTTTTTTCTCCGAAGTCTTTGCCCGGTTTACGGAATCAGGGTATCTTGCTTTTATTTAGTTGGTTTAGGAGTTAAGCAGCTGAAACAACAATTGTTCCATTCTATTTTATTTTAATTCTTAAAAGTAATTTCAACGGATTCTTGGATTTGGTTGGTAAAATATTTCCCTGACCATTCTTGTCAAAGCACTTCCATTGCAAGAATTTTCTCCAAAGTCAAGGTAGTGCTGGAATGAATGATGTTGACTGGTAACTAACATCTTTAACATTGCCAGTGCTCACAAGAATCATCTAAATTGGACTCAACGCTAAAAAGGACACTTCTAATTTGAAACCTTTTTAATAATCAAATAAGAACAAATACCTTGGATTGATTCTGAACGTAGGTTAGATCAAGTTTGGAAGCACAATCAAACACATTGCAGGAACTCCCCCTTTGGATTATATATGCACTTGACTAAAGTCCATGTAAGCTCTCCACACAAATTGTTTTTCAGCCATTTCTTCACATTGGGATGCAAGCGATTCATCTATATCTTGATCAAATTCCAAATTTAGTAGTCTAGAAAGGAGAATTCTTCTACCATTGACTGAATTTCATACTCTGTTATTCCATGTGGGTTTTTATTTGTTCTTTCATCTCTAATTGCTGGCACTGACAACATTGCTTCTGGTTTTGCAACCTTTGTTTAGTGAAAAGCCTAGTGCGCACCACATTGCTTGCACATATAATTTTGGTCCCACCCACTAGGCACAACTATTTAGTGCAACATGGAGCAATACATAAAAGCATCCTTTAAACTTTTTTCCTCCGGTAATTGACAAAACTATCCACTTTCTTTTTCAAAAAGTAATACTTTTTCTGCAAGTTGCATAGGAAAAGCACTTTGGCTACTCTCTATTCTAATTTCCAACAAGCCCTTCAATTGATTTGAGACCACATACCTCAATTCCCCTTCCCCTACACTTTACGTCTTGCTTGTTTTCTCTTCTGTTTGATTAGAAATATTCTTATTCCCCTCTCTCGGTGCTGTCAAACCAAGCCTCAGTGATGTTTGGCAATGAAACTCTGTTAAAAATTATCATAAAAATTAAACGAAGAAGAACAGCACCAGAAAAAAAAAAAAGAATACTCATATGGAGATTTCATTTTTTCTATGGAGCATCATTGTAGGTCATAGAGTATCTTAGAATGATCACTTGTGGGTGCTTTTGATACATGTACAACACAAAATAAATTACAAAAAGTGGAATCATCCAAAGAAATCAAGTATAAAAATAATTGCAGGTATTGTCTGCAAACAAGTGAAACAAGTTTTCTTACTTTACATGATTACAGGAAATAGATTTGATGCAATATACAATAGGAAACTGCATCAGCTACCAATTACAGGCTTGTGATTTACAATCTGGATGTTGTTATGATCTGTTCCATTTCGGCTACTTGATGTTGAAACGTATTTTCCATTTTCATGTGATCTTGCTCTCTGTCAAAATATCTATGTTTCAGAATTCAAAACCAATTGGAAATCTTCCATAGAGTTGCATTACATGAATACAAGAAGTAGTTGAATTTTTAAAGTCCAACGATCGCTGATAATAGATTGAAGAAGTTGAAATGGTATAAATTTATGAACTTAAACCAATCACAATTTTTTCCTGCAACAAAATCAGTTATTCCTGTTCTCGTGATATGGTGGGAATAGACTGACTAACTACTACCACAAAACAAGGCAATGTGAATGTCTTCCCAAGTCTTCTCCTGTTTTGTCCTAAATGCTTTAAGCAATATAAACTTCCATGTACAATCAAGTGGTGTGATGTCATATGACTTGATATCTATTGTCATCATATCGACATCAATCATCAATTCAATGCAATAATTCTCATTTTAGAGTGATTCTTATTCATACATTTTCATTAAGCACTAAAACCATTGGATTACTTCTTTAATTATTTGTATTTTTGTGTTTGGATTTGAGTTCCCATATGAATAAACTCTTTCACCCACCAATGCCCGATTCAAATCAACTGTATTAATTAATTAATTAATAATCTTTTGTTGATAATTTTCTTTTATATAGAGGGATAGAAAGTCCTATTCTGATTAATTATCATGGCAAGGATTATGGTATTTTTCAGTATCAACTTAGCTGATATGGGTAAAAGTTTGTCATTTTGTCCGGTTTGTTTCTTATATAATTTTGGGAAATTTGATTATCATAGGCTACCTAGGAAGAAAGCAAATATTCAACACTATCTATCTATTTTTATGTGTTTTTATTTTTTTTAATATACTTTAGTAGTGTTCATCTTCTCATCTCAATTTTAAGTCGACTATTCAATCCTTACATATATATATATATATTTATGAAAGTTTCTTCTTCTTTTTAAGTAGATTTCAAGTTAGATTTCTTAATAAATCCCTAATTATATTATAATATTAAATTTTTTTTTTAAAAAATCTTAATAACTTTGGTTAGGATACTGTTGATATACAAAATTTTCACACACCGATAGAAAGGTTTTTTTTCATGCAGTGAAAATTATCAAAAGAGGTGAAGTAAAAGCCTAGATAATGTATTTTTTGCAATTATTGTAAAATAAAATTATTAATTATCATGTATAAATAAGTATGTTATCATGTATAGATAGATTGGTGAAGGGTGATTGGTAACCATTAGTCATGAAATAGATATGTATATCTATTAAATAATGTAAAATTTTTATATTTAAATTAAGTAAAAAATGCAATAGTTATAAATATTTTAAAAAAAAAACTGTAAAATAATCTTTACAACTATTTTTACAGGACAAACCCAAGTGTAAGTTGTCCCTTTATTTTGAATTTCAACTAACAAGGGATTTTAAAAAGAATTTGGGATTAAACCAAAATAAACTTTGCTGCATCTATTGCCATTAGAAATTTAGAAATATAATATGAAACAATATAACACCGTTGATGAAACATAAAAAAAAAGAAAGAAAATGGTCGGCCTTAGGATTTTAGCATGTGAAACTCAAAAGTCGGGGAGTCATTTAATGCGAACGTTCGTTTGGTCCTCAGCCCAGCAAGGTTCCATTTTTCGGCCTTTTCTTATTTGTAGCCCATTGGAGCGAAACAGAATATGAAACCGAAGATTTCAAGTGCTGGTTTATATGGATTTCATTCTTGAATAAAAAGAAAGCTAATGAACAGAGTACTGCATGTTAACACTAGGCTATAAAATTGAGCTCTTATTAAATAGTTTTTTAAGCGAGAGAGTCGATTTTAAATTTTATCACGGTATCAAGCCAAATTTTTTAATTTAATTCTTGAGTCTCTAACTTTTTTTTGATTTTTTTAAATTCACATAACTTTAAAATTAAATCACATTTAATGTGGAAGGGCATCATAAAATTTATTTTCAAATGTCTATCATCGAGGCTTTTGTCTAATAATAATTTATAACAATGTTCACTTCTTATTAGTATAATTAATTTTATATAAGCAATCATCATGATGATATTTATGTTATTATTAATAATAATTTAATATATAATATAAGAGTGGTATTGAGAATCTTAATTTATATTTCATATTTTATATTTTAAGTAGAGAGATGGTTGAATTAACAGTGTCACATTATTTTACTTATTAAAAATTAATTGATTTTAAAAAGTTTTGAGTTGTTTAAGCTTTTCTTTTATTTCTTATAATTTTTTAATAAGTAAAGTGATATAATACTTTTTATATAAATTTCGTATTTTTTAAAATACAAAAACTCAAATATATTATTGTATACATATATTAATTAACACTAAAATTTGCATGCAATTATCTTATTTAAAATGATTGTACACAACTTTTTTTGGTCAATCATTTCTATTAATTTATCTTTAGAGAAGTTTATTTATTTGAATTAATTGTTTTACTAACAAGTGTCTTTAGAGTATTTGTTAAGATTTTTATATTTATTAAGTTATAATTTTCAATGTATTAAAATTCATAAAAAAGTATTATTAATTAATATATTAAATATAAAAATTATTATAAATAATACATATAAATGTTACATCTTGTTTCACAAACAAGAGGCATTTTGATCATTTTACTGTTTAAGAGTATTTTGGTTGTTTTCATAAAATAATTGTTTAGGTATGATTAATGAGTAGAGAACACGATATCAAAGTATAATATGTGATTTGAAAATATTTAGATGAGAAATTATTAAATTTGAAAAAGTTTCTATAAAGGACATTAATAAGTACTTAAGCTTTAGAATAAATTTTCTGCTAATCAAGAAAAGTAATTGATAAATGGATTTTTACTAATTAAAGAGGACTCAGAGGTAGTGAAATAAAAAGAAATTGAAGTAAAATCAAAATTGGATGAGAGAGAAAATAACATCAAAATAGAGGTATGCATCAATGGAATGACAAAGAAAGCATTAGGGTAAAATGAGGGGGTAACTAGTCCAAAGAGCCCACCCTTGGACCAACTCCAGACTTGACTTGCTAAAGCTAGTTTGGGCACCAATTCAGGCACTGGTTTGGTCGTTAGAAGAAAACGATGTCAGTTTTGTCCTTAATTCTTTGCGAAGTTATGTTTTTCCCCTTTCTAAAATTTTTTTTCTTTTAGACAATCAGAGACACTTTGATAATTATCTAAAATCTTATATATATATATA
>JAVXUL010000004.1:2343133-2355265 GCA_035590515.1 Trichilia minutiflora | reverse complement strand
ATCTAAATTTTTGGACCAGATCCAGATCCTAATTAAACCGGTACCCTGTTTTTCGGGTACCTAATTCCGGATCCGGATCGATACCCTAAAAAATCGGATTTTTTGA
Source organism: Trichilia minutiflora (assembly GCA_035590515.1). Taxonomy (NCBI): domain Eukaryota; kingdom Viridiplantae; phylum Streptophyta; class Magnoliopsida; order Sapindales; family Meliaceae; genus Trichilia; species Trichilia minutiflora. Next base: position 2,355,159 of record JAVXUL010000004.1, on the reverse strand, counting down.
ACAACCCTAATTGATGGTTGATCGTTAAAGGTTGGGGTGTGTAAAATGACGAAAACGTCCATAGTTATTATCTGTTCACAAAGAAGATGAAGCTACAGTAACTCCGCTGCAGGAGCAGTTTAACCAATTACGGATTGTCCTTTTCTTAACTGAAATCTGATTGGTTAATGTGTCTCTCAAGCATATAATTAGCGGCAGAACGCCCACAAAAACTATAACAACCAATCACAACTCTACACCATTCACAGTTTCTTTTTCTGCTCATTCTCTGTTTCATTGATCTTTCTCTCTCTCTTGCGAAGTAAGTACAAATAACTAGCTGGGCAATTTCGATTTACTTTTTTAACGTATTCTCTTCCTGGGTTTGGCCAACTGAAGAGAAAAGTTAACAAAAGTATCTTTTTTTTGAACTTTTTACTTCTTCAATTATCAAGGGTACTCTGTTTTTCTCTGTGTTTATTTATTTACTTCTATTTTTTTCAGTGTCTCTTGTATTTGGGTTCTGCTTTTTTCTGCGTTCTGCTTTTTTCTTGTCTTAGTTCTAGTTTTCTTGTATTTGGGTTATAATGGCGTTGTTGAAGGTCTAGGGTTTATGTTTTATAGAACTGAGATCTGCTTTTTCTCGAATTTTCCTTTTTTTTTGGAAAGTTGAGACTTTCGGGGATTCCTCAATTTGTGCTTGTGTGAAAAGGATTGCTCAGATTCCAATCAAATGCCTTCTTGATTTAATGCTTCTCTGGTATTAAAAACCTTCACTGCTCTGCCTTTGCAATCTGGTATCTGTAAACATTTTCGAAAAGAGAGAGAAACTGCTGAGAGTTTTTCTTTGTCGAGTTCTATAAGCTATCTCTGCCATGCTAGCTAGAATTTGCTTCACTTGTACCGTTCAGTAAACCTAAAAACAATGAGTCGAGGAATTGAGATACTCTCTCCAGCCTCGTATCCTCAAAACTCGAACTGGTTGTTTCAAGAAAGCAAGGGAACAAAATGGACCCCGCAAGAGAACAAGCAGTTTGAGAATGCTTTGGCTTTTTATGATAAAGATACACCTGATCGATGGATTAAGGTTGCAGCAATGATTCCAGGGAAGACGGTTGGTGATGTGATGGAACAATACCGGGAATTGGAAGAAGATATTAGCGATATCGAAGCAGGGTTAATTCCGATTCCTGGCTATGGAAATGATCCTTTCACGTTGGAGTGGATTAATAGCAATCATGGATATGACGGGTTGAAGCAGGTTTACAGTCCCTATGGGAAGAGAGGCTCGGCCGCTCGCCCTTCTGATCAGGAAAGAAAGAAAGGAGTTCCCTGGACCGAAGAAGAGCACAGGTATTAGTTGCTCTTGGTATTATGATAGTTTGTTTGTATTTTTGCTCTAGTAATGGTAGAAAGTTAAAACAGTGTTGGCTAGATAAGAAAGTGCCTGAAACGCAATTTTTATAGCAAATTTGATGTTCCATTTTTGGGATAGATAATTACAGATGATCAGTAATATCAACTGTTCTTCACTTAGAGAATTTAACATATGAAGCTTTGAGTTCAGTTGTTGATATATATATTAATTTTGATTACTTAAAGACTCTTGATTGATCTTGATAGTGAATCCGAGTTCAATTCATGGTTCAACTGGGTTTATGTTATTGTAAAATGCAAAACAAGGGGGCCTTTTTTGCTTGCGTAATGGTCTCACACTGCAGCAACTCATGATGTGTTATTGATGATTTCACTTCAGGCAATTTCTAATGGGTCTTAAAAAGTTTGGTAAAGGGGACTGGAGAAATATTTCCCGCAATTTCGTGACCACTAGAACACCAACTCAGGTGGCTAGTCATGCTCAGAAGTACTTCAATAGGCAGCTTACTGGAGGGAAGGATAAGAGGAGATCTAGCATCCATGATATTACAACTGTCAATCTAGAGGACACTCTAACTCCTTTGCCAGAAAATAACAAACCTCTTTCCCCCAATCCTTCTGCTGCTGGCATTCAGCTGCAGCAGCCAAAAATGGCAGGCACGAGCAATGAGTGTTTTGATTGGAAACCACAAAATGATGGGGCATCCATAGCTTTCAACTCAACAAGTGGCAACACATTCATGGCCCCTTTCTGTGGGATTTCTTCATACGGACCCAAGCTGCAGGAAAAAAATCTGCTTAGAGGACCTCTTCATGGATCTCAGTTTGGAGCTTACAGTAGCTATTTTCAGATGCAATCTATGCAACACCAGTGAGTTCATAGATAAATTGGAGGGTGTTGTGAAGGTATTTATATGATAATTCTTATCCATTGATGTCAGGTTGCTTTGTGCACTGGACATCTTGGTTGCATGTGAATATTTTGATGAGGTGTCGAGTGAGTCCCTAGTTATCACAGACCACAAGAGATCAGTGAGATTGTTCTATGATTTGCTATTTGGAATTCTGGATCATTGACCCATGAGAAAAGCTTATTTACACGAAAGCTTGAGCCTTTATTCTTATGCACTGGTTGTATGCTTACTGTATTAGTTAGTTGTCAGAAGTCTCACTCTGATTGAGGTTGCTTGCGTTATAAATAGTTCTGTTTAGGTAAGATCCATGTACTAAATGATCTAGAAGATAATGTGGTTAATTTTAGATGATACAAGCTCCAATCATTCAGAGTGGCTTCAAGTATTTCTTTTTTCGGTCTGCATGGGGAGAATGGTATGGTCAGGGTTGAAATTTGATGGCTAGAACGTTTTGGGCTGGCAGATTTTTCCTCAACATTGTTAATATTATTGTTGGTGATGAATTTTCTTGAAGCATTTGAAGTCCCTGAGAACTACGTTGTTCTACTAGTAGTTGGTGGACTCATGAATCATTTGTGTAAATTCTACCTTTATGCAATAAAATTAAATGAAATTAATGATGTTTCTGATTTTTTTTTTCTGGAATAGATATGACATATAAGTCGAGATTTTAAAACATGTTATGGTTTACTCACAGAAATAATGTAATTTCTGTGGATTGTACACGCATTCTAGTAGCCAAAGTGTAAGCAGCTTGTTTGGACATTAGGCCAAATCATCTGATGCTCTGTCCAAATTTTGCCGAGTCACTTTGCATTTTTTTTTATGACATTAGTTTAATTAATGCTTTATTCTGATGCTTATCTGGTAAAGCATGGATTACATTTTTTATGGAAATTAGTTGACTGAATTTGGACAACCGAATCTTGACCAAAGATATAGAATCAATGGCCACTGATTTAAGCATCTCATGCTTCATTCTGTCTTCTTTTCTATTGGTTCTCCTCTTGAAGATGACATTATTCGTTTTCCTCTTTGTTCTCTTGAATCGGATTAGGTGATGGTTAGGAAATCATATCAGGATGTGTTTAGTGGATTAACTAAATAGAATGTTTGTGGTGTGGTTTTCGGTTTTGCTTGTTCACACGTCTAAGATATTAGCGTAAGACTTGAGATCCCGCTTAAGACTTCATACTAATCATCAAAGGAATCTGGGTTTATGATTCTTTTTTTAAGTTTACCATGCTCAATAAAAAAATCTTTAAGTTTCTCTGAAGTCTATGCTTTATCAGGGACCCTGTTTATGGAATCAGGGTATCTAGCTTTTACTTGGTTGGTTGATGTTGCATTTTATTTTATTTTAGTTCCTAAAAGTTCGTTCAAGATGAGCTTCAGATTCTTGCATTTAGTTGGTAAAATATTTCCCTGACTAGCTTTTCATTCTTGTCAAAGCACTTTCATTGCAAGAACTTTCTCCAAAGTCAAGGTAGTGGTGGAATGAATGATGTTGACTGGTAATTAACATCTTAACAGTGCCAGTGCTCATGAATCATTTAAATTAGACTCAACCCCTAAAAAAGACTGAACTAATTTGAAACCTTTCTAGTAATGAAATAAGAACGAAAACCTCGGATAGATTCTGAAGGTGGGTTAGTTCAAGTTTGGTACCACAATCAATTGCATTGCAGGAACTACCCGTTCCAATAATATAAGCACTTGACGAAAATCTAGGTAAGCTCTCCACACAAATTGTTTTTCAGCAATTGCTTTACAGTGGGATGCAAGTGATTCAGCCATACCTTGATCAAATTCCAAATTTGGTAGTTTAGAAATTAGAATTCTTCTACCATTGATTGAATTTCATACTCTGTTATTCCATAGGGGATTTTATTTATTGTTTCATCTGTAATTGCTGGCACTAACAACATTGTTCTTGGTTCTGCAACCTTTGTTAGCGAAAGCCTAGTGCCTCCACATTGCTTGCACGTATAATTTTGGTCCCACCCACTAGGCAAAACTATTTAGGGCAACATGGAGCAATATATAAAAGCCTACTTTAAATTTTTTTTCCCTCTGGTAATTGACAAAACTATCCACTTTCTATTTTAAAAAGTAATACTTTTCTGCAAGTTGCTCAAGAAAAGCACTTTGGCTACTCTCTATTCTAATTTCCATCAAGTCCCTCAATTGATTTGAGACCACATACCTCAATTCCCACTCCCGTACACTTTATGTCTTCCTTGTTTTCTTCTCTCTTTGATTAGAAGTATTCTTATTCTCCTCTCTGGGTGCTGTGAAACCAAGCCTCAGTGATGCTTGGCAATGAAACTCTGTTAAAAATTATAATAATAATAATAATAATAATAATAAAATGAATACTGATATGGAGCTATCATTTTTCTTTTGGTGCATCATTGTTGGTCCTCGAGTATCTTACAATGGTCCCTTGTGGGTGCTTTTGATACACTGACAACACAAAATGGATTATTTAAATAAATCATCGGAAGCAATCAACAGAGAAAAAGAATTGCAGGTTATGTATGCAAACAAGTGAAACAAGTTCCTTTATATGATTACAGGAAAGAGATTTGATGCAATATACACTAGGATGTGCATCAACTACCAATTATATGCTCGTAATTTACCATCTGCTTCTTGTTATTATCTGTTTCATTTGGGCTAGTTGATGTCGAAATGTTCTTTCTAATTTCACGTACTCTTGCTCTCTGTCAAAATATATATGTTTTAGAATTCAAAACCAATTGGAAATCTTCCATAGACCTGAAATTATATATAAAAGCTGAACTTCTGTAAAAGTTAGTTATATGACTACGACAAGTAGTGAATTTGTAAGTAGAACAATCCATGAAAATGGATTGAAGAAGTTGTATGGTATAAATTTATGAAGAACTTAAACCAATCATAATTTTTTCCTGCAACAAAATCAGTTATTCCTGCCCTCATGGTGAAATGGGATTAGACTGATCGACTAACTACTACCACAAAACAAGGCAATGTGAATGTTTTTCAATTCTTTTTCTGTTTTGTCCCAAATGCTTTAAGCAATATAAACTTCCGTGGACAATCAAGTGATGTAATGTCATGAATTGACATCCATTGTCATCATATTGACAAAGATCATCAATTCAATGTAATATTTCTCATTTAAGAGTGATTCTTGTTTGTACGGTCAAAAAAATATTTTCAAGAATTAACAAAAGATACTTTGAATAACTAAATAATAAGATATTAATATTTATGTAGTTTGATTAATGTAATTTACACATATAGATAAAAACGAATAACATATTTTTATTATCTTCAAAATAGAAGAATATAAAATTTAAGAGAGTGTTCCTAAACTTATAAATGAAAAAGAGAATAAGTTTTAAACTAAATGGGTCCGAATTAACTTCAAAAATCCAAATAACTTATTGGGCTAATTTTATAAAATACTCAAAGTTAAAATACTCTTAATTTCTTTACACACTTTAAAACTCATTATACCCCTTCTACTTGTAATCCAAAAGAAGAGTAATAAGTTTAATTACTCTATGTAGAACAGATGCAAGGCACCAATTTCAACAAATCTCTATCTTAACTTGTATTCGACTCACAAAAGATAGAAAAATTTGCTCCAAAATTTGTTCCACTTTCTGCATTAGAGTCTCAATGAGCTTAAGTTACTGAATTATTATAAAAAACTATTTCTAAGTAGGTAAAAGATTCACCAACTCTATTGTTTCTTATATATAATTGTCAAAGCATTTGCGACCATATTTACATAACTCAATGGTGGTTGAATCTCCCTCGTTAGTCTGTCTCTAATTGTGGAATACTGCTCCTTATTTGGATTATCTTCTAGAAATTTATGTGTTTATATTGAATCTAACTGAGTTATAGAGGAACTTAACTGAGAAGAAATAGAACTGTCAATCTATATCTTCACCTGCTTTTGCGTACTATCATTTTTATTTGAATTATAATCATTAGCATATTTTTTTTCTGAGGACAATATAGACAACTTATCGAATGTAGCATCTTTATTAATTACAAATTTTAGAAATTTAGGATCTGAACACCATAATTTATATCCTTTTACTCCAAAAGTATACCTAAGAAAAATACACTTTTTACCTTTAGGCTCTAGTTTTCCTTCATTCACATGCATGTATATGGGACACTTAAAAATTTTCAAATCATAATAATTTATAGGAGTACCTGACTAAATTTTCTCAGGAGTTTTAAAATTAATAGCTGCAGAAGGAGTACGATTAATAAGATGGCAAACAAGATAGCCTCTACTCAAAAATCTTTTGTCAAATTTACATTAAAAATCATACAATGAGCTTTTTTCAAAAGAGGTACGTTCATCCGCTCTGTCATATTATTCTATTGAGGCGACATCCTAACTGTGTGGTATCAAATAATTCCTTTATTCTTGTAAAATTTACTGAATTCACCTACATAAAATTTTAAGCCATTATTTGTTCTAAGTCACTTGATTTGTCTTCCTGTCTGTTTCTCAATCATAATTTTTCATTACTTGAAGATTAAAAAAAAAACATCATTTTTTTACTCAAAAAATAAATCCAAACCTTCTTTGAATAATCATCAATGAAAGTTAACATATATCTGGCATCACTCTTATACAGAATACATGAAGGTCTCAAAGATCTAAATGAATATAATTTAAAGTTCCTTTTATCCGGTGAATTATTGGTGAATTGAAGCTAACTATTTTCTATTTTTTGAAAATACAATGTTCACATAATTCCATTGACCCAATATTTTATCTACAAAGAAGATTTCTTTTGCTAAATACGGCTAAGTCTTTCACACTCATATGGCCTAACCATATATGCCATAATTTTGTGATATCAAAGTCAAATAAGGATGATATAAAGACTGTAACAGAACCTGTAACTGAAGATCCCTGAAAGATATATAAACTACTAGACCTGCAAGCTTTCGTAATCACAAGAGCACATTTACTAACTTTTAAAACTTCACTTTAAACTGAATACTTACACCCAAGTTCCTTTAGAGTGCTCAAAGAGATAAGATTCTTTTTCAAATCAGGAATATATCTAATATAAGTGAGTGTTCTCACAATACTATCATGTATTTTAATTCAAACTGTACCCTTACCCATAACATTACAAATAGTATTGTTATCCATCAAAACAATTCCATTATTACAAGATTCATAAGTGAAGAATAAAACCCCTATTAGGACACATGTGATAAGAATAATCCAAATTTAAAATCCATTCATTCTTAGACATTATTCTATCATCAGTTATAAAGAAAATAGTTTCACTACTCTTATCTGTTATAACATTAGTTTTGGCAGTTTCACTATTTTTCTGAACAATTTTCTCCTTATACTTTTCTTTATTCTTCAACTTAAAACATTTATACTTGATATGTCTCTTTTTGTGTCAATAATTACACTCTAAATTCTTATATCTAGATTTAAATTTACTTTTAAATTTTCTATTTTTCAAGTCTTTCTTCTCAGATTTATCCTAATAATTAAGTTTTTCACCTGACTTTCACTCTTTTCAATTATATCCCTATCAATTTGTTATTTAGATTTCAAAACAGAATTAATTCTTTGATACGAAATATTATCATTTTCATAAATCATAGTAACATGAAAATACTTAAAGGACTGAGGAAGAGAATATAATAATAATAATAATAGGACCTAATCTTTATTATCTATTTTAACATCTATATTCGTCAAATCTATAACAATGGAATCATATTTATTAAGATGTAAGAGTATAGATGTACCTTTTGTCATTCGAAACATATACAAAAAAACTTTAAATAAAGGTTTTTCTCAACTATCTTCTTCGTATACAAAGCTTTTAACTTTTTTCATACACTTATCACGGTTGTCTCAGTGATGATTTTCCGTAAAACTTCATCAAAAAGATTTAAGATAATGTACAATCTCGACCTTTTCTCCATGGCAGCAAAATTTTTAGCGTCGAAATTCTCAAACTCTTTCTCCTCTCTTTGAATAGTTAACTCATCTCCATCCTAAGGATGATAATTTGGGTCATAATACAATTATTCGAAACGAATTCAATATAATTAAATGGATTTGGATTTGAAAATTTTAACACAAATAATAATCGGATCGTATTCCTGTCACACGATTAATAATTATGTCAGATTCGGATTTGACCTTCTAAATTTGTTTACTCGTTTAAAATACAATTAAGACACGATTAATTAAATAAATAATCATGTTTAAATAAATAATTATATTTAAATAAACTATCATTTAATATAGTAATTTTATTATTTATATTTGATATTTAGATTATATTTAAATAAATAGTTAATTAAATACGTTAAATTTTATATTGATTAATTAAATAGATTAAATAGATTGAATCAAATTAATGATCCAATCGTATCTGTTATATTATCGATTTAAAAAATAAATGACACGATTAATAAACGGATAACACGATTATTAAATAGATGACATGATTAATAAATGGATCAGATTTAGATGAACACAAAAAAATACTATAAGTTTATTGACACAATACGAATACGATATGTTTATCCGGATTAATACCTTATTCTATCCTACTGTCACATTCTGAAGTTGATATTTCAATCAAACATCTCAACATGAGTTTTTGTTATTGTCATCGTCGTCAAAATTTCGAAAAAGATTCTGATATCAATTTATTAAAAAATATTCCTAAATATTAATAAAAGAGACTTTGAACAACTAAATAATAAGATAAAAACAATAGGACACCAATATTTATATAATTAATTCAATATAACCTACGTCCAAATAACTTAAAGATTCAAATTATATTAAATAATTTAAAGGAGTCTGAATTAACTTAAAGATCCAAATAACTTATAGTTCTAATTTTACAAAAGATTTAAAGCTCAAATATTCTTAATTTTTTTACATATTTTAAAACCTATCATAACTCTCTTATTTATAATAAAAAAAAAAGAATAAATAAGTTTAATTATTCTATGAAAGACAGATAAAAGACATCAGTCCTAACAATATATTTTCATTACGCATGAAAATAATTGGATTTCTCTAATTATTCACATTTTTGTGATTGGATATGAGTTCTCGTATTAATAAAACTCATTCACCTACCAATATTTCATCCAAATCAACTATATTAATGAATTAATTGGTTCTAACATAAGTTTGCTTCAATCAAATAGTTTGTAAACTAACATGGGTATGTGTTGGATGTCTTTTAAGTAATTAAACCTGTGAAAATCTCTGAAACAGCCAAAATTCTTGTCATTGTAATGGCCATTTTTATGAGAATAGTATTAATATAATAACTTTTTGTTGACAATTTTCATTCATATAGAGCGATAAAAAAAAGTACTACCCATCTTAGCAATTGCCATGACTCAAAGCTTGGATCTCTTCACTGGAAGTCAAGTTACCATAATTTTATTCATATAGAAAAGAATATCATTCGGTAATACCGTTAACGAATCCAAAAAAAAATGCTTTGGTCGGGCCTAGAATTTTAGCTTGTGAGACTATAAAGTCAAAACCTTTCATGTTAAGGATCGTTTCATCCTACCCAGTAAGATTAAACTTTTGGGCTCTGTCTTAATTTTAGCCCATTGAACCAAAACAGAATATGAAACCAAAGATTCAAGGGAACTGATTTAAAGTCAAGAAACGGCAACTTTACTTACTATTAAATTATAGAAACTCAATTAATAAAATTTTGTAGTATTATTTTAAATTAAAAATTTAACCCTATTCAATAGTTCTTAGATTTTGTGTGAAAGAGTTGGTTTTAAATTTTATCATAGTATCAAGCCAAAATAACATGTTCAAACTTTTAAGTTACGTTAGGTTACAGTAGTTATTTTTGTCTTAATTCATCAATCTCGAACTTGTGTTTTAATTTTTTAGAATTCACATAACATTTAATGTGGATGGACCTCATGAAATTTTTTTCCAAATGTTTATTATGGAGTTTTTGTCTAATAATAATTTAAACAACGTTCACTTCTTATTAATGTATTTAGTTTTATATTAAGCAATCATCATGATCATGATGTTATTTATGTCATTATTAATAATAATTTTTTTAAAATGGCCATATTAATAATAATTTAATATATAATATAAAAATAATACTAAGAATCTTAAATTATCTTTTAAAATTTGTGTTTTTAAATAAAATAGTAACTGATTGATAATGTCAAATTATTTTATTTATTAATTTCAAAAAATTTTGAGTTGTTTAATTTTTTTTTAATCTCTTATAAAAGTTTATGAGTAAAATGATATGATATTTTTTATATAAATTTATTATTTTACTTATTAAGGTTTTTATATTTATTATTTATAACAATTTTTTATATTTTATGTAATAATAAATAATGAATTTTAATATATTCAAAATTATAATTTACTAAATATAAAAATCTTAATTAAGATACTTGTTAAGAAAATCTTTTTTAAAATATAAAAACCCATAAGAGTTTGTTAGCATTTATATGTATCAGTTAACACTAAAACTTGCACACAATTACCTTATTTGAAATGATTGCTTGTTAAGTTTTTCTCATCATGAACTAGCTCTATTAATTTATCTGTAGAGATTAATGCATACGTATCAACTAATTCTATTAATTATAACAACCGATTACTAATGCATACGTATCCATTTAAGGACGTAGACCCCTGGCCCTGCATCAGCACGCGTACAAACAATTGCAACATGATGTAATTAAGTTATTATTAATTATTTGTACGTACCTAATTAATGACTATGAACAATAGTTGACGAAGGCTAGCAGAAATTAGAAAATCATGTATTTGTCCATATCCCCACATGCAATGTATTGGTCTATTTCAACTTGTATAAAAAATTTGTCGACTATTTGATGTGACATTTATTAACCAAAGATTATTATTATTATTATTATTATTATTATTTAGCAGCTACTCCGAATCTAGTAGTTACATACACTTCCATATGTTAATAATATCTGAGTACCTAACTTTTAACGAAACAAAGAATATATTTTGTCTATTTATTTAAAAATAAAAGGGTAAATATGTCTTACTGTCTTCACATGAGGAGTAAAATTTAAATTTATTTAAGTTTTATATAGGCATATTAGGCTCTTGTTACATCTAGTTTTTGAAAGGTTACTATGATAGTTCATAAACTCGTTAAATTTAAGTTTTGTTATGCTTAGATTTGTTAATTTTTTTCAAATATTATCAAGTATTTACAATCTAAAACCCTTGAGGGTGGGTTAGCTAGGTAGTGGTGGTTGCATTTGAAATCTTTAAGATCTCATATTCGATTTCTATCTTAGATATTTTTTTTACGAAACGTTTAAGGATCAGGTTAGGATTTTATTTTGTACTTTATATTATCGTATGTAATTCTTATACACGCACTCTGTGGTAGGGCTGTTCAAAAAATCCAATTTTTTAGGGTACTGATCCGGATCTAGAATTAGGTACCCAAAAAATAGAGTACTGATTTAATTACGATTGGATCTGGTCCAAAAATTTAGATCCGATTTAATTAGGATCTGAATCTGATCCTAGCAAATAGGGTATTGATTTTAAACAGGTACCCGATTTTTATTAATAATTTATTTTAAAATTTTAATTATTATTATTATAATTTTTTTAAATTTTAATTAAATTGTAAGAATATCTTGTAGAATGATAATTTTAGAGAATATATATATGAA
>JAVXUL010000004.1:2315012-2334670 GCA_035590515.1 Trichilia minutiflora | reverse complement strand
CATGGTATCAATGAAATGCTCATAAGAACTGGGAAGAGAACTCAGCAAGATCATGGTAAAATCCTCATCTAGCAACTTTGCATCTAGGTTGTCAAGATTTATAGTGATCTTGTTAAATTCATCAAGAAGATCCTTAACAGATCCTCTTTCTTCCATTGTCAATGTGTATAATCTTCTCTTGTGGTAGAGACAATTATCAATTGATTTAGACATGTACCTTGCCTCCAGTTTCTCCCACAATCTAGCTGCTGTATCCACATTCAAAGCTTGAATTTCTCTCAGCACCCCGTCACTCAAACTCAAGATAAGGACACTATGTGCCTTCCTCAGCACCTCTTCCTTTCTTTCTTGTGACCAGAAAATAGGTAAGCCAACCTCTCCGTGCAGTGCCTGCTCCAAACCTTGATGAACCAACAGAGCCTTCATTTTAATTTTTCAAATGCTAAAGTCATTCTCTCCATCAAACTTATCAAGTTTTAATTTCGTTTGAGCCATCCTCAAGCACCAATACTCTAATACCACTTGTTAGGAGTCAAAAGGATGAACTCAACTCAAGAAAACTTTGATTATTGTAAATGAAAAACAGAAAGAATTGAAACCAAAGAATAGAATACAACACTCGAAAGGAAGAACACCAGAAAGAATCACTTTTAGCAAACACATTTACGTGGTTCGGTTTGTAATAAACCTACATCCACGATCAGACTCAATGGATCCAGTCTATAGTATTACTTTCAGAGAATTTTACAGAGAAGAGATTTTACAAAAGCTTTTCACACACCTTAAGAAATCAATGCCCCAATTCCCTTAAATGATCTTTATAAATCAAGAATTCTGAAATCTGCAGAATTTATTATAGTTTTCTTGCGAATTTACATAACTGCCGTTAATGAAAAAACTAAAAACATTAAATAATCAAGGACATAAACTTCATTTTCACCTATTAATCGAAATTAACGAACTCCAGATGCCTTGTTCTTCTTCCTCGTTTGTTATATTCTCTTTACCTACTTTCATTTGCAGATTATATGATCAAACTTCACAATTAATATGAGTACAGCATACAAAATAATAAATATGAGGATCAATGGCGACACTCCAGCTTACAGATTATGATTTCTTCTACCTGTTAAAGTACAATTAATTTATTATTAATTACATACAGGCACCAGGAACAAACATAATCATTAGCCCTCCAATAATTAATTAATTATTAATTAAAGAGATGATGATTACAAAAACGATAACTATTAACTACCAAAAACAAGATTAGTGGGAAGTTAGCACCAATTTTTCTAAAGCATATTAATGTATATATAAATACATTAATTAGAATTTATTTTTTTTTAAAAGGAACTCCTCCTTTTGTTGTCATTTTGTATTGTCTCCTATTCTTCAGGCCAGAAGGATAATTGAAAATCCTCCATGGCCTTTTCATGAGTGGATGAGACTTGAGAGGACAGTAAAGGATTGTATTCAGACCATGTTGTTCATTAATTAATTACAAGTGGCATGGCCATCCCAATTCAAGTGATCAAATTTGTCCTTTCAAATTATAACATAAAAAATTAATAAAGTAAAACATAAAATCTCAATAATTTGTATTCATAATATTATAAAAAACCAATTAAAAATAAAAATTATCAATATTTTATTTGAAAAAAATGGAAATAGTAATCATGTCTAACACAAATTTTAAAAATAGGGAATTTATTTTATCATTTTGCCGAAAATGGGTCCGTAATCGTTAACAAAATTGATTTTTCTTTAATAAATTAATGATCAATTTCTTGGTATGCATATTAATTAGTCGAGAAGATGAATGAGAAAAGAGAGAACTGTCTGTGACGGATGATTCTTTAGCACAACCTGTCAGACACGAATATAACTAATGTTTAATTGTTTAATTATAAGCTAAAATTATTACATGATTATTTTTTTATGGATTAAAAAAACATTACAGATTAAAAGAATTTAGGGATCTGTCTGGTAGCAAGCGGTGGACCAATGGCAGAATGGCTCGACCCCACTCTCGGCTTGTGTTATTTCTTTTTCACAAACCTCGTCAACGGCCGGTTGATTATTAGATTCATGAATGTAGACTCATATTCGACTCAGGACTTTTCTTTTTCTTTTATTTTTTATGATCTAATTAATCATATGTAGCACTCTAATTAAAAACGTAGGCCGGTGGCTTTACTTGTGTTTTTCTTTTCTTTTTTTTTTCAATATTTATTTGTGCCTTACTCCTAACGATTCATTTTAATATTTTTAGTATAGGTTTTATATGTGAATTGATTCATATATAACTTAACAAATTCAGCGTTAAATTATATATAAATTTTGAGTATGATTTAGTGTATAAAAATGGTTAAAAATTTTGTACATCAACATAAGGATAAATGCATAATTTAACATGAAATTACAATTCATTACGTATAAGTGTTCATTTTAATTTTATTTACAAATAAAAAAAATTTTGGAACAAACATCCCTTTGCAAATTAGCTAGAGCATAGTTCTTAATTCAGCAGCCAACTTTAGCAGTTTATCGTAAATTCTCTATGGTATAGAGATAATTACACAATTCATGGTGTATAAAAAGATTAAAAAAAAATTATGATATCGTTTTTTAGAAAAAGACACTTGAATGCACTTATTTTATTAACTTGGCATTAATTAATTGATATTAATTCGATTTATTTCATAAATTAAATAACAAAATTGAGATTGACTAATTGGTGCTAATTTAATAGAGCATGCAATACGTACTGTGACGACTGATAATACTTTACTGCCTTACTAATTTTGGTGTTACCCAAATTTTTGAAAATAAAACATGCTTAAGCTATAAAGCATTTTGTTTATTAATGTGAACAAGTTAAGAATGGTCCAAGTTTTATTCACGCTAGTGGAATTCTTCCTCTTCACGTTTTCTAGGCAGCACAGTATTAGCCCTTGCCGCTGTAGAATTAACAGACGAAAAAACGACAAGTCTTTCTTTCACTTGCACATGCGTTTGTAAAAAAGGGGAAATCATCCTTCCAAATAAACGACAAATCGTTGAATCATGAATGTAAAGCTACAGAGGGCCACTCGGTGGCTTTCCCGTGTCTAGCACAAAAAGTTCATAACCTACGTGTAAGGACATATCCAAGTGGGGTATACGCGGAGATTGTGTTCAACAGGAAAAGGATATAATCAAGAAAAAATGTCATCATAAATAGTAATAATAATAAAAGTACATAACTATTCATTAAATAATTATATTCTAATTTAAATATTCAATTATTTATTTTATTTATCTATAAATAAATAAATAAAATCGATGAAAATGTATGAAAAATCATTCAAAAGATTTAATATTTTTAGAGTGAAAAATTAAGTATTATTTATTAAATTTTTAAAAATAATATTTTATTTTTGGATTTTAAATATTTCATCTATAATTACCAGTCTCACGATTATATTAACCAATTCTTTTAACTTGTGCCCTTTCATTTGGCCGGTGAACCATGTATTTAAATAAATTGTGCCTGAGCTTTTATTGACTTAAAATTGAGGCAGTTTGGATGGTGAAAATGATGTTAAGATTGATATACATTCTAGATTTGACATACGTGGTGCATAATGATTTCACGTTAATTTGCTTGAAGATATAGATCATCTTATCATTGAATTAGAATTTTTTTCTAATTAAAATTTTTATTTAAATAAATTTAGATCGGGTGAATCTTACTGTTTTATTGTAGGAAGAATCCGTAATAAAATATACTTTGATTTTTTTTTTAAATTTTTTATAAGCATCGTAAATAACAAATGAGTCATTATGTATAAATAGTTAATTCTTCTAAATATTTTTTTAATAATATTAAAATACAAATTTTTTATAAAAATTAACCATAATTTATTACTTATTTTATAACAATTATAAAATGTTATTACTTTAATTTATACAAAACATCTGTATAAAAATTTTGTATGCATGGCACTATTTTTTATTATGTTTTCTTATTTTCTTTTATAAGATTATGTCTTCAAGTTATCAAAAGCAACTTTGTTTTGCTTTAGCACAATAAATTTTTAAGAAACAATAGTAATCTCATGTTTTCCCATCGAAGAATGGTTTGCTTTCCACATGACATTCCATAAGCAATGTTACAGCTAAAAATGCCTAGGCCAATTAAGAACGACAAGTAGTAGTACCAGTACATTCTCCTACCAACATACAAGGAATGACAGGGATTGATTAAAGTATATTAATAAATTGATATATCAATAAACTGCATAATATAATTTTAAAATTATATTATACACTACATTAATGTATTGATGCATTAAAATACGGCAGCCAAGTCAGCTACAATACAAACACCTTTGTTCCGTTTTTATTGTTGTACAGTTTTCAAGCGCATCAAGGTATCATCATTGTTCGGAATATTAAATAAATTGAGGGTATAATCACTATAACCCCACATTCTTGAAGATATAATAATCCATTATTAATATTTTTTTAATTTTTCCTAAATGAAAAATTCATAATGAATGGGAACTTAGTACCGCTCGCGTCAGCCAGCCGCAGCCACTTTAATTTGAAGAATAATTCAAACCATTCACATGTATGGCCAAAAATTGGATAAAAGCTTAATCATTCTCGCCGGTGTGAAAAAGATTAATCATTGATTTCACGTTTAAAATGATGTTTATCCAACTCTCTTGAGTCAAAGGAAGCAAACAAGAAGCTCAGGGAAAGTGCTTATTTAGGTTTTTAACTCCGTAGCTTGATTTGATAAACTGGCTTTCAGGAAAGAACCACGACGACACAATTTAGGACTTTTACTAACTCATTATAGCACATGTATCACATATAATGAATTCAATTATGGCTAGGGGTATGTTTGCTTTATGTCATACTTTGAAATCAAATTTCCTTTTGAAATTGTGTCTAACCACTTTAATCAGCCAATGGTACCTAGCTTTCTTCACTAGGAAAATGTTACCCACGTCACTTTTGCTCTATAACAATTTTGCTTTCTCTTTTAGTATAAGTAAGTTAAATTCATACTAATTATATATACAGTCAAATATGAATACTGGTATGTATATAAATTTTAGTATAAATTAATATTGACAATGATATTATTTTATTATTATTATTATCATCATCTTGATGAATTAATATAAAGAATGTATGATAATAGTATAATACTATGATATTTATTTATATAATATCTTATTTAATTAAATTTATGTTATCTCGATTTACAGAGGATATGAATCCGAAAGATCTCGAAAATTTGATGATGGATTAGAATATTTACATGTCTTATAACATCTCAATCTTTGTACTTATGCTCGTGCGGGTAGCAAAATCTCAAGTTGGACAATCCATTTTTTAAAAAGGTTTAACTTGCAAAGAAGGTTTTAGACAACTTCCAAACGAGGTGTTTGAAAATATAGATTTCTAAACTGTGAATCCTGAAGGTCTTTCGTCTTTGCACATGAGCAGCGAGGTCAGGGACGGTGAAAGCAAAGAAAAAACAGGTCACAAGTATACTTTTCTTGAGGATCAGATCAAATCTTCAGGAAAATCATGTTTTGATTTATTTCCAGGTCAACTTTTCTTTTTCATCATTACTGTACAAAATTTCCATAAATATTAATGCCCATTATTATTTCTTTATTACAAGAAAAATATTTACATGGGTCGAATTTATTATTTAACGTGGTGGTTTCGAACTAATAAAAGTATGCCACCACGATCTATAATGTTCCGAGATTGTAAAATTGAATCCATTTCTTCATAAAATTTATGAAAATGAGTCATTTCTCATTTCTGTTACTTCATACCCGCTATAAATTAAACCGAGGAACCTTAATTACTTAAATGCACACTGAATCTATTTTATAACTTGTGCATTTAATGCCTAAATATTTCTCTTATAACAAACTGTATGATGTCAACAGTGTGCCCCAACTCCAACATTAACATTACCTTTCTCACATGTTTCACTCCTAACGTTCCTAACAGTTTCTTCTTGCTCTTTCACAGTCTCGCCATCATCATCACACATTTTTACATTCATTAAAATTAGGATTGTTAAAGAAATCAGATTGACTCGGTTAGGCTCAACTTAAACTTATTATAGTTTGATGTTAAATAGGTCGAATTAAATCAATTTATTTATTATATAAATTAATATTTTATTAACTCTAATCTGATTCGTGAGTTAACGAGTCTAACGGATCAACTTACGGATCGATTTTAAAAATTTTAAATTAAAAAAAAATATATATAAATATATTAGTTATTAAAAAATACAATATGCTAATAGTAATAATAAGTTTATAATCTAAATACAATATAAATAATTATATTATAATTTGATATATAAAATTTTTAATAAGTCAAATAAAAATTTTATCAATAATTACAAGTTTAAATATATGATCTCAAATTTGAGAATGTATTAATCCAATACTACTCAATATTAATAAATAATAAATCTTATATCATTATTAATATTCAAAATAATCAATCATTTAAATATAAAAGCTAAAATAAAATTTTAATTTAATTTTTTAATTAATTAAATTAAATAGATTGATCCGTAAGTTAAATGAATTAACTCGTTTAACCTACGAATTAAATGAACCAAATCAAATAAACTAGTACATTAAACGAGATTATTTTTTTATACAAATCCACTTAAATGATGAGTTAAATTAACCAATCCGTGGACTACCAACCTAATTAACAACTCTTATTAAAATTATGTTACAGCGTATAATTGTGTTATTTCCACCACTATATCTTTTATTATACTTTTCAAAAAATTTTGTTATATTTTTTTAATTTTTATATTATAATTCTCAACTTTTTTATAACTAAAAAAAATGAGAAATTGTAATCTAAAATTTCAAAAAAAAAAATAAAAAATGTAACAGAAAATTTGGATAGTTGTATAATAACATTGAATACAACATAATCTTGCTCAAATTTCCAGCATCTATCAAAAAATGGGAGCTCTATCACCATTAGGGTCAAATAATCCAGTTGGCAGTTTTCAATTGGTCCATCTCAAGTGAAACACCCATAAAAGCTTTTCTTCTCTTTCTTATATTTTCCTAAAAAAATTTAATTGATAATATATTCTTCTATGCTGATTTAATTTTTTTTCTTATACAACGGAAATCCAGACTCAGTTATTATTGTAGTATCCAGTCGAACATGGAATCAAGTATCCACTCTGAGAGATACATATCCGTATATCACACGTCACTCGTCCTTAATACTTAACATGTATATAGGGATCATCTTGCAATGATATCAAGTATGGGAGAAAATCTCTTATTTTTATTTTGATGCATTAGTCAAAATGAATTCCTGATGTCCGTAGATTATACGGTACTTGTCTTTAATAATTAACATGTATATAAGAATCATCTTACAATGATATCAAGTATGGAAAAAATTTTTTGACTTCTATCTTAACGCATCAATTAAAATAAATATATGATAACTCAAATCTAAATCCATAATAAAAAAGAAGTTGATTATCGCTTAAGTCCAAATGAGGAGGCCACCCAGTCCAGTGTGATTTAAATTTATTTATCATTTTAAAATTACCAAAATACGAAAGTTGGCATGCAGCTGATATTTTTTATTAATAATAATACTAATAATTTAAAACGAATGGATACTGGTAAACGAATGGATGCTTACAACTACCATCTTTAAGTTCATGAATCCGACCTCCCAATCTGCCACTATATAAACCCCAACCATCTTCACAAATTCAACACAAAACCGATCATATCATCGTTATCATTCTATATATACAAAAGAAGAAATCAATCATGCCTTCTTCTTCAACTACTATTATCTCCAAATGCACCATATACCCAGATCAAAAAACAGTCATCAAACCTCTCAAACTCTCTGTTTCAGACCTTCCTATGCTCTCTTGTCAATACATTCAAAAGGGTGTTCTCCTCTCCACTCCTCCATATTCCATCTCTGATTTCATTTCCTTTCTCAAACAATCTCTTGCTCTTACACTTTCTCACTTCCCCGCCTTAGCCGGTCGACTTTCTACTGACTCAGAAGGTCACATCAGCATCGTATGCAACGATGCGGGGATCGAATTCATCGAAGCCAAAGCTAATTTTTTGACCATTCAGAGCCTTCTTTCTCCGGTTGATGTTCCTGATTGTTTCAAAGAGTTTTTTACTTTTGACAGAACGCTCAGTTATGCCGGTCACTTTAAGCCTTTAACTGCCGTTCAAGTGACGGAGCTCGCGGACGGTGTGTTTGTTGGGTGCACGGTTAATCACTCGGTCACCGATGGAACGTCGTTTTGGCACTTCTTTAATACTTTAGCTGAAATCTGCAAAGGCGTAAAGAAAATCTCGAAAACTCCCGATTTTTCCCGCGAAACTGTTTTTGACTCCCTGGCCGTGCTAAAATTACCCGCTGGAGGACCGATAGTTACTTTTTCCGGCGAGGAGCCATTGCGAGAGAGAGTCTTCCATTTTAACAGAGAAGCTATTTTGAAGATGAAATTGAGGGCTAATAACGAAATTTTAAAAAATAAAATGTTAAATAACGAGATGATAGGGAAGCAAAGGAACGACAGTTGGAAAACGGTTAACGGAGAGATAACGTCCGTTGTGGAGAGTTTGTTGAAAAGCAATCCGAATCGAACGGCAGAGATTTCTTCCTTCCAGTCATTATGCGCCCAGCTATGGCGGTCCGTGACACGTGCCAGGAAGCTGCCGCCAAGCAAAACGACGACGTTTCGCATGGCAGTGAATTGTCGCCACCGTCTCGAGCCACGTCTCAGTACTTACTACTTCGGCAACGCCATACAAAGCATCCCCACGGTGGCTTCAGCTGAAGAGCTCTTGTCTCACGATTTAAGCTGGGGAGCTGAACTGCTACACAAGAACGTGATAGCCCACGACGATGCTACGGTGCGTCGCGGGGTAGCCGATTGGGAAAAGCAGCCTAGACTATTTCCGCTTGGTAACTTCGACGGTGCATCCATCACGATGGGCAGCTCACCGAGATTCCCAATGTATGATAATGATTTCGGGTGGGGCCGACCTTTGGCTGTTAGGAGTGGTAGGGCCAACAAATTTGACGGTAAGATCTCAGCCTTTCCTGGAAGAGAGAGAAATGGGAGCGTTGATCTTGAAGTGGTGTTGGCTCCTGAAACTATGACTGGCCTGGAGAATGATTCGGAGTTCATGCAGTACGTGTCCTAATGGATATGAATTTCATTTCATTTCTTAAAAAATATTACATCATCAGGACTTCTATGTAATTTTCTGTGATTTTAGTTTCATAATTTTCGGAAAGAGTTGGAAGCCTTTCTGAAACATTTTCTATAAATTTGGCCTAAATCATAATTATTGTAATTTGTGTGAAACCGAAAATGAAAATGCGGGACGTGATTGGCTATTGCACCCAAGATATTATCTTTATGAAGTTTTGGAAAATCAGCCCAGGAAGTAGGCCCAATCTATCCACGAAACATAAATAAGCCTAATTACAACCTCTAGAATTAAAGGTACGTTTGAAATTGTGTATACGATGATACTTAAAAGTTGTGGCTATTGTGACACTATTAAAAATGAGACAAACGACTTTTAACTATTAAAAATGAGACAAACGACTTTTAACTATTAAAAATGAATGGTCCTATTTCACTATTGTGCTTAAACCACAGAAGAAAAACAATAGTATCAAACCAAATATAAGAGGAGAATGTAAACTAATAATACAATATCTAATTGTTGAATAACTTAATACCTATAAAAATTTCCAGCCGAAAGAAAATAAGTATTTCGTAAACCATTCATGTAGCTTAAAATAATTGACAATTTAATGAAAAATCTTTTAAAACCAGATTTGATCATCACAATAAAACTGATTGCCCTCCAAGAACTGAAGTAGTTAGGTTGATCAACATGTTAGAACTCATGAACAAACGTCTTATCAAGGAACAATAAACGACACGCAAATCTCCATTTTCTCCGATGCTTTCTTTATAGTAACATTTCATTAGAAACATATGACTAAACATTACGCAATCCAATTGCCATGAACATTATTCTTCACTACCTAAATTTTGAGATAACCAATTGCTTTCCATCACCAAACAAATGGGCCAACCAAAAACTACATCGGCTACGACCCTTTCTTTCTAAAATCGCTCATTGGATTCTTACCTTAAGCATCCATTATTTATTTAAGCCTTAGAGCGGACACGTTGAAGACAATCTCACATCCATTATCTACTATTGACTTGATTATTGGAGTGAGCACCAAGGTGTTGGTGCGTGTTAAACTGTTGATGTCATCGTATACCAATCAAATGAGTATTAGATCGAATATAAGCAATGAATGACTGGCTGTCCCTCTTATTCCTTTATTCGACTACCTAGACTTTCTGGGATGCATTAAGATAAGAGTGTTTAATGTCTGGTTCAGGTCGTTACCATCATTTTTTTGGAGTTTTATGAACAAAGTGAAAAATATGAACATCCTGGAAGTTCATGGCTCTAGCAGCAAGAGTATTGACGCAGACTCCCAATGTTCATTACTTGAAAACCAGACTTGTAGCTTGCAGCATAGTACAAAGGAACTTCTATCTTAATAAATTATGCCACTGGATTCCAATACGAAGATATGGATGCACAGAAAATGCCAACGTTCATTACACCAATGTGACATTCAAACCAATTTATTTTTACATTACACACAGTACAATTGACACTATTCTGTAGCACAAAATATACAACAAATGGTTAGGTCACGGCCAATCAAATCTTACATACATACACCCTGAACAGTTTTCCTTTACAGCCAACCTGAGAAATCTGCAAATTTGCCAATCCTTTCCAAGTGAAAATTTTGTTTAATAAATATTTGGCATGTTTCTGCGTCAAATGTAGTTTCCTTCTGCTGATGGGAAAGTGCCTTTTGCCAGCAATTGGTGAGGTTTCACTTGTTGTCCTCTCTTCTTGCGCCAGAACCAAATAGCAGCATTGTATTGTTCAAAACATATCTTTCTAGTGGCTACCTTCCGATCATATTTCTCCGTCCCCTCACTTGTGGTTTGACCACTGGTTTCTCTCAATTCTTTGTCGTGTAGCAGAGGCTCCAGTTTGCTCAAGCAGTCGTCAAGATCACCTGAATTAAAAAGATAGCCAGTTTTACGCTCCTGTTCTGCAGGATTTATATCAGGGATTCCCCTAGCTCAAACATCCTCCACAGGGATCCCAGAAGACATGGCCTCTAAAACAACAAATCTCAAGTGTCTCAGATTCCGAAGGCATCACAAAAACGTCTCCACTTGCTTATGCCTGAGGTAGCTCTTCACCGTGAAACATCCCAGTAAACATGGTAGGCATGCATAAAAACATTTTTCCAGTTCCTCCCTGCGAAGAAAGAAGCTATTTGTAAATTGAAATGGAGAGGACATAAATGGCTTTCATCATCTAATCAGTAATAACGCAAGAACGTGGCAAAGGAAACATCTAGATTTGGGTTAAGTTGAATTGTTGTCTTTGTTTTTGCAAGATGAGCTTAGTTTACAAAATGATATCTGGAAATCGGTGATGGAAATTAAAGTACTCAAAAGATGCTTGTTAAGTTTCTCAGGGTTATAGTATATACACAAAGTTAGATCTGATGTCAAGAAGCTATGACTACGACAAATTGGAAAATATATATTACCTGTATGGACCATCTCTAATAAAGGCAATTCGAGCCTCTGGATGTCTCTCCATGACCCTGTTAAAGCATATACATACTACAGAAATAAGAGGCTGTTTACCAAATATATTTGCACAACAATAAAATATCTCGGAACATATCACAAAGAAAATCCCTTTAACAAAGAAAACGAGACTTAAAATGGCTACACAAATCTGATTAGTTCCAAATTTTCAAGGTCAATTGCAATATCATAGGATGATGATGGAGCACAGAATATCAAAGAAAGAACTTCATTGAAAATCTTAAAACAGCTTCCACCGTGGGAAGCTTCCAAAAAATTTGATATGTAAATCATCTACTCCAACTCTTCCAAAAAATTAGATGGAAAATAATCAATCAGTCCCACCAACTCAGACTGTTTTCAGAGCGTAAGAGTATTAAGAATAAACACTAGCCACAATAGAAGGTTAAACAATCTGTAAATGCTACCTTTCGAGAAAATCCTAACTCTTCCAACTCCGATTTGTCCAACATGGACTATCAATGGTTTCTCCGGTTCACCACCACTGTTCAAAACAATACGATAAGAAAAAATTCTTTTGCACGGGAAAGATATAGATTCTAGGGTATGCAAATGGGAAGTACCTTAGTCTCCATCTCATTTCTTGACAGCGGTAACAGGGATGGAAGCTTTCGGAATGAAAACCCTTATTCCAAAGATGAATTTTATTAGCTGAAAGAGGCAAAAAAAATATAGCAAGTTCGTTCTGCATGCTGCTGAATCAAACAGGCATTGAGGCGAAAAGAACCAAGAAAAACAAATCAGCGAGTGAGTCTTTTGAATAATTCCAGTTTGGCTTTGCGATGACTAAGTTCAATTGTAAGGAAGTATTCGGCTGTGGTACAGGATATAAGTATTCATCTGCAGTCACACAACCTGCTTCAAGATCCCTCCCAATGGCAACGGATAGAACCCATGAAAGATCAGCTGCTCTGCGAAGAAATTCTTAAAAAGAAAGACCAACGTCTTATTAAACGCTTAAAAATCAGAAAAATCAGGCACCTACATGGTTTGGGAGGGAGGGAAGAATAGCTTATTTATAATCAACCACATAGGTTTCACCAGCCAACTAAATGTGTTTCTCGGGATGTGTCTGTAGATTAAAACAAGAACAAGGTTCAGTTCTTCGAAAGCATTGTTATCAAAATCGCGCTTAAAAAAAGTAAAAATTAAGTTTTTAACATTTTTTACAAGAAAACGTTTTCGATTTTAATTAAAATCAAAAATAGTAAAACAATAAAAATATTTGACCGTTTTTAATCGTTTTTGATAATTTTAATCGATTTTAACCGATTTTATTAATTTATAAAAATATTTTAAATATTTTATTATTTATATATTATTAAAAATTCCGTTTTTACGTTCCGATTTTACGTTCCCTTTTTTTAAATAGAAAACGATTTTAATTAAAATAACGTTTTTGAAAACCTTGCTTCAAAGTACTAGTCCCATACTTCAGAGGAATCGACCATTATATATTGTTAATTTTTTAATAACTACCTAATGAAATTGACAAGTTCTTCACTTATGTAATTGTGTTAAGCAAATAACAGCATGTTCATGCAAAGAATTTTTACAGGCAATTAGAAGAGCTTTAAACTCACAGTGGAACATGAATGTGACAGGACATTACTATTGGTACAGATAATTATCAGCCATTACAAACTCACCATGGTCCCAGGTGAAGACATATGTATAATTTCAGGTTTAAACTGTGCAACTCTGAAATTATTCTAGGACTAAATGCTAGCGAAAGAAGAAGTTTTCGAAATCATGGGCAGGGGAATCTGAAGAGAGGAGAAAACAAGTCTCAGAACCAAAATGTTTTCAAGCAAAGCAGTGAAAAAAAACCGCAAAAATGTGCAGAGGTTAATAAGTGAACTGGTTCTGTCTGTCTGCCGACCAGAATGTTCTTGAAGCAAGATAAAAGACCATACGTAATACAAATTGAAAATTACCCAAAAAAAGTTGAAAAATGATGTAAAGAAAATTAAAAGGAAATTTTTTGTTGATTACGACAATAGTGGATCATTATGGATGCGATATGGGAATGGTGAACTGCATGTAAACTGCATTCCCCAATAAGCCCATAAGACCTTTTGTAAATCTGCTGTTTCTCGAACTGCAAGGCCAAGGGCTTGTAATTCAAAAGCTCAATAACGATGTTTGATTTTGTTTAGTACTTTCTTTCGAAAGTCTCCTGGTGCTTACAAGATCAAATTAACTTCTCAAATAGTTAACGTAGCCAGTTAAGAGAAACAACTCACTTCCTACTCCAAAATATATTAGTTTTTAGCATTCAAACAAGCAGTTTTAATAGTTTACTGATTCCAACTTGTTCATTTTGTGTTTGGAGTATGTGTAAAAGAATGCTCAGAATGAAAAATCATAGTAAACAAAAAGTGAGAGAAAGGACAACTTATAATTTGAATTTAGTACACAACATTCTTGATCCAATCAATTTTGATCCATAAAACTCTTGGGGCACTCCTTCATGTGTTGTCACAACCATTACCAACACCAGCCATCAAAACAACCAGTCCATTAATTTATCATGTGAACATATTTCTATAAGCCACACAAAGCTGTGACTTGGAGTTTAAACAAGCCAAGGTAGTTTCGGCTAGGTCATGCCATATTGACCATGTAAGACCTGCTTAATTGCTAGAATCAATTTGTCAATTTTACTGTAGCCAATTTGAATTAAAGCCACAGATAAGGGAATCATCCGCCAACAAGCAAATATGTTCCCGTCCTAGATATTTAAAGAGTTAAAACCTTGAACTGCATGAACTTGTTATTAGGCTCCAGTAAGCCTTACACAGTATGTCATCACAAACTACTGTGGTGGTCACGAAAAATCAAATAATTACTCACCTGGAGGTTAAAAATATACCTCTTTACCCATTTCACGTAGATATCTTATAAAATTCTGGAAGCGGTTTTTGCACCCTGGACAAATCAGCAAAACCAAATAGATAACAAGGTGAGTTTCAGTGAGTAACCGAAGAGGTGTGATTTGGGGGATAAAAATATATTGAATAATATGTTCATCTCATGCTCAAATATAATAGGAGGTATATGTATTTTTTACTCAAATATAATAGGAGGTATATGTTTATAAGAGTAGGAGACAGTAAGAGAGATACTAAAATAATTTTAGTTAATTTTTGTATTATAATACTGGTAGTCCCTGAATACACTAAATCGTTACATGCGATGTGAGTCTCATATTTAATTGGTTGGAAGCTATAATTTGAGTACTGTAAAATACTAATCTCGTATTCAATTGGATGTTATAATTTAAGTACGATACAAATTAGTGTTTCTATTATAAAAAAAAAAAACAAGTTTCAGTGAGTACCGCTTGTTAGGCTTAATCAACACTCAACGGGATACATTTGTCAAGACAAACTTCAACCATAACGTGTAATAGCCATTTCACGCTAAGATCTGAACTACTTGTGAATTGCTAAGACTATCAAAGAAATAATTTTGAGGGTTATTTTATTTATGTCCATCTGGAAAAAGTAGAAGATTTATTCTATAGGTGTTGACTTATAGGAGTCTATTGTGGATTGAAGTTGTATTATCCACGTTTCAAGTTAGTGATAAAGTTGTTACTAGTTTGAAGTTAGTGGTAACAAATTGTTGCTATTTCTTTGGCTGTTCCCGTTGATGTATTGCCTATTAAAGGCTAGTACTTGATGAAATAAAATGATTGAGAAATCCCGTATTTCCTCTTCCATCACTTGTTTACTGTATTCAACTTTGGTCTTTTTTTTATTCGTATCTGTTATATCAGAGCCGGTTGAGTAAAGGAAAGAGAGATGAGTGCGTTAGAAAAAAAAAGAGACAAAAGGGAGTGTGAGAGAATCACAATAGTGATAAATGGTCTCTAAAAACTTCGTGCAACCTACTATTCCCTGTTTTGATGGTCATTATGATCATTGAAGCTTGTAATGGAAAACTTCTTGCTGTCCAAGGAGAGTTGGCAGGTGGTGGTTGCTTTTGGGATAGCAAAACTAGGAGCAGGTGTTGCGAATAGAGTTGGAGGGATTAAAGCTTTTAAGGATTTGAAGGCAAAGAATTATCTTTTCCAAGTCATTGATAGTTCAATCTTGAAAATCATTCTTTGCAAGGGCACCTTGAAGCATATTTGGTATTCCATAAAGAAGAAATATCAGGGATCAACAAGGGCAAAGAGGTAATAGCCCAATTACTTTGGAGGGAGTTCGAAACCCTTCAAATGAAATCGAGAGAGTCAGTGTCAGATTATTTTTCACGAATAATAGCAATCGTCAACAAGATGAGATTCACGGCGACAAGACAGAGGACGTCACCATCATTGATGATATTGATGTAATAGCAATCGTCAACAAGGTTTGGTAAAAAGCGAATCATCCTCTTACATTAAATTTTGCCAAATCTCAGCCGTACATTTCATTAAATCAATGGCTTTCATTAAATCAAACTTAATGCAAGGGTGAGATTTGCTTTTTGCCAAACCTCCGGGGGAATTTGGAATTCCCCCTGGTCAACAATTTTGTTGTTTGTTTTATAGAAGAATCAAAGGATATTGATGAACTTTCAATTGATGAATTACAAAGTTCTTTACAGGTTCGTGAGTAAAAAATTAATCAGGAAGAGAAAAAGGAGCAGGCTCTAGAAGTTTCAACTGACAATAGTAGATCAACAGATGGCAGTAGAGGAAAAGGAAGAGAAGGTCAAGGCAACAGAGATAAAGGCAAACAAAATGGAAATTTCAACACTGTGTGGACGTAGTCAGCCATTTAACAAATCTAAGGTCTAATGCTATAGGTGTCATGAGTTTGATCATTATCGTTCTGAATGCTATACGAGGCTGCCCCAAGACAAAGAAAAATGAGAGAAGTCGAATTTTGCAGGGAAGAATGACGACTGTTGATGATGTTTCATGTCAATGAGAACAAGCTTGAGCCAGACATATGGTATTTAAACAGGGGTTACAGCAGTCATATGTATGGTAGTAAGTCATTCTTTTCTCATTTAAATGAAGACTTTTTGTACTACAATGAGTTTTGGTAATAACTCTAAAGTGAATGTCAAGGGAAAAGGTAATGTTCAAATCAGAACTAAAGATGGTAATATTGAGACCACGTCAAATGTCTTTAATATTCCTTACTTGAAAAGCAATTTGCTAAGCCTTGAACAGCTGTAGGGGAAGGGATACGTGGCTATAACTAAGAATGGTGCTTGTGAAATATATGATTCTAAAAGAGGTCTAATTGCTCATACTAAGATGACACCAAATAGGTTATTCCGCTTCAAATCAAGACTTTCCAAAGCCTTATGGCTAAGGTGAATGATCCAATGTGATTATAGCATTTTCGTTATGGGCATCTAAACTTCGGCGGACTCAAGATTTTGCAACAAAAAAATATAGTGGCAGGCCTTTCTCAAATTAAACGTCCTCAACAAATTTGTGAAGAATGTGTTGTTAATAAACAACATTACAACCAATTTTTGCAAGAAAAATCATGGAAAGCAAAGAAAGTGTTGAAGCTGGTTCATTCGAACATCTACGGACCAATAAATCTATCTTTCAATGGATGTAAAAGATATTTAATCACCTTCATCTACTATTTTAGTTGAAAAGCATAGGTTTATTTTTTGTATTGAAAATCTAAAGTTCTTACGATCTTTAAAAACTTTAAAATGCTTGTTGAAAAAGAGGTTGGTAGCTCAATAAAAATTCTACGCACTTATTGTACACCTCACTTGAGTTTGCAAAATTTTCTGAGATCTATGGAATCAAGAGACAACTTACAACAGTGTACACATCTCAACTAAATGAAGTTTGTAAGAGAAAAAAATCACATTATTTTGAATATGGTGTGAAGGCTTTTAAAGAGGAGAGGCATTCCAAAATATTTTTAACCTGAAGCAGTAAATTGGAGTATTCATATTTTGAGCAGACATAAACCTTCTTGATGACATCGGAGGAAGCATGGAACCAACGAAAACTAGCAATAGATCATTTCAAAATTTTTGGGTGTATTGCTTATGACCATATGAGAAGAGGCAAAAGCTAGATGACAAAGGAGAAAGATGCTTTTTTCTTGATGTTAGTGATCAATCAAAGGTTTATAGGCTATATAATCCTAGTGTTAAGAACATTGTTATCAATCGTGATATTATGTTTGATGAAGAGGTTCTAGCTGTGGAACAATGATAATGCTGAGCAAGAAATTCTTGCTGATTTTGATGGAAAAAATGAAGATGAGAGGCAGTAGCTAGTAGAGAATAAGCAACAAATAGATACAATAGTAGCACATGATGAGCAGTGACCACAACATGCTAGAAGAAGGCTAACGTGGATGGAAGACTATGAGGTTAGTGGCATTTAATATGATAAAGACAACACATTTATCCATTATGTTTTATTATCGGATTGTGATCCTATCTCATTCCAAGAAGCTGTCAAAGATTCAAAGTGGCAAAACCCATGAATGAAGAGATCAGATTATAGAAAAAAACAAGAGTTGAGAATTGGTAAAACTTTCAAAAGGGCATAAATCCATTGATGTTAAATGGGTTTATAAAACAAAGCTAAAGAAAGATGGAGGAATTGACAAGCACAAAGCTCGTCTCATTGCAAAGGGGTACAAGTAAGAAGTTGGTGTTGATTACAAAGAGATGTTTACTCCAGTTGCAAGGCTAGATACTATTCAATTGGTGTTATCCGTGTCTCTCAAGAATTTATGGTTTATTTATCAATTAGATGTGAAGTCAATATTTTTGTATGGAAAGTTAGAAGAAGAGGTATACATTGATCAACCTTCTGAGTATGTGAAGCAAGGTTGCGAAAATTAGGTATACAATTTAGAGAAAGCATTTTATGGATTGAAACTGTGACACCCTCGATTTTCAAGGTCATGCCCGGCATGAAAATATAGATATCCTACCCCCATAAGTCTCAGACGGACCAAAATGCAGATCAATAAATATAGAATTTGTATATGACAGATACAGACGATGTCAATAAACTTAGAATCATACTTCAAGGCTCCATACCTGATAGTACAATGTATATTAATTAATAAAATATATATAATATATTATATAATCAATATGTCATTGGGCATCAGGCCCATGTACATAGAATAAATGGACCCATACAAAAAAAAAATGCCCAGGTGATTACACTGAGTACTTGGTACTTCGCTATTCCACACAAAAACTCATAAAACCTACAACAACTAGAAAATTGTAGTAGGGTGAGTTTGAAGAAACTTAGTGAGTGGATATATAATATAAGAAATAGATCAAATCATACGAAAAAAAATATGCTTTTAGATTTTTCTATAATAACAAATCCCGTATTTCAAATATGAGTACAGTTATTGTTATACATTTTCTAAAAACACAACTATTAACCGCAAGCTCATGGTGTCAAATTTGTAATGTAGAACAATAAATGTTAAGTTGTCGATCCCACGAGGAATGTGAATGTTCTAAGATAATTACCGCGATATGAATGATTTAATTCTATTCATGGAACACTAATAAATCCTATACCAAGCTTAATTAAAAACTAACAACTGAAATAATTGACTAAGTTAAGTAAAGAATCTACTAAAAACATGCTCAAGGTATATAACTACACCCAAGTATTTATGTTTGCATTCGTTTATTATTATTAAATACCAATTATCTATTAATTAGGGTTTAAGTTGATTTTATTTCATCTTTCGAATCTCAATAAAATCATATATTTCACTACTCAAGTTAATATCTCTATTGAACTTGATTATGTGAAATAAGCATTAAGCATCACCCTATTTGTGTTACCTAGTAACTAATTATTTTTCAACCAATTAATAACTAG
>JAVXUL010000004.1:2301361-2314912 GCA_035590515.1 Trichilia minutiflora | reverse complement strand
TTTTGTTGTTTACTTTTCATCAATGCTATCTTATACCTCACTTCATTATTGCTTCATGAATATTTTGAATCTGCTGTGTAGTCTTTTATTTTCATAGAGCACAAAATCATTTCCCCTGAGCTCTAATCATTCCTTCATCTAATGACAAATTCATCTTACATATACTATTGCTGAAGAAACAATTATGATAATGACATGTTTCTCATGCTTCAAATTGTCATGGAGTAAAAAATTATAGAAATACATTGGAATTGGAAAATATGAAGCAGAATTTCTTAAAAACCGAAGGAAAACAAAAAAACTAAAACAGAGAATGGAAGCGTACAAAATGTAAATGAAGAATCCGTGCCCTGAAACTTAGATGACAAATGTTAATCATGAATCTTACGATGTGATGACTCAAAGACTTCCTAATAAAAGTCTTAGAATGGTAAGGGCATGAAGTTGTGCTTATTTATAGTAAGAAAAATGGATGAAAACAATAGAAAATTTAGAGAAATAAATAGAATAGAGAGGATGCGCTTACAGTGGAGTGGAAGCCTAAACACCCGCAGCCTTCGAAGTAAAATGAAACCAAACAAATGTTTTCTGCCCTTTATATTTTGTTTAACAAAAATCTGGAAGATTAAAAGACAAAAATGGACTTTAGTACAATGAAGAAGTGGTTAGGATTGACAGCAAGCAAGGGTAAATTTGACAATCCCACTCAAAAAGCAAATCCAGCATCATTTCATGACTCAATTCGGCACGAATTCCAGCAGCCTAGGCCAGGGCTGGGCCAATTTGAGCCTTGTTCGCAATCCAATCTTTCTGGGTATTACAGAAACAAACATTAAAAGCTTGGTACAGTCGTATAGATGTTTACTTTACTAAGGAAGGTTTTCTTAAATGCCTCTATTAAGTACACACTATATACTAAAAAGAAGATGATAAAAAAATATTAATCGTATGTTTATATTTTGACGATCTCATTTATACCTGTAATGATAAAATCATGATTGATTTTAAGAAAACTATGATGAATGAATTTGATACGATAGATTTGGGGTTCCTCAACATCGAAGTAGTGCAATCATCAACTGGTGTTCTTCATTTCATAGAAAAAATATATTTTTGAAATCTTAGACAGGTTTAAAATGAAGGATTTCAACTCAGTTTCAACATCAACTAAACTTGGTTTGAAAATCACTAAGAATGGAGCACGAAAAAATATGGATGCTATAATTTACAAGCAAATTGTTAGGAGTCTTATGTATTTAACATGAACAAGATTAGACATCATTGCATGCTGTCTGTTTAATAAGTAGATATATGGAGAATCCAACCAAAATTCACCTTTTAGCTGCAAAGAGAATTTTTCGCTATTTAAAAGATATTGCAGATTTTAGAATTCTATATAAAAATCGTGAAAAGTCAAGTTTGATTGAGTATATAGATGGTGATTATACTGGAGATTTTGATGATAAAAAGAGTACTTCTCGATCTGTGTTCGTGCTAAATTTTAAAACTGTTAGTCATCTAAGAAATAATAAATAATGACTTTATCAACTACTGAAACTGAGTTAATTGCTAAAACATCATGTTCATGTCAGACCATTGGGTTGTGAAGATTACTTGAAATTCTACACAACCAGTAGCTAAGTCCATCTTTGATTTACTGTGATAATATTTATATAATAAAAATTTAAAAAAAAAAAAAACAGTACTACATGGGAGGAGCTAAGTTAGCTAACACATTGACATCATATATCATTTCTTGAATGATTTATACGAGGATGGTATTATTGATTTGATATTCTGCAAAAGTGAAGATCAGATAACAAATATCTTTACTAAATCCCTCAAACCTTATGTTTTTGTAAAGTTTTAAAGTATGATTGAACTTTGCTTTTTAAAGGTTATTGTTTGAAAAATAACGTTGTAGAGTAATGAAGTTTCCTGTTCTTTAATTTAAGAAATAATTTAAGAAGTTATTTTATTTATCCCCGTCTCAAAATTTGTAAGTGTTGACTTGTTACTTATTAAAGGTGTCTAACGGATCCGTTTCGGGTCGATTTGAACAGGATCAATAAATCAGAAAAGATGAAACCAATTCGAATTGATAACAGAAACCCGATCAGGTCGGACTGATTCCACCATTCATGATTGATGGAATCGATTTAAAATCGAAAAATAAATAGTTACAGACCAATTCACATCGATTCGGGTTTAAAAACGATTCCGATTCAATCCATTAATTCATACAGTAATCAATAGGTTATTGTCTTTTTTTTATTTTAATTTATTCGACGAATTAAATCTATCTAAACCATCGTCAAAGCCCATATAGATCCAATTCGAATCTGTTATAGATCGGATTGTCAATTTCAAATATCTAAAATCAATCCGATTTATTTATAAAAAATTAAAATTGATCCTATTCACATAAATAATTTACTAGATCCATTCAAACCCGATTTTTATCATAAGGATTTACGAATTGATGGCCCGTTACACACCACTATCCCTTATAAATTTGTTGTGGATTGAAGTTTGTATTGTCCACGTGGTAAAGTTGTTACTAGTTCGTTAGTGGTGAAAAACCGTTGCTATTTCTTTAATTGTTTCCGTTGATGTATTGCTTATTAAAGACTGGTACCTGATGAAATAAAATGATTGAGAAATGGTATTTCCTCTTCGATCACGTGTCTACTGTATTCAACTTTTGTCTTTTTTTGTTATTCCTATCAAGGACGTCAAGGATAAGATTAATTGACATCAGCACCGCATTGACAACAAAAACCAATTTCAGCACAAAAATCAATCAGTTATAGTCACAGTTCAAAAAGTATAATTTGACTAAATATCGCCAAATGTACCTAAAACCAAACCTCCAAAAAAGATACCCATGAAAAATTACTAAAAATTAGAAGCAGCTTCAAAGATAAATCTACAAAAATTGAATAACCATTCCGAAAAGCAAGTCATAGATCCATCCCAATTACGAGTACTCATTTTCTACACATAAAATTCCAAAACCCTAAAAGTTTACCCTAGATAAAACTTGATCAACGTAGGTCATGTAGCATTGGATAGATCACTCAACCAAAATCCAAACTTCATATTAATAGTCGCTGCCATAGGACACAGAGACAATTGTTATAACAAAAGCAGACACTGAAAGTACCTCTTAGCTGTTAACGAACGTGAATAATGAATGACACACTAATACTTACAGACCCATAAAACCCCAAAACTAACAATGATGCAAATTTGAAACCTCAGACTCAGACATAATGAAATCATGAAACAAAACCAAAGAAGCCAACTTACATTTAATGAACAAGATGAAAAATTGTCAAAAAAGTAACTACAAAATTCCATTGCAAGAACTTCAAAGCAATTAAAGTAAATGGCATCCCTTATTTACAACTAAAAACAAAAACAACAAATTGTTAAAAAAAAAATCACTCACGCGATTGGAGATGGCTCAACAAATAGAGCAATACGAAGAAGCCTTGCATTGTTCTGAGAAACAAGAAAAGGAGGACTTTCCTCCTCCCCTTCTTCTCCCACCTCAGTAATAATCATATTGCTATTATTAGCTTTCACAACAAAACCCTGTAATCTTCTACTTTTCTCTCTTTTAAGCTCAAAAAGACGGCTCTCTTGCAATTTAGAGAATAGGGTGGGTTTTGCTCTTGAAGAGCAGAAAGAAGAAACTTTAATCGAAAAATAAGAAGTCGGAGGACAAGAAGAAGAAGTATTAGCTGTTGTGAACGAGTAAGGAGAAGAGAGAGAAGAGTTGTGAAGGGATAGATTATAATACAGTGGATGGGGTAAGAACGCTGCTGAATGATTAACAAGGGAAAATGAAGGGAATCTGAAAGAATTGAAGAGTATAGGAAAAATGGATGTCCTTTAAATGGCGGGAGCGAAGGCATGAAAGAGCACGTTTTGTAGTATTCGCTAGGGTCACTTCTTCACGAAGCCTTTTTGTTAAAATCAATTAAAAATAATTAACTAAGTTGATTGCTTGTTCACATTTATGGTAGTTAATAATTATGATAAATATGGATGACAATATTAGAATATTAAATACAATTAAATCTTAATGAGATCAAAATATTATTATATTTAAAAAAAGATAGACTCCCTAAATTTTGATTCAATAGATACTTTAATCTTATTAATTTCAAAAACATGTAGCTAATGTAATTATTAATTATTAAAAATAAGAGTAATGTGATATATTTAATTTTTAAAATAATTGTAATCAATAATGTATTATAGTAATTGGAACAAAATATTAATAAATTATTCAAACCAATAAAATTTTTTATCAAATAAAAATTTAATTACATTAATATTTTTGAAATTAATGATACTAAATGTATATTTGATCAAACTATGATGATGTACTTATAATTCATTCATATATTAATTATTTTTTATTTTAATTTTTAGATGAATAAAGGCCAATTTGAGATTGTTATTACTTATAAAATAATCTTTTGTTATGGTATTATATATAGAAATGATCAGCATGTTTGTTAGGTTTTAGATAAATTATCTCATTTTTTAATTATTTTATGATTATTACAATAAAATAATTTAAATTAAATTCCTTTTCATTATAATGTGACCAAGGAAAGGATTAAACCCTAAATTTGTTGTATCACTCAAAAGATTTACTAGCATGCCTTGTTTTTCTTTTGAGCAAACTATAAAAATGATATGGCGATTTCAATTTGTTCGTCTATATTTTTGCTCGCGTAAGACACGTATGTGTAAATAATATATCGGATTTGAAGAAAGCAAACTAACGACAGTTGGAAAACAGTTAACGGACAGATAACGTCCGCTCTGGAGTGCTTGTTGAAAAGCAATCTGAACCCAACGGCAGAGATTTCTTCCTCTGAGTCATTATGAACTCTGCTATGGCTGACATTCCAACATTCAAACCAATGATGAATGTTTACATTAAACCAATCTGACATTCAAACGTCAAACCAATGGAATTTTACATTAGGCACAGTACAACTGACGCCCATAATATACAACAAATGAATGTTACAGCCAATCAAATCATGCATACGCCCCTAAACAGCTTTTCTTTAAAGTCAACCTCCGAAATTTGGAAATTTACCAATCTTTTCGAAGTAAATTTTTGTCTAACAAATGTTTGGGATGTTTCTGCGTCAACTGTAGTTTACTTGTGCTGATTGGAAAATGCGTTTTGCCAGCCATTGCAGAGGTCTCAACAGTTGTGCTCTTTTCTTGCGCCAGAACCAAATGGCAGCATTGTAATGTTCGTTGCGTATCTTTCTAGTGGCTGCCTTCCAATCATATTTCTCCACTTCTTGACGGGCGGTTTGACCCATGGTTTCTCTCAATTCTTTGTTGTATAGCAGAGGCTCCAGTTTGCTCAAGCAGTCATCAAGATCACCTGGAGTAAACAGATAGCCAGTTTTACCCTCCTGATCTGCAGGAATTATATCAGGGATTCCCCCAGCTCGAGCACCCACCACAGGGATCCCAGAAGACATGGCCTCCAAAACAACAAGCCCAAGTGTCTCAGATTCTGAAGGCATCACAAAAACATCTCCACTGGCATATGCCTGAGATAACTCTTCACCTTGTAACATCCCAGTAAACATGGCAGGCATGCCTGAAAACATTTTCTCCAGTTCCTCCCTGCAAAGAAGAAGTGATATGGAAATTGAAATGGGGCGGACAGAAATACCTTTCATCATCTACTCAGTAATCACATAAGAACATGGTTAACTTTGGGTTAAGTTAAACTTTTCATCTTGTTTGGGGAAGATGACCTCGGTCTACGCAATGATATCTGGATATTGATGAGGGCAAGTTAAAGTACTCAAGATGCTTGTTGGGTTTCTTGTGGTGATAGTATACAAAGTTAGACCTGGTGTAGACTCTAGGATTATCTTAGAAAGTGGACTAAAACAAATTTGAAAATAAGAGGATGTCAGCATATATTACCTGTATGGGCCATCTCCGATAAAGGCAATTCGAGCATCTGGAAGTCTATCCATGACCCTGTTAAACCATATACTACAAATGTCAGAGTTTGTAGAACAAAAAATATTTGCACAAAAATAAAATATGCTGGAATATTATTACAAAGAAAATTCACCGAAGTTACCATCCTTAACAAAGAAAAGGAGACTTAAAATGGCTACACAATTCTGATTGGTTCCAAATTTCAAAGTCAAGTGCATTATCATAGGATGATGATGTAGCACAGAACATCAAAGAAAGAATTTAGTTGAAAGCAATCTTAAAACTCTTTCCACCGAGGGAAGCTTGCAAAATGTTTGGTATGCAAATCATCTACTCCAAATAGATGGAAAATAACCATTCAGTCCCACCAACTCAAGACTGTTTTCAGAGCGTAGGAGCATTCAGAAGAAACACTAACGACAATAGGAGGTCAAACAATTTATAAATGCTACCTTCTGAGAAAATCCAAACTCTTCTCGACTCCAAGTCGTCCAACATGGACTATCAATGGTTTCTCTGGTTCACCCCCACTGTTCAAAAGAAAACATATGATAAGAAAAAATTCTTTCACAAGGGAAAGATATAGACGCTATGGAATGCAAATGAGAAGTACCTTAGTCTCCATCTCATTTCTTGACAGCAGTAACGGGGATGGAAGCTTTCGGAATCAACACCCTTGCTCCAAAGACGAATCTGATTAGCTGAATATAGGAAAAAAAAAATAGCAAGTAAGTTCTGAATGCTGCTGAATCAAACAGGCATTGAGGGGAAAAGAAATCAAGAAAAACAAATCAGCGAGCGAGTTTAAGAATAATTTCAGTTTGGCTTTGTGATGACTAAGTTCAATTGTAAGGAAGTATTCGGCTTCAGTACAGGATATTGGTATTCACCTGCAGTCACACGAGCTGCTTCAAGATCCCTCCCAATGGCAACTGATGGAACCAATGTAAGATCAGCTGCTCTGTGAAGAAATTCTTAAGAAGAAAGAACGTCTTAGTAAATGCCTAAAAATCAGAAAAATCAGGCACCTACATGGTCTGAGAGGAAGAGAAGAATAGCTTACTTATAATCAACCACATAGGTTTCACCAGCCAACTAAATGTGTATCTCGGGATGTATCTGTTAGATAAGACAAAAACAAGGTTCAGTTCTTCTCCAAAGTACTAGTCCACATACTTCAAAGAATCAAGCATTACATTATTACTAAAATTTTTAAGACCTACCTAATGAAATTGGCAAGTTCTTCTTCACTTATTTAATCATATTAAGCAAATAATAGCATGTTCTTACAAAGAATTTTTGCAGGAAATTAGAGAGTTTTAACTCACACTGGAACATGAGTGTGATAGGACATCACTATTGGTACACATAATAGTTTTGCAATAGCAAGAGCACCAAAAACCTACAATACAGCCAACTGTCAGCCATGTGCCAAATGGTACCCATTCAGTTATTTCTCATCTAAAAGAAACCTGAGGAATTTACCAATAGTAATTATCAGTCATCATAAACTTACCATGATCCCAGGTGAAGATGCATGTATAATGTCAGGTTTAAACTGTGCAACCTCTGAAATTATTCTGGGACTAAGTGCTAGGGAAAGAGGAACTTTTTGATACCATGGGCAGGGGAAGCTGAAGAGAAGTGAGAACAAGTTTCAGAACTGAAAGAAAGGGCATGTTTTCAAACCAAAGCATTGAAAAATAACTGCAAAAATGTGCCGAGGCTAATAAGTGAACCAATTCTATCTGTCTGCTGGATCAGACTGTCCTTGAATCAAGATAAAAGACCATATAGTAAAACAAAATGAAAATCACCAAAAAAATGTTGAAAAATAATGGGAGGACAATTAGAACAAAATGTATTCTTGATTAAGACAATAATGGATGCAATATGGGAATGTTGACTGCATGTAAACTACATTCACCAATAAGACTTTTAAGACCTTTTGTACATCTTAAGTTTCTCCAAACTGCAAGGCCAAGGGCTTGTAATGGTTGATTTTGTTCATTACTTTGTTTTAAAGGTCTCCTGATGCTTAAAAGATCAAATTAACTTCTCAAGTAGTTACTGTAACCGGTTAAGAGAAACAACTCAATGCATACTTCAAACTATATCAGATTTTAGCATTTAAACAAGCATTTTTAATACTTTATTGATTCCATCCTGTTCATCCTGTGTTTGGAGTATGTGTGAAACAATGTTGAAAATGAAAAAGTATGGTAAATAAAAAATAAGATAGAAAGATAAATGGACAATATATAATTTGAATTTAGTACAGAACCTTCTTGATCCAATCAATTTTGCTCCATAAAACTCCTGGGGGATTCCTTCATGTGTTGTCACAACCATTACCTACACCATGCATCAATTGAGCCAATCCATTAATTTATCATGTAAACAAATTTCTACAAGCCACAAAAAGCTGTGACTTGGAGTTTGAACAAGCCAAGGTGGTTTTAGGTAGGTGACGTCATATTGATCATCGTAAGACCTACTTAGTTGCTAGAATCAACTTGTCAAAATTTATTGTGGCCAATTTGAATTAAAGCTATAGCTAAGGGAATCAATGGTCACCAAGGAATATGCCCCCATCCCAGAGACAGAAAGAGTCAAGAACCTTAAACTGCATAATGAGGCTCCAGTAAGTCTTGCACAGTATATCATTACAAACTTCTGCGAACGAACATGAAAAATCATATAATTACTCAGCTGCAAGTTAAAATGTACCTCATCACCCATTTCACGTAAATATCTTATAAAATTCTGGAAGCGGTTTTTGTACCCCGAGACATACCTGCAAAACCAATTAGGTAAAAGGAGGGTTTCAGTATGTACCATTTTTTAAGCTTAATCAACAGGATACATAGGAAACAGAATTAGAATCCAATTCATGTAACTCATTATATGTTTTTCAAACAATTGTCAAGGCAAACCTGAACTATAACATAAAGAAGAACCACAAAAGCTTGAGCTCTAGTTATACTCTAAGCATCTCATCTCTTTCCAATAAACATTATTGTGAAATTTTCTTTCACAATTTTGTAATGCCATTTGAAATTATTACATTAGACAAGGATTCAGCGGATATTCTGTACTGAAGACCTCCTAGATAAATAATATACAGTTCAT
The DNA here is from genome assembly GCA_035590515.1 of Trichilia minutiflora. Lineage (NCBI taxonomy): Eukaryota > Viridiplantae > Streptophyta > Magnoliopsida > Sapindales > Meliaceae > Trichilia > Trichilia minutiflora. The sequence goes on along the minus strand of JAVXUL010000004.1, from coordinate 2,305,774 downwards.
GAGATAAAATGGTGAAAACTAAAGAATCTCCACATTGGCACACTGAGGCTATGAGAAGAAAACAAGGGGACTACAGATATCATTTGCAACAAGCAGTAGTCAAAGAACTAAGCAGAATAGTTGGCCCAAAACAATTCTCAGACTGACTAGCAAACTGAATCAGAGTCAAGTACTATTCATCAGGCTAGTGAATATGAATTTAATAGCAGTTAGTATTTTCCTCATAAAATCCCGAAAGGACAAAATCAAATCAAATCAAATAACATCCTTGGTGGGGAGTCCTAAGTCAAGTCACCAATCAGAAGGTCTAGATTGGTGCTTATTTTATTTTATTTTACTCACAAATAACTGTTTGTGTTAACCAGTAGATTAATAACCATTTCAAATATTATGATAGGATCTTAACTACTTGTCAAATGCAAAGACTTCCAGGATCTGATTAATTAACATAAGCACCCAATTGACGACAAAAACCAATTTTAGCTCAAAAATCAATCAGTTATAATCACCATTCAAAATGTATAATTGGACTAAATATTACTAAAAGGCCCTTGTACCGAACTCAAAAATGATACCCATGAAACATTAACAGCTAGTGGAATCTACAAAATTGTATGATTCCAAAATATAATTAGCTATAGATTAAGCATCAACTAAGTCATAGAGCTACAAGTAAATCAATATAGTCATTGTCTACAAATAAAATTCCAAAACCCAAAAGGTTAAATATAACCAAGGTCTTGTAGCATTGGATAGATCACCCCGTCAAAATGCAAACTTCAAATCAATAGTAGCTGACATAGTGCACAAGACAACTGTTATACGACGAACAGTCACTAGAATTACGCTTAGTTGTTAACGAATGTCAATAATGAATGAAATAACTAATAACTAACAGATCCAAAACTAACAATGTTGCAAATATACAACATTGACATACAAAGCCTACCCCCTCAGACATAATGGAATCATGAATTTACGAACTTCAATGCAATTAAAGTAAAGGGCATCTCCTATTTACAACTGAAAATAAAGAATTATTTAAAAAAGAAAAAAACTCACGAGAATGGAGAAGGCTCGACAAATAAAGCAATGCGACGAGGCCTTGCATTGTCCTCAGAATCAAGCAAAGCAGGACTTTCCTCTTCCGCTTCTTCTCTTACCTCCGTAATAATCATATTGCTATTATTAGCTCTAACAGCAAAACCATGTAAATTTCTCCTACTTTTCTCACGATTTACGGTCAAAAAATCAGCTCCCTTGCAATTTAGAGAAAAGGGTTTTGTTCTTGAAGAACAGAAAGAAGAAACCTTAAGCGAAAAGGAAGAAGTTGGGGAACAAAATGGGGAAGAAGAAGAAGTATTATTTGTTTTGAACAAGTAAGGAGAAGAGAGAGAGGGATTTATAGACAGAGAAGATGAATTCATAATTGTTGTTAACAAGTTAGATGAAAATATAACGGATGGTGTAAGAATTCTTCTGAATGATTAATAAGTGTGAGTTTTTTGAAATTAAGGGAATATGAAAGACATTGAAAGTACAGAAAAATGGATATTCTATCGATGGCGGGAGCTTGGAAGGTATCAAAGCGTAGTTTCTTAGTATATGCTATTGCTATTGGGTTTCGTATTCTATACGCTGGGTCACCTCCTCGTTGAGATTTAAGCCTAATCTTTTTTTTTTTTAAATTAATTAAAAATATTTCATAAACTACTTAAATTAGGATTTTATTTTTAAAAAAATAAAATAAAAAATAAGAAGATATTTTGATAGTAATTCAGTTTTTTTATTAAAAATCTATTATCTATTTTTTAAAATTTTCGTTTTTTATATAATCGAGCTTCATAAACGTTAGATACACATCTTGTGATTATTGTTTTTTTTGCAAATTATAGGATTCGTTATTCAAATCATAGATTATAATTGTTATAATTATTATTCCTATTTATCTGCATACTAAATGTCATATTTAAACTGTTTATTGTTAAAACCATTAAGGTCATGTGTCTTACTTGAGGTTCTTTTTGATGTTACAAAAATCTTGAAGAATTCTTGTATCGGTTGATACTATGAATGGATACGGATCTTGTTGGTATATGATTGAAAATTTACCCCCCTAAATAGTATGATTAATTATCTGAATGTAATATTATCTTGGGTGTCTTAATAAAAATGAGAGCCCAAATATTTCTATTATTCTCGAGACCTTTGTGATATGTGAATTTTTTTTTCACTGTTATTATAAATGATCTTAGTTTTGATCTCAAGATACTACTTCTACTTGACCTCACGAAAAACTCGTTATTCTTCATACTTTGACTAAGCTTTAGGTTTATTGAGCTTTAAGCTTAGGTGATTCGAAATTTCCTAAACATATATAATATTAATTGATAAAATAAAATTTATAAAAATATTAGATATAAGTTAAAGGGGTGATATTATAATAAGAATTTTAAATATTATATTATTTTTTTGGATCATTTGATAAAAGCATAATATAAAATATTAAAATTTTTAAAATGTTGTTATCAAAACCTACAATGTAAGCCCTGTATTATTGATTAAGGGATATTTTCATTATTTTTATAAAAATACACAACCAAATATTTTTTTTGTGAAACCCGAAAATTTCGATCGCCAGCAACGCCCCGAGAGACTCCGTTAGGGAGACCCAGGCCCTCGACTGTCCTTGAGTAGCGTCACCAAGACGGGACCCAAGCCCTTAACTAAATAGGTGCCAGATAGGACGAGGCCCAGACCCTTAACCAAACAGGTGTTCAACTCGATCATCTGATAGGCGGTACCAAACAGCCAGATAAAACTGAAGATGCACCAGGCTCTTACACCTGGATGTACTCCTAGAGATTCGAACTCAGGATTAACACGAATACCCTCCCAAGATAGAACCACCAGACTACACCCAACGAATGCACATAACCAAATATAATTAACAAATAGTTGGCATCACATTGAGATTCAATAATTAATTGAAAATTTTGGTTTGGTTAAGACTAAAAAATTGAAATCCTAAGGTTTGAATGGATTTAGAAAGTAGTTTTATTTATAATTGGACTTTAACAATATGTTTAATGAATTTGACCAATATTTTTCAAATTTCTTTTTTGCATGCTATAAATTAAGCCCTCTATTCATTATCTTTAATTTCTCTCCTCCTCCCCTACTTTCCCAAAAGCTTAGTCATCCCAAAAGCTTAAATTAAGGCCTCTATTCATTATCTTTAATTTCAATTTTTTTTTTTGCATGGTATAAATTAAGGCCTCTATTCATTACCTTAGTTAATGTTTCTTCTTCATTTCTTTTTCATTCTTCTGATTTTTCTTTAATTTCTCACAGCATTCTTGTTAAATTCAGCCTACTCTACGATATGGTAGTAATATATTCATGATTTGGGTTACTGTTAGAATAGGTTAAACAATAACTCTAAATTCAAAGTTGGGGATTTTCAAAACTTAGAGCAAATTAAAGTTTTCTAAAACTACTAAACATCAATTGGTGAGTTTTTTTATTCGTATAACTTATTAATTTTGCGAATTAGTCAAATTAAAAAAATTAGAATTTATTGTTCATAATTTTAATTTTAGTCCAATTATCAAAATTTTAATTCAATTGCATTAATTAGAATATAGAATATTATAATATATGATCAATTTGTCAAAATTGTGAAATTAAAAAATTAGGGTAAAATAAACAGTAATAATTATTGTACAATTAGAATTTTTACGAAAATTGGATGAATTTGAGTAATTAAATTAAATTTAGTATAATTGATAGTTTAAATGAATCAATTGGAAATTGAATTATTGAAAAATTTAAAAATAGTAAAAAAAGAACAAAATTAAAATATTCTACGAAGCTTTCGATATTTGTTAGAATTTATCAATAATTAACATAAATGAATATCCATGAGGTTTTGTTGTTGAAAATTTATTAGATGGTTAGAATTTTATAATTTTACAATGAATTCAGTAATTATTTAGGATACTTGAATTAGGATTTATATGTATTTAAATAAATATAATTACCTTATTTATTCCATATTGATATAAATATGCGTACATATATAAATTAAGAATGAAATGTGTTAGAGAGGAGTTCGTATAGCAAAAGAAAGATAGGAAATGTATATTGTTTTTAAATTATGAGTAAATTTATTTTTATTAATTTATATCTCTTTAAATTTATTTGATAGAATTATGATTTTAAATTTATTTTTAAAAAAATAAATTTTTGTACTTATTGTTTACAATCCATTAATTATATATGTATAACTTGTAGGATTATTAATGTGTGGATGTGTAAAGGTACTTAAGGTGTGTATGTTGGAATTTTACAATTCTCATATTCACCAAGATCTCGCATATACAAATATAGAATACAATTATGTGTTAGAAT